>JASDQU010103239.1:455262-465526 GCA_032191745.1 Picea mariana | reverse complement strand
AGGCTCACATTGAGCATAGAATACACACTTATAAGTGTTGACCATTTCCTTTGTTTCAAATCCCAAGTTTGAAGGTATGCACACTAGAAACGTTGATCACTTCCTCTTCTTTGAATCTGATCTTGATTGTAGCTATGCAGGAACATTTGGTCACTGCCCCTTTTAAATTGAATCGGTATTTAATTATATATTATTTAGGAATGTTTGATCGTTGCAGTCTAGTTGAGATCTGGACATGAATTAATTCCTTTGGATTTTCCCCTTCTCATCACTCCCTCCATTGATAGATTTAGGGTTTCCCAGTGCTCCCTTCTCGAAACTCAACCCAACTACAGATTTTGGGCCTTTCACATTGCGCCATCCCCAGCCTTTTCCTAAGAGCAAGCAAAAATTATTGTATTTCCATAGAAACTTGCTGCAATAGGAGATTGGAATCAAGAATGAGTATCCAGAGAAAAGATTAATCTCCACTCTTGGTCGGCGGGGATATTGAAAGCCTTTTTTCTATATTTCCACATGTAATTTGAATCCTTCTACATGTTTTTTCAAAGCTTCAATGTCTTTCGACCCAAAATAGAAGGATCTAAAATTTTCCTCCTCATCGGATGCTCTCAACAAATATCCATGTTGTCTTCCACTTAGTTGTATTCACGGTGGGGGTATTTTATCAAAGGCCTTCCCTGGGTCATAGGATTTCTCTATTCCAAACTGGATGAATCTCAAGGCTTTCCACCTCTCTCGCCATTTCACCCACAACTTTCAGAAATCGGGCGATTCCTACTCCATCAGTCATGCACTGGTTGAGACGTATACCCAATATGAGCCCTCCATATTTTAGACCCGTTACCTGAAAATCCAATCCATACATTATAAACATTCTATCTGATTAGTCTACATGTACATGCTTCAATACAATTAGGGATTCAAGTGTACTACTTACGATTTGATTTGACAAATTTAAAGCACTTGAACAAACAACCTGAATCAGAAGAAGTGGAGAATCTATGATCATTTCCGATCCAGGAACGTTCTGGATAAAGTCATCACCGCAAGGAATTGGTGGATAGATATCTCTAAAGTATTCCAAGGAAACATTTGCATCAGCCTCTACAAATAGAATCCCTTCGCCAGTGCAGTCCAATCTGAGCTTACCATTGTCTGCTTCTCTCAATCTTCCAGCAAAAGGATAGTGATGCACCAAAACCTTAGCCAGAGTCTCTTTGATAATTTTGATTGGATCCTGCTCGTTATTCTTGTTGCTGACCTTTTGCTAAATGGATATGCAAGTAAGGTAACCTAAAGTTAGCATGTATTATTAAAAAGGAATTTGGTCCTTCCTTTAAACCTTCATTTGGAATTTAATTTAAGCCTTGAAGTTATCATTTATTGTTCAAACAAGATTTTCTCTTCCTTTAGATTTAAGTTAGAGTTTTAGGTCATCATCGAATCCTTCCATATTTATGTTATGATAGACCCTCTTAGCTCCTTAAGGTGGGTTATGATAACATTTGACTTATTGCTAATGGATTTTAGGAACAATTTTATCAACCTTATAAATGGATACATAATGTAAAGGCGGTGTTAAGTTCAATGGATTGCGTAGGAAGATTAATCTCTTATGGCTTCTCACTTTGACTATGTAATTTAGCCTCTCCTTGACATACTCCTCGAGGATATTCCTTAATATAAGATGTGTAGTTAAGCTGCATGATATTAAGATTGTAATTACGCTTTGGATTTTTATTTTTTCGTAAAATATCCTCTTACTCTTCCACATCCATTACCGCTTGAATATTTCTAAGTGTGATAGAATATCATGTTGCACCTTGAATAATTGATGTTTAGGTGAGGATGATGATCTAGTTAATTATGTTTTATGTTGGACTCCTTCATAGATGGAATTTGCATCATTTAGATTGATATATGATTTTAGTTGGACTTATGTCAAAATGTTTCATAGGTGGTAATTACACCATTTAAATAATGTTGATGTATGATTGATTGAGTAATTAGATTTCTCTTGCGCCATTAAAATAATGTTGATGTGTGATTGATTGTGTAATTAGATTACTCTTACGCCATTTAAATAATGTTGATGTGTGATTGATTGGGTAATTAGATTACTCTTACACCATTAAAATAATGTTGATGTGTGATTGATTGGGTAATTAGATTTATCTCGCGTCGCGGAAGTAGTGTTGATGTATAACTGATAATCTAGACTGGAGTTATGGGTTGTGATTGATTAAGGGAATTAGACACCTCCTTGTTCCTCAGAACAGTCGCTAGCCCTGAGACCTTAAGTGGACAAAATCAATCAGATGAATCCTAGGCTTGAGTGTTGCTTATGTGTCCTGGAGGTCCTAACCAGGAAGGATAGGTTGGACGGGTAGTTCTTTCATTATTCAATGACATCGTTGATCATTATAGTATTTTTCTTCAGTTGATCGTGATGTGTTGAATTACGTCACTATTTATGTTTATGTGTTGATCGTGTGTCGCTTTTAGTTATGATGTCATGTTGATTATGCATTTCTATGAATTATGTGATGATGTTAATTTCCTAATTCTTTAAAAAAAAATATTTACCTTTTGTACATCACTTTGTTGTCATAACGGAGTGGACATTACAGGTTGTATGGAAGTGTACATGGTATCATCATGAGAGAAGGAACAACATTCATTTCCCCCCTACTAGCACTCTTGTCCATGGCCTGAGTTGAAAAACACATGATGCTTTTATTTAGAGGTTGCACGTTGGCGTGAGGGTAGGCTGTTGAATTTGTAACTCATGAGGTTTAACTGAGGATCATGCAGTAAGTAGAGATCCTTATTCATTAATTACCATTAGCCTCTCAACAACAGTGACAAAGGTTTACTTAATAGGGTCTCAATAATTGTGCCATTTCCCCCACTAAAAATGATGGATAGAAGGGCATGCATGAACATGGCACCCTTGGTACTTATTGAAAAGTAACTCTTAAAGGGCATGAAGAAGTATAACACTCTTGGTATTGGTTATAATTTATAAGTGTTTAGTACACATGAAAATATATTTGATTAAGCATATGAAACATATTTGATTTACCATATGATTTTTTGTTAATTTATATGAAAAGTTAAAAATGCATGGTTGATTGACTTATTGAGCATATAGATTAGACATTTTATAACTAAGAAAAATAAAAGTGTATATTTAAAATTATTTGAAGATAAATGCATTTTAAATTTGCATGAAATAGAAAATAAATACCTTTTAATTACAAGGAATCAATTACTAGTGGATCCATGAATAAAGGAGAAGGAAAATGAACAAATAATTCAAATTCAAATAAAAGTGTGAACAGGTTGTACTTTATTAAAGAGAGATAATAAATAACTAAAGTAGTGACTACATGTTGGTCACTTCTCCCTTGCTACCTTTCTTGGGTTGACCCAGGTTCAGGTCTATCATGGTTTCCAACAAAACCCATTTAAAACTATCAACCCCTCTGGTAAACTAGAAGGCAGTGTAGTACACAGAGTGCACTGTGCAGTCTCACCCGAGATAGTTCTATTGGTGGTTGCAACGCTCAAGTTATTGCAGCCTGTGAATGAGTGGGGATCTGGGATTAAACTCTATAATCTTCATTTGTTACTTTAACATTCAACTTATATTGAATACCCTGTCATTCTTATTCATGCATGTAAAATATAAAATCTAACTAGTCATTCACGCATTTGTTAAATGTCTAATCATTGACAGTAAAGGAAATATGCAATATTCAATCACATAACACATGATCTACCATGGTTCACCCCTCCTGGGATATGTCCACAAAGATTTGGTTGCTCTTCTATTTTATTATGGTGTTTCCAAAACTACAGCGCTGCGCGCATTAATACTCTCCATCAAACAGGTCAAGATCTACAATGCGACATAATAGATCACACCAGGATCCTTATCCTGTGATTTAAACCTCAAGATATACCTTATTTCCTCTTCTCAGATCAATAGATTACAAAATAGATCGGATTTACAGTCATTTTGTCTTCGAACGACATAGTAACAATGAGCAACCAACCACAACCACAACAACAACAACTGAACTATGTTCGAAAACCAACAATCCCGAACAAGAACTCCTAGGTACCTACTTATACATGTTTTTGGCTTACCATACATTACATATTATTACCAAAATGTTAACCCTATCATGGTTAGGTATTCTTGCATGTGTGCCTCACATGTTTTCCTCTTCTGCATGTGCGTCTGTCGTGCACCTGCTATTTTTCTTGCATGCACATCTGCCTTACACATGCTTATTTTCCTCAAAACTGGGCATGTGGCCAACACGCCCCCAAAAATGACATCACGACTCGTTCTGAGTCACTACCTAAATTTGGTTTTTGTCACTACTTTTGCCAGCGAGTCATACATTTCAGTGATTCTCTAGCACTGTGCCTGAGCCTAGCTTCTCCTTTCGTCCATATCTTCCATGAGCTGCATGGTGACTGGTATTTGTAGCATCTCTCCTCCTTCCACTCCGATGCACTCTACACTCAATTTTGTTGCGTCGATCTCGAAGACCAACTGTTCTTCCTTTTCTTGTAGGGGCTCCAACTGATCCTGTCACATCATCTTTTGCGCTTATACCACCTTTTCCTCTGCTTGTAAGGTTTTCATCTCCGCGATAGTTTTGATATTTTCTGGAAGTGACATCATTCTCTATCGTTGTTTGATGTCTTCCATGGTTAAGTGTAGTTCATCCTCCTTCCCTTGCTTCTCTTGTAAGCTTCCATCCTCTAGAAGTTGTGTCCATAGTTGGGCTCTCTTCTCCAGCAGTTGTGTTAGCCTGTGTATATTTTGCGCGATGCTCTCAGTAGAAGCTATCACATCCTGCTCCCTTTGTGCTATGATTTCTAGAGGAGTTGTGTGTACTACATGCTCCTACAACTCTTTTATTTGGTACTTGTAGTGTTACATCATCTACGCTATCTTTTTCATTTTCTCCTGTGCTAACACTCCTTGTATTCCTTCGTTGTCCAAGATGGCTTGGAACACTGCGTGGATTTGGTTTTCCATCTCATCCACCTTCTCTTGTGCCATATTATTCTCTTTCCCTTCTTGGCTAAGTGCCTCCTTCAGTGAGGTGTTGTCTTCCTGCGCCAACTGTAAGTTTTTCGTGTCAGATATTGCTCTAGACTGAATTTCTTGCGCGACACTCACTTGTAATTTATAGAGTGATTTGGTAGGAATCTTGGGCAACGTAAAGTCCATCATCGAAATCTCTCTCAGAGTCCTTTGTGTTGTCTCCTCATCCATGAACAACATGTCGGGAGTAACTTGAAGTTTACACTCCCCTGTGTCGTGATCTGCACTGCCTCGGCCATCGGTACCCCTTCTTTCACTGACATTATTGTCTTTTATTGTTGCTGTTATTTTTTGACCTTTAACTGCTCCAGCACATTTTTAACCTCTTGGATTTTCTCCAAAATTGAAGCTCTGTGGTTCTTATCATTCTCCCACATGTTTGACAACTGATCCTTTACTATCATGGCTATCAAATCCATGTCGTCTTGTGTCAATGATGTTTCCATGGGATTCTTATGGGCCTTGGCCTTCTTTCTGGAACCACTTGGTTGCTCCCCTGTTATCTTCCTTTGGGCCTCTAGTGGTTTAGATGCTTTTGGCATTTTTGTATCCCTGCCAGTATCCCGCACTTCTCCTTCTTCCATTGAGACTTCTTGTGTCTATGTTTGCTTTTCCTCTAGGCACACTTGTTATGTTGTTTCTCTTGTTGTCCGCTCTTTGTGCAATGGTTCCTGTGTAGAACCATGTTGGGATGGCTTCTTCATTTTGGTTTTCTTTTTGATGGGAGTTTTATCCCCTTCCTGGCCCTATGCCGTATTTTTCTTGGTTCTTGATCCATTTGTGCCTACTTGCTGAGCAGGGACTGTTCAGTCCCACGTCCTAGTTTGTCCTCCTGGCATTGTCTTTGGGATCATTGGTGCTTTCCACTCTTTAGACCATTCCTAGACCTCCATATAGATGTCCTGCATTGTTACGCAGTACTTCAAATGTAACCACTCCTTAGATGGATCCCTCTTTGTTTGTAGCCACATACTGTGGCGCAATGCCTGGAAATTCACTATCTTCCCAAACTCTTGGACAATTTCTATGGGAATCATCCATGTCTCCACGACTCTATTTTGGATCTCTATCAAGTATATCACAAACATGTCATTGTTAAGTTTCTTCTTTTTGGGATCAGTGGTACTGCGATGGGATATGTAGTGTGTTGTGCCACATTTTCCCATCCTTGGTAGGGACATGTTGTATGTGGGTTCTTGCCACCCCATAAGTTCAATGAGGATGAGTAACCACGAATATTGGAACTCAGAGCCCCAATATTTCAATTCCTTGCAGTATTCAAGGAATGATTTCAGTAGATAAGGTCCCTAGCTCATCGAGCTCCCCTTTGCGCACTTCACTACACCTACTACTACTCCTGCAGAAACTTATTCTTTTCGGCACTTGCACATTAATTTGCAACCGATCAATCTTGTTGCAAATCGGGTCATAGGATCATTGATGTCACTGATACTGATACCTCTGTTACCCCTTTCCGCACCATACTTTTCTTTGATCTCATATGAGATGGATTTCACCTTAGTCTTGTCTTCTAGGTATTGTTCTGGCTTCTCTCCATCTATGCATAGCCATTTAATCATTGCGATGAGGTCGACGTTGATCGACACTGTCCTATCCATCCAAAATATGCCTCAATGCACCCTCTCTAACAGTTGTTTGACACATTCGTTTATGTGTTTCTCGTGCCCAAAGTGCGGTATGTCTAATAAGTTCATGATGTCAGTGTTGTACACTCCCAAGATCCATTGCGCAGACTCCAATAGTGCCACGCCTGATGGGCCTTCTCCTTTGTTTTGTAGATAGCTTTGTGGTTCCAAATATAGGAACTTTATGGTGTCAGAGACATCATGGTTAGAGTATTTAAGGATATCAACTCCTCCTACCATGTTATCTTTTGTCTTCACTCCCTTGGGAATTTTTGGCATAACCATAGCCAATTCCACATGTACACACTGTATGCCTTGTGCACTACTCTCTCCTCGCGCCTTCTTCTTCCCTTGTGGGGATGATACCCCACCCTCCGATATGTCCTCTTTCTCCATTTCATGCTCTAGTTCTGGCTCTAGGCCGTGCTGCATAGAATCAGTGGTCGTTTCTTCTTGCTGTGACCCTTTTTCCCTGGACGTGTTGGATTTCATTCATTCAACATCCTCTTCCAGCTGCTCAGGACCCTATGCAGGTTCCTGCTCCTCTTCCACATGCAATGTTGTCTAATCATACTCCGGTGTGTGGATTTCATCCACATCCACCACTGTGGGCATCTCGTTTGTTCTAGTTTGTGGCACCCGAGTTCTACTCCATGTGTTTTGTTCATTTATGCTCAACGCTCCAACCCTCAGTGGTGACATGGGGAGGAAATATGAACTACATGCTTCCAAATCACAAATGGTAGCACAAATTCGCACTCTATCTCTCTTCCACTCGGTTCTGCATTCTTCTCCTTAGCAAATAACACAATGGGTCACTTGCCCCCTTTTTTCGACTTTATAGAAGGACGAAGAAGTGACAACTATGTCGCACTGAAAATTGTCACTTTTTCACTTTTTGTTGTGTTTCCTGTCTGTTTTACCTTTCTACTCGTTAATTGCTCTTCTACACGCATTTTTTTCGAACCCTGGTTTTCTTGCAGTGCACTGTTCTGTTCCACCGGTTTTATTATATCAAGACTCTCCATGTGCACCGATCTGTTCTTATTTTTATCCCCTTTTTACTTTTTATGGCTTTTCTTCTTTTTATTTTGTTTTCCCATTTTCTCTCCCTTACTTCTACTATAATACACTATATACATATCTTCTTACTGCGTGGTAACTTTCTAAGTACTAGGAGGTCAAATGTCCCTACACAGTTTTAGTTGACTCCTATTGATCATTCCTCTGAGTTCTTTACCTCCTAAATATTTCAACTGTACATCTCCCCTTTCTGTGACTGTCTTCACTTCATATGGTCCCAACCAACGCATTATGAATTTTCCTGGATGATGAAGAAATTTATTGTCATACACAAAGACTAGGTCTCCCTCCTTGAAACTCTTCCTTTTAGTATGTCTATCATGCCAATATTTGTCCCTTGCTTTCTATACTTCTTAGTGAAATCTTGCTAGAATCCTATCTTCTTTCATATCCATCAACTAACTTAGCCTTTCTTGTACTGCACCTCGTTCTGTCATGTTGGTGATTGCTGCTATGCACAGATTAGGTACCAAAAATCCTAATGGCACCACTGCTTCTTGTCCATACACCAACCTTAATGGTGTCTGTCCTGTCAAAGTTTTGCATGTAGTCCTATATGCCCATAATATTGTTGGTATCCTCAAATCCCAATCATCCCTGTTGATATTGTAGATCCTTTTCAAAGCATTCTCTAGGATCTTATTAAAGGCTTCCATTGTTTCATTTGCTTGAGGGTGATATGGTGTACTCTTTTGATGATAGACTTCAAACTCCTCATTCACAACCTTAATAGTACTATTTATGAAGTGAGTGCCTTGGTCACTCATCAAAATCCTTGGTCATCCAAATCTAGTGATCACTTGATTGAATAGGAAGTGGGCTGATGTCTCTGCGCTACAATACTTTACTGGTGTTTCTTCTGTCCATCTTGTTAAGAACTCTATTGCAGTAATGATATACCTTTCTCCTGACCTCTTTGCTGGTGGGTTAATTGGTCCCACAAAGTCTATTTCCCATTTTTAGAATACTTGCAAGGTTACTTGTGGTCTTGGGGGAATATCATCCCATCTATTAGGTTTTCCAACCCTTTGATATACATCACATCTCTAGAAGTAGTCCTTTGCATCTCTGTGAATGGTCGACCACCATAGTCCTGCGTGCAATACCTTCTGCACAATAGATTTTCCTACATAATGTCCTCCATCTATTCCTTCGTGAGCCTCTGCTAAAATCATAGGCCTTTCATGTTCTAGTACACATCTTCTCAAGATGTTTTCTATGCCCATCTTGTATAAGTGTCCTGCAATCAATTAACAGTTTGCAACTCTGACTACCGATTTTTTATTTTTCATAGTGTTGAATGCTTGTGGCATGGTCCTGCACTCAAATATTCAATGATGTAAGAAAAATATTCATCAACTAATTAGACTAAAAATAACTGTGCATCAAGGAAGTTGTCCTCTAAATTTGTAGGTTCCTCTCCATTGGTGATCCTCGACAGGTGATCAGGTCTTGCATTCAACTACCCTGCTTTGACTATCACTTCAAAGTCAAATTCCTGAAACAATAGTAACCATCTACAGATTATCCCCCCCAACACTGGCTTATTGACTAGGTACTTGAGGGTAGAATGATCTATGAACATTTTAAAGTGTTTCCCAAGTAGGCAGTGTCTGATTTTTTACAGTGCATATACCATTGCTAGGCCTTTTCTCTCTGTAGTATTGTAGTTTTTCTCTAACCCTGATAGTTTTCTGCTTGAAAATGTTATAGTATGGTCTAACTCTCCTAGTCCTGGTTGCGCCAAAATAGCTCCAAGTGATATGGCTGATGCATCTACATGCACATGAAATGTCTTTTCCCAATTTGGGAATACTAGTATAGGTGTTGTGACTGTTATCCCCGATATCTAGGGATAACTAGGAGATCATGTCTCGAGGCCCACATGGTCCTAGACATGGAGTACCGAGAGCAGGAGTGACTTGAGCATGGCCCTGGAGGGCCCATCTTTCTTCTTCTCGGCCAGACCTATCCTGTCAGCAGTACCAACTTCCATCACTACCGGTCTGGGCTTGCATCAGAGAGGGCTCTTGCTCCATGAGGTAATTGGTCCGAGGTATCATGGTATGTTTCATATTTGATCATTATAACCTTCTTATATATGCATTAGGTTTCTTTCATTTCGGATGACTGCTTGGATCTTACACTAATCCACTTGACCATTCTTCGGGTGATTGATGGGGCAACTTAGCAAGCCGGTATTCATGGGTTTTGGTTATCCACCAAGGGGGATTTGCAGAGCCATCATCCGCTCCCATCATCTTATCACTTTTTCATCTTATACCTCGCTCATCCATCCCATTCCCCTAGTCTGGCCATTAGGATGACCTTCTAGGGTACACTTTGTCTTGTGGGAAGAAGGGGCTAAAGGCCCAGGGGGTAAAAGCAGCTGGTAAAAGAT
>JASDQU010103239.1:399101-449976 GCA_032191745.1 Picea mariana | reverse complement strand
GTCTCAACCATCTTTAAAAATCCTTACGACAAAACAAAACTCGCGCCTCTAACTAGCCTAATATCTTAATTCAAACAAAGCTAAATTATATAGAGAGATCCCTCTCTGAAGCTGGAAGGGCTAGATCCCAGCTTTAAAAGCGGTTGGTTAAGGTTACCTTTGTGTATTCCCTCTTTTTCAACCTCTAGGAAATTTACAGAGTGATAACACAACAAACTCTGGAAGAAGCGTTTCTGTCAAGCATTCAATAGGATCAAGGTCAAAACCTTCACTTGAAAGGGCATCCTCTAGGTCTTGAATTGTATCTTCAAGATTTGAGCTTATGGTCCCCAACATTTAAGGAACTCTTTGATGGGGATTGCTAAAGAAGATATACTTCTTGGTTTGCAAGAATTCTTGATCCAATCCCTTTGTTCATTTCCCAAGGACAACCAGAAAAATCATAGGTAGACATCCTCATGTAGTACATTCACATAGTGTGCTACGACTGAAAATAGATCACCATTGAACTTTGGGAGGACATCGAATTGGTTTATCGAGAACTTGTTTGGATATCCATCAATAGCTTCGAGATCCAAGGCCTTGTATTCTTCATGGAAGCACCACAGAGCCATGTTTCCATTACTTAGGGTAATACCTCAATGGAGTCACCAAATGATCTCAAGGCTCATCAAAGGAAGGGGGAAAGGGAACGTCCCTTGGGTGGAGTCGTCGGGAAAGCTAGGAAAAAGGATTTGGGATATCTTTCCAAAGTGTCGTTAGGGTTCAGAAGAGGATTCAAAATCCTCTCCAACAACGACGCCAAAATGTTATCGCACAATTTGTAGGTTGGGAAAATCCTGAACCAACCATTAATTGGCGATAAATAGGAGGGAACCTACCCACTGTCACCTTAGGTAGGTGTCCCCGTCACTTTATAGGTGGGGTAGTCACCTTAAGAGGGAAATCCTAGTGACCCTAGGGGTAAATGAGATGAAAAATGATAAGTATGAATGGATGTCCCTAGAGGTCAATTCTATATGGTAGGAAAATCTTGGGAAGGTTTAAGGGTTTCCAAATGAGTTGAGTGACCCGTTGAGAGTAAAGTACCTACCCGAGACACAATGACAACCAAGGATACTTGCAATATGTTAGTTGGACAAGCAAGTTAATCTTGTTTTCTGTAATTGCAACAAAAGTAAATGTTATATATCAGCTCAATAAAGATAGAAAAGGCTGCAATATAAGTGCTAAGCATATGATAAATGAACAATAGACAAAGATAGTGAAAGATAGCTCAATTCACCAATGATTAAACAATAACTTTAGCACAAAAAGAAAGCTTGAAAACAAAATATTGTTGCAGTGATATTATCATCCTTAGGGCTGTAGCAAAACAATAATGACAAAAGAAAATTCAGCCAGTAGAAACCACTTTTTACTAGCTACACAAGTGTGTTAGGGTTAGTAGGGGGTTAGGGAAAAATTAGAGCTAAATCCTAGGGTTAGTTTATGAGTTATTAGGGGTTAGAGGGTTAGTTTTTGGCAGCCCTAATTTCTGCAGGTTAGTTTTTTAAAAGAAAAAATAAGTTGTGGTTGAAAGGGGACACCTCAATGAGGCAAGGGAGCCAAAGGGTCAAGGAAAACTTCCCCAAAGAGACAACTTTAAAACTTGAAAATTTTACGTTTACCAAGGCAACAATTTATTTCTCCAATGCAACAAGTAAATGACTAGTGCCTTTAATAATTGGTTTAATGGAGTCAAACAAATAATGAGCTAGAGGTACTACCTCCTTGGGGATGTAAATCTTCTTACTCCCCAAGGCAAGTATCTCTATCTAGGGTTTAGGCTAAGAGAGTGTATGCCCTTATACTTCTCTTAGCAAATCCTTGTTAAACCAATAACATGTAAGCATAAAATGATGGAGATTGTGGTGGGGGTGTATGCCCTTATACTTCCCACCAAGCTCTAGCAAAATAACCTTGACTTGAATAACAATGGTAGCACAATATAAAATGCTTACCAATTCAAGGAAAAAAGCTAAGAAAAACCACCACAATAGCTAGAGAATATCCTTCCAAGGCTAGCACATCACTTCCATCAATCAATAATCAAGAGATAACCATTAAAAAGAGCACAAGAGAGAGAACTAGCCAAAGAGAGCAAAAATTTCAATCCAATACTTCTCCAAATGGGAGAGTTATGTTATAATAAGATCTTATGATCTCTTATTTATAAAAAATGTCTCCAAAATAGTTTTTCCACATAATATTAGTGTAAACCACAAGACTAGGGGTAAAAAACCCTAATCTTGCACCTTTTAAAAAATAATATTAAACAATTCACTTAAATTTTGCTTTTACACAAAAAAACCTTAATTTAGAGTGACATCACCCCTTTAGGGGACGTTTTGGCACTAGGAGAAAGTCGTTGGTGTTGGAGTGTAGTTAGGATTCCCAAAGCCACATGTCAAGAAACCAAGTCACTTTGTTCATGGTCAAAGCCTCAACCTCCTCAAAACTTCCTTGTGTCAATGCATATCAACCTCACCACCAAACCCTAACCTCCCTAGGTGACATCATGCCTCTAAAGGTGACAATTTTCCTCTCCTAGGAAAAACGTTTAGCATGTGGGGGCTAGGTTATGTCATCCAAGTAATATTCTAGGCCTCCAAGGTTTCATCTCTCTAATCCGGTGTGCGGGCCCTTGGAATCCACTTGTGGGTTTCAATCCCCATGGAAGCCCATGCTAGGCTTGTTCCTCCAAAACTATCCACCAACTAGGTCCTGCAAAGACAAATAATCACACCCTCCAAGGATATCAAGTCAAAATATCATGATAAGTTAATCAAGTCAATAAATCAGCCACCTAAGCATGTGCATCAAAGATTACCATGTCAAACAAGTAAGTGCTCAAAGACATTTTGCGACTTGCCAAGCTTGGATATGGGAGGGTTGACGATGTATCCTTGGGTAGATATTTCCATATATCAAGGAGCGCTTCTAAGAGATCCCTCTCTAAGCCATGTAAAGTGGATGAAATGGTTAATGGTCAAGACTCAATTGGGATGGGGTTCATGACATACAAGGGGTTGTAGTTTCTCTTTCATGGGTTCCTTTCTAGAGGGTGTGTGGCACCTTCGTTTGCAATGCAATTTTTCCAAGCCCATCATTTTTCCATTCTTTGTTTCTTTCAAATTTTAGGGACAAGTTGAAGGCCACTGTCGTGGCGTGGTGTCTAGATAATGATAGTGTCACTCACAAATACCCAGGGGAAATGAGAAGGTTGGCTCGTGATAAGACCCCCCTTCTTTCAACAATGCAACTAAGAGCCATTACCCTGGATTGGTGACCAGATTATGGTAATGTCATACCACTAAGTATCCATGATCATGATAGGTTGGCTCATGTTGAGACCTCCTATCCTCCAACTAACCCTTTAAGCATTCTTAATCATTATTCTTATGGGTCCCCCTTTTCTTACAGATAAGTGTTTCATTGCTTTCTTGAGGAATCCATGGGCAAAGCATATGGAAGGTTTATATCTAGGATTTTATCTTTTAACCAACAAAAATCCCTCTGGGCCTTCATCCCCTTCTCCCCATAGAATGAGGAACAATCCCTTCTTGGGTCAATACACCCTAAAATCCCAGGAGATAAGGAAATGGGGGGTTTAAGTGATGAAAAGTGGTAAGTATGGTTGAGAATGGTCTGATGGCTCTTCAAGGGAGTTCCTAGTAGAAAACCCATCCCCAAGGAAGACTACTAAGTAGGGAACAATGTCAACCACCAAGGTGAAGCAGGGAAAAAGGCATAATGTCCAAGCATATGTCATTAAATCTAAAGAAATCTAAGATACAACATACTCAAATGCCTCAAATATTGAAATGACACTTACCATATAACTTGAATTATACCAAATGGAGCAAGGTCCATTGCCTCCCGGAAGCCAACTTGTGTGGTGGATGCCATCTGAAAATATACAACCTCTATGTTGGTGAGAAGGGTATCCATCCGTGCAAAAAGGATACTACTAGTCATGTGGTCTCTCAACACTCTATATCTGCAACATTAGGGCCTCGAGACATAATCTCCTTAGCTATCCCACAAAATGGGGATAGTGGTATGAATTGCAGTAAATGCACCATATGGATCTAACATGTTTGGCCTCTTCCTCCTCTCTCTCTCGCATGTGTGACTCGTCCTCCTTGGCTGGAAAATTGAGAAACAAAGACAAGAAACTGCTAGATCAGATTTTCCATAGTGAAGCATTTACTTGTTGAAATTGCCTCCAATCTCCTTGGAAAGAATGCTCACTCACTCATGCCAAAACCATGATGACAAAATAATGTGTGGTGCCTCCTCACATTGACTCTCCTTTTATAGAAGTTTAAGAGTTAGTTTAAGAGCCCCTTCTAAACTCAACATTAAATTAGAATTGTTTATTCCTCCAAGTGGGTGTCAAGCCCCAACAACAACAATTCCAATATCCAGCTCTACATAAAAGAGATTTTCAAAAAACAAAAATGCAATGTGAGTGCCAACAAAGATTCCCACATTCCCGACACCAAGGCCAATGTGAGAATACCTCCTCAACGCTACAAAAACATCAACACTTCCTCTTAGTGAGGGAGGTATTCTCCACCACTCCTAGATTGTCTCTGAAGTAGACGAACTTCCCCTTCAATAGGGGTTTTGTGAGAATATCTGCAATCTAATCATCTGTGGAAATGTATTGGAGCTTCACAACTCCCTTCTACACCCTGTCTCTGATGAAGTGGTATATGATATCAATGTGTTTCGATCTGTCATGAAACACTAGATTATGTGAGAGTTTTACACAACTCTGATTGTCACAGTAAATCACATTAGGCCCCAACACCTAACCAAATAACCTTACAAGAAGATTGCAAAGCCAAATAACCTCACAACTAGGAAAATTAGCTGCCATATACTCTGCTCTGCTAAACTGAGTGCCAAAAAAGTCTGTTTCCTACTGAACCAAGAAAGAACTATTGATCCTAGGATGAAGAAACCACCATAAGCGCGCTTCCTGTCAATTGAAATACATGCCCAATCTGAGTATGAATATCCATGTAGCCCCACTCCATCACCCTCAACATGTCTTAGAACAAATACAATTGTACCCCAAAAGTACATGAGCACATGCTTCACTACTACCCAATGCACTTGCCTCAACTCAACTATGAACTGGCTCAAGGTGTTGATAATAAAGAAAATATTTGACTTGATGTTGACCAGATACATCAATGAAGAAATCAACTTCCTGTACAATGTGGAATCCACCAAATATGAGATCGAAACCCCCAAATTCTTCAGATTGGTGATCATAGGTGTAGTCATGGACTTACAGTCATCATCCCAAACCTCCTCAGTATCTCAACTGCATACTTCCCCTCTCTGAGGAATATCTCGCTCGGCTACAGCCACACCTCCAATCCCAAGAAGTAATGCATCAATCCAATATCATTCATCTTGAACTTCAAAGCCAAATCCCTCTTGCGACTGGAAATGAGCTTCTTTGCTCCCATGAGGAATAGATCACCAACATACAACACTAATATAAGAGGATCCTCACCAACCTGTATGAGATATAGGTCAGGATCCACTTCACTCTTGGTAAAGCCCATGCTCGATCCTCGAGTACCATGCCCTGGGTGCCTTCTTGAGTCTGTACAAAGCTTTCTTCAACCTGCAAACATGGGACTTCTTCACATGTACCTCAAATCCCTGAGGTTGATTTATGTATACCTCCTCCTCAATCACACCATTGAGGAATGTTGTCTTCACATCCATCTGATGTATCCTCCACCCCATAACCAAAGCAAGAGAAATAAAAATCTTGATAGAAGTATACCTAGAGACTGGAGAAAAAGTCTCCTCATAGTCCACTCCCTCTTTCTGGGAGAACCCTCTCACCACAAACCTTGCCTTGTACTTCTTGATGCTTCCATATGAAACATTCTTAATCTTATAGATCAACTTGGAAGTCACCACATACTTCCCCTTTGGTCTCAGAACTATTTCCCACACATCATTCTTCATGATGAATTGATATTCCTCCATCATGAAATCCTTCCAAACATGTTGGTTTGTTTCCTCCTCAAAACTAGAAGGATCAAAATCAATTATGCTACTCATAAGCGCCACATAGCTCGAAAACCTTTATGAATTCCTACTCTCCCTAAAAGTTCCATTGGGTGCCACTTGCTTCTCCACATATCTCAGAGTATCCTGAAGCCATCTAGGCCTCATGTCCTCATCACCAGGAAAATCCAATGGATCCACTGACTCCTTTGATTCCTCCTCATGGTCTGAAGGATGAATCCCTGTACTGGATGGACATGCACTCTCCTCAACCTTCAAAGCCTCCTTCTCCTCACCATCTGTCTCTGCTATTCTCTCTCGAGACCTCATGAAAGCTAACTCCTCCTCAAACCTGACATCCCGACTAACCTCCAATCTACTATTGTCCTGGAACGTAGATCCAATAGGCCTTCAAAGTCTCGTTGTATCCCACAAACATGCCTTTCCTCCCAAAAGGTTCTAACTTCATCCTCTTCTCCTTAGGAACATGGATGTAAATTGGACAACCAAAGATCCTCAAATGCCCTATCATTGGTCTCACTCCTATGAATGCCTCCTCATGAGTCTTGTCCTCTAAGATCCTATGAGGAATCCTGTTCTGAACATAGACTATCATGTTACACACCTCTTCCCAAATCAACATAGGTAGATCTTATTCATGCAACATTTCCCTGGAAGCCTCAATTATGGTTCGATTCTTCCTTTCCACAACCCCATTCTGTTGTGGGTTTAAACGCATTGTCAGCTCCCTCTTGATTCCTTCCTCCTTGCAGAAATCCATGAATTCGTTGGAGGTATACTCACCCCCTTTTTCTCACCTCAAGACCTTGATATTATTCCCTTTTTATTATCTACCTGAGCCCTAAACTCCCTTAATCAACTGAAGACCTCATCCTTGGTCTTCATGAAGAAGATGCATGTCCTCCTGGAATAATCATCAATGAAGGTCACATAGTATAAGTACCCACTCGAAAATGGAATTGACATCGGTCCACACACATCTGAATGTACTAGATTCAAGATCCCCTTGGACATACTATCACTGCTCAAAAAAGAAGCCTTGGCATTCTTTCCAAGTTCACAACCCTTGCATACACCCTGGTGATCTGCTACAAACTACGGAATACCTGTAACCATATTCCTCAACACTGACAAAGCCCTGTAATGCAATTTTCCCAATATCCTATGCCAAATATTGCACAAACTATCATTGTCATGTACCAAGGCTTGGGTTGGCTATCCATTCAACTTGTAAATATCACCATCATGAACACCAATGAGCCCTGCTAAGTCAATGCTCGATCCTCTTGACCATGCAAGATCCTATCCACTTGAAAATGTTATTGCATACCCTATTTCCTCCATAACTGAGGTATAAAGTAGGTTCTTCTTCAATCCTAGCACATACAACATATCACTCATCCTGAGAGAATTCCCAGAATCCAAATGAAATGAAGTTGTCCCAACTCCCTTGAATGCATACTTGGTATTATCACCAAGCTCCACCTGCAATCCTAAGTTCTCCTCTAAAAAAATGGTGAGTGAACCCCATAATCTTGTCATATGACGAGAAGCTCCACTATCCACTAACCAAGTCTCACTGCCAAAAAATGTACTAGAAAGGGAAAAAACCAGTAAGAACTCCCTCTAAAGCTTATCTGCAACCTCATCCACCTCTGTTGATGATACATGCTTCTTCCCTTTCCATTTCTTCCATTGTGGACACTATGAAGCAAAGTGGCATTGATTACGACAAAAAAAGAACTTGACCTTACTAATGTCCTTCTTCTTCCCCTACTCTGGAGATGCCTCTCTCGTGTTCTTCTTCCAAGAACATTTTCCTTTTCCCTTCCTAGCATAAGCAACTAGTTCCTGGTTCTCATCATCACTACCTCTTTTTTTGTTATTGGAATCTATACGAACCTCCTCCTGGATGAAATTGATCCATGGTCTTTCAATGGTGGCAACTTCTCTCGTGCACAAATCCCCTGCATAAATGGTTCCCAAGATCCGAGAAAACCATTCAATTCCACATTCACCAACTTTGTGTCATCAATTGCCTCACTAATGGATACAAGTTGATCACTAATCTAAGTGATTCTCATGAGGTAGCTAGCAACTGTATCTGATTTGGACATCTCAACAGATCGAAGCATATGCCTCAAAATCAACTTCTAGTTTTCATTCACACTTTGGTATAATCCCACCAAAGCATCATAGATATCCTTTGTTGTCTTCTCCTTGGAATATGAGGAATCAAGTGATCCTTCACATATTCCAACAACACCCACTTGGCCTTCACTTCCTTCTTCTTATGGGATGTCGATTCCTATGCATCATTTGGATCTGGAATCACCATCTCAATGTAATCTTTGAGATCACTCTCTTCCAAGAGAAAAAGAATCCTAGCCTTCCAGGCCCATAAATTTGTGGCCCCCTCCAACCTGTACTCAACTCTAAGAGTGCCCACCATCGTTTCCAGTCTTGAACAAGTACACAAATCTACAACAACTTGTGTCTTAAGAATATGATTTTCTCTGTCTAGAGCCTATGCTCTGATATCATGTCAAATTTTAAGTATTCAATGCATTCAATTTTAAATCTGAAAATTACTTCCAAGTAACCTCAAACAATAAACTAGGGTTGTTATCATTGAATAATTTCACACTGAAATTATGACAAAAAATCATAGCGGAAGAAAAAATATCAGAGAGAAATCATCCATGCACAAGAGACACAAATTTCTATCTAGTAAAAAAATTTCTGATTGAGGATCCCGAGGACAAAAGCAATTCTCTCAACAAAAATTACAACTTCAATAAATTTTGAAAAATATTCCAACTTACAAATTTGTTGCAAACCCTAAACAACATCACCTGTATGGTTGTTTGCATCAACCCTCCTCACACATGCGGTCTATTGTATGACTGATCTTCACCTGTACGACCTATTGTACAGATTGTATGACCCACACGTGTGGCTGAATCTACTGCTGTCGTTCACACATGTGGTAAAATTTACAATAAATGTGTCATATTGATCTCACATGTGCAACCTATTCCTCCTCCTCTCTCTCTCACACACATGTGGCTCCTCCTCCTTGGCTAGAAAAATGAGAAAGAAAGACCAGAAACCCCTAGATCAGATTTTCCAAACTGAAAGATTTCCTTGCTGAAATTGCCTCCCTAGTCTCCTTGGAAAGAGTTCTCACTCACTCATTTCAACACCATGATGACAAAACAAGATGTGTGGTGCCTCTTCACATTGCTTCTCCTTTTATAGAAGTCTAAGAGTGAGTTTAGGAGCCCCTTCTGAAACTAACATTAAATTATAATTGTTTATTCCTCCAAGTGGGTGCCAAGCTCCAACAATACCAATTCCAAGCCCCAACTCTACATAAAAGGGGTTTTCACAAAATACTAATGCAATGTGAGTGCCCACAAAGATTCCCACATTCTCGACACCAAGGCCAATGTGAGAATACCTACCCAATGCTATAAAAACATAAAAAAGAACAACTCCTACTCATCCCTTGAAAGTACAAAGGTTGTCTCCAATGGAAATGGAAAATCACCAAAGAAAAAGACTGCTATAATTGTGATGAAAAATATGCTCCAGGTCATCGGTGTAAAGAAAAAAAATGTTCCAAATTGATATGACCACTCAAGCCTTGACCAAAAAATTAAGTAATGAAGAGACACCAAAGTTTTAGTTTGAATACATCAACACTCCAACTCAAGAAGATATCGAACCTCCATTCTCTCATGAAGAACCACTCATCTCCTTACATGCATTATTAGGAATTTCGACTCCACAAACCTTGAAAATCATAGGTTACATCAAGCACCTAAAATTTGTAGTCCTATTTTATAGTGGTAGTACTCACAATTTCATTGCCAAGGGAGTGGTAGAAGAAACTTGTTGTTTTGTACTCCTTGTGCAAAACTTTCAAATCATGATCACCAATGGAGGTATGATGAAATGTGGGGGAAGATTTGAAAATGTCAAACTCTAGATGGGAGACTATGTGCTCAAAACCCATCTATTTTCCATTGATATGGGGGGTGTGCTATAGTATCGGGGGAAGAATGGCTATGCACGTTGGGAATAGTCACCATGGATTTTAAATAATTCTATACGTGTTTCACTAAAGAGGGTCATGCACACACCCTACTAAATTACTCAAAGAGTATGTTGTCTTATAATAGTCAGTAACAAGCCACCATTGATGAGATCAAATATGTAACTTTTGTTTTGTGTGTACATCTTGAGATCAGGACCACCTATAATATTCAAGTAATTGATATGCCAATAAGAAACTATTCTATCATTCTTGGAAGAGATTGGGAAGCTCTAACTGGTGGATACATTTCAATGGATGGAACACACATGCCCATATAATTTTTCCTATGAATTATTTAGAATGGGTATCAAACCATGTCCCAATATGGAAAAAGAATGGAGATATCAGATTATGTGTTGATTTCTAGGCCTTGAACAGGGCAAGTTTTAAAGATAATTTTCCTCTTACTAATATGGAACTCATTTTACAGCAAGTGGTAGGATCTCAAATGATGTCACTTCTTGACGGTTTTTCAGGATACAATCAAATTTGTGTCAAGAGAATTTACAGGTATAAAACCACATTTACCACACATTGGGGCACCTTTGCATATGAACAAATTCCTTTTGGATTAATTAATGTAGGTGCCACCTTTTGACTAGCTATGGAAATAGCTTTTGTCGATTTGATTGGTAAAATAATTCAAATTTATCTTGATGATTTAACTATTTATTAAAAAACCCGAGAAGATCATTTTGATCATCTTGAACAAGTTTTTCTTCGCTGCAGAAAATTTGGAATGTCATTGAATCCTACAAAATCAATTTTCGTGTCACTGCAAGAAAACTCCTCGAACATATTGTATCTGACTCAGGAATCAATATTGATCCAGAGAGGGTTGTTTCCATTAAAAATCTTCAGGTCCCATCCTCCATGAAGGAAATTCAATAATGCATGGGTAGGATTAACTTTGTTTGAAGATTTATTCCTGATTTTTATAGAATGGTAAAACCTATACATAATATGTTAAAGAAAGTTCGATCTTTTTCTTGGAATGATGATACTAAAAATGATTTTGTAGATATTAAAAATGCAATTAGTTCTGCACTAGTATTGGAAAAGCCTAATTTAAAAGAAGATTTTATCATTTACACAAACACCAATGAAGAAGCTATCTTTGCAATTCTTCTTCAAAAACATGATCATAATAACGAGAAACTAATAGATTACATGAGTCAAAGTGTATTTGATGGTGAATGCAAATATACTTAATTGAAAAACATACTTTTTCTCTTGTTAAATCTATTGAAAAATTTCTTCATTTTATCTTGGGAAAGCACACTCAGGTAAAAGTATCTTTACATGCAGTTAATTTTTTTCTTTCACAAATGAACTTATTTGGAAACCTTGTACATTGGTTTTCCAAAATCTAGGAACATGATTTCACGATCACAACTTCCAATACAATCAAGGGACGTGACCTAGACTTACACATGGCTTAACATCATGAGCTAGGATATTCTTCTGAAAACAATAAGGATGCCTTGCCTGCACTATCTCTAATTGAATATGGGAATATTGAATTAGTATCACATCCATGGTATCGAGATATAATTTATTATTTACAATATGAGAGATGACTAATCTTGAGCATCACAAACGAAGAAGGACTCGACTTGAGGCATCAAAACATCTAATCTTGAATATTTCACTCTTTTGCAGGACTATTGATGGATTGTTGTTATGTTGTGTTGAGGATACAACAACCCAACATATTTTGAAATAAATTCATGGGTCAACACATTCTGATATTCACATTGGTGGGCACTTTGCTTCCAAAATCACTACTCACAAAATTTTAAGAACTGGTTGTTATTGCCCTTCAATTTTTAGAGACTCATATAAGTTTGTACAAGATTGTATTGAATGCCAAAAGTCTATCAATGGAGAAAATTTCTCTTCTATGCCTTTACAACCAATATTACATGAATTTCCTTTTTCTAGATATGGATTAGATTTTATTGGACCAATAAATCCCTCATCTTCTGCTGGTCATATTTTCATCTTGATTGCAACAGACTACTTCATCTAGTGGACTGAAACAGTTCCTCTTAAGCATGCACATGATGATAAACTTATTTCCTTTTTAAAATCAAATATATTTTTTCATTTTGGTCTTCCAGTTGAAATTATTTCCGATAATGGACTAGCATTCATATCTAGAAAATTGAACCAATTTTTCTATAGATTTGGAGTGAAACATTTCACTTCATCAACATATCCCCATAGGGAAATGGGTAAGTTGAATCAATCAATAAAAATATGGTCAAAATTCTAAAAAATATCATTAATGACAAACCTCACCAGTGGCATACTTTACTGACCTATGCATCATGGGAAAATCATACCACCACAAAAGCAAGTACATGCCATACTCATTTTTAGTTATTATATGGCGAAGAAGCAATCATGCCTGTGGAAATTGAATTAACTACTCTTATATTATCCTTACAGGAAGAAGAGTTAAACTCAACATATATCCCTCAAAGGTTACATGCTTTTCTAGCTTTAGAAGAACAAAGGAGTTCTCTTGATAAGATAAAAAAGAGACTACAAACTGTTAAGAAATATTTTGATAAGAGGGATAAATCAACTACTTTTGCACCAGATGAAAAAAGTTCTATTATGGGATTTTGCACATGCTAATAGAAAGGTAAGCATTCAAAGTTTCAAAAGTTATGTCTAGGACCTTACATAATTGCCTATGTTGTTGGAAACAACTCTTATTTACTAAAATACATAGAGAGATTATTATTTTCTTGCACGACTAATGGTTCACATATGAAACACTATATTGGATATGGCTGATTTTATTGCTTTCATCTTCATTGTTTCTTGTATATATTTTTATTTCATTTTGTATAGCATTTGTTTTTCTTATTTCTTGTTTTGATTTTTGTTTTTCCCTGCCTTCATTTGATTTTAAATATTTTGGTCAAAATCTGAATCAATCAAGTTACTTTTTTTTTCATTGGTTTGAAAAACTTTGATTAATTTGTCTTTAAAAGCAAAAGGATACAAACAACAAAAGATAAATGAATTATCTTTTTGTCCACAATACTATCGTTTGATTTTTTTTTCTAAATTATCCATATTTTCTTATTGCAATTTGATGGTTAAACCTTTCCCCTATATTCTTATTTCCCATTATACCCCTCCATGAGTGTATTTACCGAGAGCATATTTTAAATTTTGATGAGAATCCAGTTGAAGCACCATATTTAGAGAAGAAGAAATAATCAACAAGTATAAATTCAAAAGTTCAAAAAGCAAAACCTTATATTTTGAGTTCTAGTCTATTGAAAATAGACTACCCCATGGAGTCGCCATATGTTGACTCATAATTCATCACTTACTATAAAAGATCACAAAGAATTGTGAAGCCTATATATATATATATATATATATAGAGTCCCCTAGGTGAAAATACACTAGAGTTAGTGAAAATACACTAGAGTTATTATTTCCAAACATAACATTTCCTTCAACATGTTGGCATACTATCAGTTTCAATTGATGCATTATTTTAGTTATGGTGTTAAGAGCAATGGTTTAATGATTCCAAGTTTAATTTAATGTTTATGAATGCATATGTTTGGATGATGCGATGCAAAATATTTGTTTTTCATTAAACATGGCAAGTGTGATGTATAGCAGTTTGCGAAGACATCAAACTATGATAAAATGATATTGGATAAGTTATAAACATAACTCTATTCTCTTCTCAGCATAGTGGCAACAATAAACATGGAACTCATGAAATTATTTGCAAAGGGCTTGGTCTACTGTGTTCCTATGATTACATACCTATTGTAATCGAAATGTGTTGCCCATACTTTGGAATTCAAGGCATATTAAGCTAAAAGGTCCGAGTGATATAAAATGTTAAGAGTGTTGGAATTATTGATTGTGTATTGTCATTGATGGTTGTTATCGCACAATATGTACTTGCCCAAATCCCAAGGCAAGTGAGACAAGATTGGGGTAACAAGGGGGTGACCTATCACTATCACCTTAATAGAAAACCCCTTTATGTTTAGGAGTAGGATAAGAATACTCCAAGGGAGACGTCCCTAGTGACCTAAAGTAATGGTGAAATGAAGCGAAGATATAATTTACCCCCTCTCACTGGTCACTCAAATTAAAGGTGTCACAAGGTTTATGTCTTTAAGAGATGAAGCAAAATGCAGAAATAAGGTGTACCTGCCCTTAACAAGACAACAATTGAATGAATGTGGCAGTTTTAAGTACAAAATGATATTAGTGCTTCATTAAGATAGTAAATCAGTGAAATGTTTGCTCGCTGATATAAAAGTGCAGTGATTAACAAGTTTACAAAAACAATAAGAAGTATGTAACAACTGCAAGAAATACTCTTTAGAAATGATTTAAAAGACAATGAAAATATGGCATTTGTCACTTAGAATGATAATAGTTTTTCATGAACAAATTATGAAGGCAATAAATGTTTATTATGCAGAAAATTTGTCACTTTAAGGTGGTTGTAGTAAACACTTATGACAACAACAATAAAATTAGTTTTCTAAGCTAAGTTAGTGTTAATTTTGGTTAGTAAAAGCTTGAGAGTTTAAGGTTTGAGTGTTTGTTTGATCAACCAATCAAAGAGAGATGAGACTAGTGCCTTTAAGGGTTATGGAGTCAAAAGTTTTAGCACAAATTACTTAGAGAAACAATAATGATTATCTTTGTCTAAGAAGATAAATTGGATCTTTGAGGAGTAGCACCTTAATTCCTCTAAGAACCAAATTTTAGGGATGCGAGCTAGAGAGTAGGCACTTGTAGACCCTAGCACCTTCCTCCTTCTTTGACTATTGAAATATATTAAGTGAAACAAAAAATAGACAATGGCTTCTAAAGTGCTAGCACTTTAGGGATTTAGAAGCTTGTCTAGGTCAAATCACTTTAGTAAAGTATAGAAAATGAAGAGAAAAGAAGTAGCACCTTAAGTCCTTTACTCCTAGGGTTTTTCAAGCAAGAAATTTCATAATATTTAACATGAATAATAAAATATACCATAACCATTCAAAATGAAATGCAAATTGCAGATTTAATTACTTCACCAAGAATAATCAAGCATTAAAACCCTAGATTGCCAAGCAAACCTTCACCAAAAATGATCCAAGATGCAAGTATTTAGCCTCCAAGACAAGTGCGCCTCACAATTTCAGCCAATAAACCCTAAAAGGGAACCAATTTCAGTCCCCCTCTTGTGAGAGGTGAGTTATGATCCAAATGAATGTCACTTTTTGTTTATTTATACAAAATTTTGACCTAAATTTAACTTTAACCAAAAATACAAAATTTTCCGACCTTATAAAATTTTCCCTTTACACTTAATTTTAACAAAATTACATAAAAATCCCTTATTAGGGTGACATCAAGCCCTTTATAAGGTGACGTTGAACTCCAAGGTTAAACGCCTAGCCTTGGAGAGGGGAATTTTGGGCCTCTTGGGGCCATAATGTGTCATCAAGTGCCAAACGTTGTGCCAAGTGTCCTTTATTTCACCAGAATATCATCTCCATGAAACCTTAACCACTCAATGATGATGTCATGGGCTAGGTGGGTGGTGTCTAGGCCTCCAAAGGCCATCGTTCAAGTGAACAAGGTGGGAGCTCATCTATATAGGCCTGCCAAAGTGCCTCCAAAGGCAATGACTTCCTTCTTCAATATGAAAACCAGTCATCACTTTCATGCCCCATGCTAGGGTCTCAACATCCATCCCTAGGCTCCAAGCCCTCATGAAGGTCTGAACTGGTCATCTCCTCATGAATACATGCTCACCGAGAAAGGTTCTGCAAAGAAAAACAAGTACACCCTCTAGGGGTCCATAAATCACATGTATCATAGTGAGTAAATCACATCCAATAATCAAATCACCCGAACATGTGAATCAAACCCCTCTAAACCAAACAAATGCTAAAGGACATTATACAAATTGTCAAATTTATGCTTGGGAAGGGTCTCAATATGCCCTATTCAGTCAATAACTCCTAGGTCTAGGGTGTTTTCTAGGTGGAGGCTATCCTAGTCATGTGTGTATGTGAGATGGTGTGGGGTAAAATTTTGGGCATGGGGTTCATGAAATACAAGGGTTTGTATTGTCTTACCTATGGGTGCCTTTGTGGAGGGTGAGCTGCCCTTTGTCCACAATGCAATTTTTCCAAGCTCATTTTTTTGCCATTCTTCTTCTTAGATTTTTATTTCATGTTTCAAGGAATTAGTTGGATGCCGCTGTCCTAGATTGGTGTCTAGATACAACAATGTCATTCACAAATACCTCGCGAAAATGAGAATTCTGGCTTGTGATGAGACCCCCTTTCCCCCAGTCATGTAACTGAGAGTCACTAACCTAGCTTGGTGGCCAAATGACGACAATTCTATACTGATAAATACCTATTATCATGATAGGTAGACTTGTGATGAGAAATCCTATCCCCTAAATAACACCTTGAGTATTCATTATTGTTCATTTTGTAGGTCCCCAATTTCTTACTGAGAATCATTTCATTGCTTTCTCAGGTATCCCTGGGTGAAGCATCTTAAATGTTTTATGATTGGATTTTATCCTTTTCCAGCTGCTTTTACCCTCTAGGCCTTTATCCCCTTCTTCCCATGAGGTAAGGTACAATCCATTCTTGGGTCAATACACCCAAAGATCCTAAAAGGATAGGGAGATGGAGGGAAAAAGCATGGAAAGTGACAAGTGTTGGTGTGAAATTGATCAGACCAGGGTCCTTCTAAGGTTACCAACAAAAGGTACTGAGGTATTCTAGAGAGTTGGCATTTTCATCTTCCTTGAAGGGAATAATTCTCTCCCAAAGCGCAATCAATACAAATAAAATAGGGAAGGGTAAGAAGAATGCCCAGACAAATCCATACAGTCTTATGATCTTTGTAGTCTTGGGAAATAAATATTAAACTTAGAACTATGTAAACATACCTAACTCAGATTAAAGAAAACATAGTTGTGTTTCAACCATAAAGATACTATATCCCATTAATCGGATTTGACATAAAGATAATATGAAACAACATTAAGACAATCTGAAGCTAAACAGACACACGAATTTCAAAATTTGAATCTCTCTTTATATTAACTTCATAGGGTTCTTCTCCATTACATAACATTCTTCTCAGATACATACGCAACTTAGTCATTCCAAAGCTCAACAACAACTCTATTATGGAGAGACAAGGTTAACCCCAAAAACCTTGCTCTGTTACCATTACAACTGGACATGACTCTTTACAGACTTGGTTTGGTTTCTGAAACTCAGACTCTAGAATCATAACTGAACTCTACCCAAAGATGGAAAATAATACAAACAAACCCAAAATCAGCAATCAGTAATCAACCCTTTACAATCATATTCATCCCATATATATAAGCTAACTGGGATTTCTGGGTTTGGGGCTTTGCATGCTTTCTTTTTCTTGTTCTGTTGCAACTTATTTCTCCATGTTGGAGTTGCATTGTCCTTCCTTCCAACTGTTTTCAGTTTCTTCCCTTGTTCTATTGTACCGATCCTCTGTGACTTGCGCAACTTTTGTTTGACCAAAAATGGAACTGCATCATCCCTTACATAACTTCTAAGAAACAAACAAAGGTCCCAACGGGCTCCAACCACAATCCGTGAATTGTCCTTGAGTCAAGTCCTTGGTTCTTTTGTGGCCTTTGGACTAACCTATTGTTTTCCTATGTCTTTTGTCTCTGCTTTTCTCCCAACTTTTGCTTCTGTTCTTTATTTTTCCACCTCTTCAAATGAAGGGCCCAACTCTAGGACCAATTCCAAGGATCTCTTCTTTACCCCTTGGAAATTAATGACCTTGTCCTGCCACTTCCTGGAGAGGAGTGAATCTTTAGCCATGAACTACTGAGTCACGTCTGTAAGGCATCCCTTGGGTTTGGATGCAACTAGGGAGTTCCATTCTGAGTCGGCTGTTGCATCTACCTGATGCATCTGCATATAGGCTATCTGAACAACTAGTCGAGACTCGCGTAGCCCTTTATTAGCTACTGAATATGCCTCAAATAGAGAATTCAACTCATTGTCTACTTGTTGGATCTAATTGAACTTTTCTTGCTGCTCTAATGGATCCATGGCAATGGAAAATTCCTCATTAAGTGAATGGATATTCGTTCACAAATCCTTCAGGGTCTAGTTGCATCATGAAATGATCCCCATCTAGTCACTAACTTCCTAGAAGATCTTTGTGAATTCCACAGTTTTCTTGTGCAAAGTTTCTCTTGTATTATTTCCTTCAAGAGCAACTCTCTCCATCTGCTCTTGAATCTTTCGTGACTTCTGTTCTGCATCCTACTGACTCTTCTATTCTACTTCAATGATCTCAGTGCAAATGGACAACTCTGACCATGCTCATGTTAATGTTTATGCCATTATTATAGTTCTTTGCATTTCAATATATAAGAGCATCATAAGAACAAGATCAATGAGAAATACACATTCACAAGAGACACAACATTTATCCTGGGAAACCCTCTAGGGGAAGAAAACCCAGCAAAAACTTCCTTATCATAAATAACTTATATAATGTTCAAGAGATAACTCAAACCAATATAGATAGTCCTCCCCAAGAGATGCACCACTCTTCTCCCTCTCTCCAACTCGTAATTGCAGCTTGCCTCATAAGAGAATGAGCAAGTGAGTTGTGAGATAAAGTGAGGCGCTAGCCTCCTATATATACAAGACTGGCACGTGTGAAAGGGTTTCACTGGCAAGGCCGACCTCTCACTCTGGGTGGGTAAACCCACCTTTAATTTAATTCTGGGTCTTCAATAATAACTGTTGGGGCTGACTTCTTATTCTGCCTATTATAATTGTCCGGTGACCAATCCACAAAATGGGATTTGGTCCTAATACAATTACTGACATGATTAATCCACAATGGGGATTAATCCTAATAACAAAATAACAATAATAATAAGAATGCTCTTTGCAGTTACATTATTTCAACACTCTCCCTTAACAAGAAGGGTATTCTTCATCAGCATCAGGCGAGAGAGGTCTGCATCATCAATGGCATCAGGAGGAAAATATCGTCAATATCATCTTGAAACATTGGCTAGCATATTTACAAGTCATCGAAAGTTTTCTTCATCGGCAACATCATCATTCTCAAAAGAATGCTATCATCATCTACATCAAATATGTATCAGTAAAAAAATGATACCTCATCACAACACTAGGCTGGCAGTACTACACTGGTTCAATGTCATAGCTGTTAAGCTGGTAGCTCAGTGTCAGTCACATCTTGCTTTACATATAACAACTAGGTTAGAAGCAAGGAATATCATCATCTCACTTTATGTCTAACAACTAGGTCAGAAGAGAGGAATCACAACGTCATGCTTTATGTCTAACAACGAGGTCAGAAGCATGAATCATCTTTCTTTACATCTAACAATGAGGTCAGAAGCAAGGAATCATCTTGCTTTATGTCTAACAACTAGGTCAGAAGAAGGGAACACATCAACATCTCGCTTTATGTCTAACAATGAGGTCAGAAGTGAGGAATCATCTTTCTTTACGTCTAACAGCTAGGTTAGAAGCAAGGAATCCACAACATCATGCTTTACATATAATAGTGAGGTCAGAAGCAATGAATCATCTTGCTTTACGTCTAACAACGAGGTCAAAAGAAAGGAACACACAACGTCATGCTTTATGTCTAACAACGAGGTTAGAATAAATGACTCATCTTGCTTTACGTCTAACAGCGAGGTCAGAAGCAAGGAACACATAGTGTCATGCTTTACATCTAAGAGCGAGGTCAGAAGCAATGACTCATCTTTCTTTACATCTAACAGCGAGGTTAGAAGCAAGGAAAATATATATACTCCCCCTTTCATGGAGGGTCCTTTCTGACTATACCAAGCTTATCTCGAAAGTGTTCAAACTTTACACGAGATAGAGGTTTGGTCAACACATCGACAACTTTTTCATCCGTGCTAATGTACTGGATCTTTAGGGCTCCTCTCTATACCATGTCGTAGATGAAATGATAGAGGATCTCTATGTGCTTCGACCTGTCATGGAATACAAGATTCTCTATAATATTTATGTAGCGCTGGTTGTCACATAGAATCGCGGTTGCTCTCATCTCCAAGTCAAATAGGCATGTCAACAAATTTTGAAGCCATATAGCTTCGTAGCTAGTAGAACATGCAGCAATGTACTCTACTTCCACTGTGTTGAGAGAAATACTAGATTGCTTCCTACTCTGCCACGAGATCATGGATGATCCCAAATTGAAACAACATCCGGAAGTGATTTTTCTGTCTGTAATGCTTCCTGCCCAATCTGCATTAGTATATCTACTCAATGTGAAGTCATGATCTCCATCATAGCTGAGACCATAATCCATTGTACCTTTAAGGTATCTCATCACATGTTTTGCAGCCACTAGGTGAACATGTCTAGGCTCTACCAGAAACTGACTCAAGGTGTTCACTGCAAAATAGATGTCTGGTCCGGTGTTTGTCAGGTACATCAGTGATCAAATAATATGTCTGTAGATTGTCACATCTATCAAATCTGACGAAGTATCGACCAACAGCTTCAGCTTCACTTCCATGGGAGTATTCATGGACTTGCATTCTAGCATGTTGAATCTCTTTAAGATTTCGACCGTGTACTTCCCTTGGTTAAGGAAGATTCTTTCTAGACTCTGCCATACTCAAGGCCTAAGAAGTAATGCATTAGACCAAGGTCTTTCATTTCAAATTATGCGGCAAGTCTCTGTTTACATTCAGTGATGAACTTTTCTTCTCCAGTTAAGAATAAGTCATCCACATACAGTAGTAATATTACTGGTTCATTATCCATAATTTTGAAGTAGAGAATTGAGTCTTCTTTACTCTTGGTAAAGCCTAAGCTTGTCAAGAAACTGTCTATACGGCCATACCAAGCTCTNATTCTCTACTTCAAAATTATGGATAATGAACCAGTAATTTTGAAGTAGAGAATTGAGTCTTCTTTACTCTTGGTAAAGCCTAAGCTTGTCAAGAAACTGTCTATACGGCCATACCAAGCTCTGGGGGCTTGCTTCAATCTGTATAAGGCTTTCTTCAATCGACAGACATGAGACTTCTTGTCTTCAACCTCAAATCCTTGGGGTTGATCTATATACACTTCCTCTTTGATAACACCATTAAGGAAAGCTGTCTTCATGTCCATCTGGTGCAACTTCCATTTCATCTTGGCAGCAAGAGCTATAATGGTTCTGATCGAAGTGTATCTAGCCACAGTAGCGAATGTCTCTTCATAGTCAATACCTTCCTTCTAGGAAAAGCCATGAGTGACAAATCTTGCTTTATATTTCTCAATACTTCCATCAACAACATGTTTTATTTTGAAGAGCCATTTTGATGATACCACATCCTTACTTTTTGGTCTAGGAATTATTTCCCATACATCATTCTTTATTATGGATTGGTATTCCTCTGTCATGGCATCTGCCCATTCCTTCTTTTGAATGGCCTCTTCAAAGAATGTAGGTTCTTCATCAAGTAGATTTCACATCAAAGCTATGTAATTGGAGAATGGATTTGGTCTTTTCACCTGTCTCGTGGTTCCTTCTGGAACACCATACTTCTCTCCATCTTGAATAAGCTCTCTTTCCCAAGTAGGATTTCTTTTATGGGAGAAGGTCATTTGAGGAGGTTCTTGAACTTCTGTTATATCATGATCTTTAGGAGTCTCCTTATCAGGGGAAGTTACAACTTCCCTTACAGGTTCTGCAGCTCTGGGAAATTCCCTCACGGATTCAGTAGTCCTGGGATTTACAGGTTCCTCTTCATACATTTATTCAAGCTGGAATCTTATTGATTTCTTAAGTGCTGCTTCTTCATCAAAGGTCACGTCCCTGCTAATTTCAATGTGGCAGTGACCAGGTATGTAGATTCTGAAGGCCTTGGATACCTCAAAGTATCCCACAAATATTCCCTTCTTTCTGGAGGGTTCCAACTTGTTTCTTTTCTCTTTTGGTATATGAATAAACATTGGACAACCAAATATTTTGAGATGGCTTACCTCTGGTGAACATCTCTTTCAGTGTCTTGAGCCCAAGTGCACTATGGGATAATCGGTTCTACACATAAACAACTGCCATTGCTGCTTCTGCCCATAAGCATGTAGGAAGATCTTGATCTTCACAGCTTCCAACATGGTTCTGTTCTTCCATTCAGCTACACCGTTTTGTTGGGGATCTTGATCCCAACATCTTTGCAGATATTCATGAACTTTTTTGAGGTATATTCTCCTCCATTATCTGACCTGAGTATCTTAATATTCCTTACAGAGAGGTTTTCTATCAAGGCTTTGAATTCCTTGATCTTGCTAAACACTTCAAATATATCCAAGTCTTTTACAAGAATAATCATTAATGAATGATACATAGTATACATACCCATTAATGGAGGATGATGGCATTGGGCCACATACATCTGAATGAATGAGTTCTAGGACTCCTTCTGCCTTGTTGTCCCTCTTCGGAAACAGGTTCTTGATGTTCTTCCCTTGTGCACATCCATTGCATACACCTTCATGGTCACCTTTGAGTTCTGGTAAACTTGTGACCACTTTTCATATGTATGGTAGCACCTTGTAGTTGATGTGAGCTAATCTTCTAGAGTTCACATGGATTCTTCAATAGCATGGGTCATGTCAGCTTCTAAGTGACCCACCTTCTTCTTTTCCACTGATGATTGCTTCATTTATGATCTCTCCTTTATCACATTGCCTTCTACAAACTTCTCTATAGCTTCCTCATGTGACCTGGAGCAAGGTCAACAAAACAACAAGCAAGAATAATATCCTTCTGATAATATAAAGAAATAGCATGAACAATCATCACAACAACTCCTTTAGAGATATCACATATGATTTATCTGAAGAACATATTAAAGGTAAATAATACAATACGAAATGAGGTCAACACTCTCATAGTGTTGTGACCAAGCATTCTTCCATGGTAACCTGTAACTAACACACGAGGTTTCTCCTAGAGGAGGTGTTAGTTGTATCAGGCAAAACATTTACCTCTATATGCTCACATGCTATCAGGTATAATAATTTACAAAAACTACTATCTCAACTATAGTCATCAACTTGCCATGTGTACCTTTGAATCTTGATTAATCAAACCTGGAGCCTTGACCTCAAGAGTGAGTGCTTGCTTTTCTTCTAGGTCTCCTTCACTCAAGTGACAAGTGCTTTCTTCAACCTATCTTCTGTACTAAGACAATACGCTAACTTGAAAAAAGGTTACGTTAGAGGATAAGCTTTGTGATCAACTTTCAATCCTTCTAATAATTTGATCATAGCTTCAACATGCAACACTGATAATGTCAAAATAGATGTATATCAGAATAATCACACCTAGGTTGCGTCATTCCTCTGAATGTGTTGGATCTTGAGATCCTTCTGGATCTATGGCAAGAGATCCCTTCTCCTGCAAATACTCTTTATGGTTTAACCATTAAACATATGTAAGTACATACCTTTGATAGCATTTGCAGGTAGTGGCTCCATCTGGTAGCAACAATAATCATTGCCAATTCTTGAGAAAATTTCAAGGGTTATTGCAACTGGTTCTACGGCTACAACTACAACTGGTACTGCAACTGCAACTGGTTCTGAGACTGCAACTGCAACTGCAACTTAGGGTTTTATGAGAAAACCTTAATTTTTCAAACTTCGAATTTTGAAATTCTGATCAAGGGGATAGATGTGCTGAGCTGAGGTGAGTTAGCTGGTGCAGTCAAAATTTCGAAAATCCAACTTTTACCCCCTCAAACTTGATTTGCGGCTTTATGGACTGGTGCTTCTAGTTTTCTGGTACTTCTGGTACTCTGGTACTTCTGGTACTCTGGTTTTCTGGTTTTCTAGGACTTTGTGAAACTAGGGTTTCACTTTCTAGGAGATCTAGACACTGAAAAGTTGCGCTCTAAGTGCCAAAATGATCCTTGGGGGAGGGCGCAACTTTCTAGGTGTTTAGGGAGCTGAAAAGAGTTATTTTTGCAAAACCCTAATTTACAGGTGCTGCAACAGTGACATTTTTCCTCTTGCAAATTGTGCTAGCATAAGAATGCTCTTCACATAGGGGATTTGGTCCTAACACAATTACCGACATGATTAATCCACAATGGGGATAAATCCTAATAATAAAATAAAAATAATAATAAGAATTCTCTTCATAGTTACATTATTTCAATAGCTCCCTGCAGTAGATCGATCTGTTGTACTGGTTCTCCTGATGCATTAGATTCAAGAAGTTGCGGTGTTGTCCTTCAAATCACTGGCCAGGATTCTGCAAGCTTCTCCTAGACCCTTTCCAATTTCTTCTCTGCCTAGATCTTTGCATACTCTTCCTACGTCCGACATGCTTGGGAGAGGAGTGCTTCCTCCTTAGAAAACTCTGTGTCCCATTCAACGTGCTAGATCCTTTGCTTCAGTTGATCAATTGAAGCTTTGATCATCCCAATTAGATACGTTGATGGCCATTAAGCAAGGTCACCAGACAAAGTAGTGGCCTCGCTGGGTACTCAGGCCTGCAGTGGGAGTCCGCTAGCTATTGAATGTTTCGATGGTGTCTCCACCTCTTCCTCCCTTGTAGATGGACCTTGCGGCAGCTGCACAAGTCTCATCCTTACTGCTGACAGAAGGAATGGGAGTATCTCTACTTTCGCCAAGCAGATCTACATCAACTCTACACACTACTATGGGTTTTGGAGTAATAGCTTTAGTTTTTCTTGCAACGAAGTTGCATTATGTCCTAATGTTGATTCAAGTTCCTTCTGAACCTCTGGTACTTCCACCTTTTTCTGGACCACGGTGTCTGTGGTTCCACTTATTTGGATGGCACTCTCAACATTGATTGTTGAGAGAGGGCGCCGAGGGCTTGGGGCTTGTGGGATGGGAATAATCTGAGTCTCTAATGATGGAGAATTTTCTTGGATCAGAAAAAATAGAACAATTGATTGGTTTGGTACTTATGGGGTCATACTAGTGAGTTTTGGTATCATCTCGGGTAGTTTATGGGGGTCCAACTGCATGGGCTTCGACTCAATGGTTTGGGGTTGGGTGGTTGTTTCTTACAGTGGTGATTGGGGTTGTATGGGTGATGGAGTTTTTTCGGTGATAATGGTGGTTGATGCAGTGGTATTTGGCTCCAGGTCATCCTGGATATCGATGATAGTCTAGGCCGCTCGAGCAGCTGCTCGAGTGTGAGGTATGGTTGATGATATGGGTTGAGGGTTCATGATCTTTACTAGTGATAGTCTGGTCCTGGTTTTCTTGACCAAGGGATCTACAATGAATGTTGTGCTAAGGATGTCATTAGAATTCTTACATGTCATCATAGCTAGATTTGGAAGCTATGGGAACATGGGCAGTGTTTTCTTCTTGTGTTCAAACAACTATGTTTCTTCTTCATCCTCCTATGAGTCAGTATGCATTGGAGCATATTTCTTTTTCTCCTTTGGGCTCAAGCTCAGTCCTACCCCTGCTTCATGTCCCTTCTTCTTCAATATTTCTACAGGTAGAAGATAGTGCATCCCCGAATTGTGTAGGTTGCTTTTCACTCTTGACCATAACATTACTTCCTTGTCAAAGGCCTCCTCATCCAAGTAAAATGGAAGCATCCGTGAATGAAAATATTTAGTTTTAACGTGTCTAGGCCAAAAAAACATATGGTGGTGATTCAACCCAAACAAAATGTTTCTCATGTTTGGGTTGAGAAAGTCCTATGGTACGCACAACCTCTAAGTTGCGTCAAGAATCTGGTTTTACCACTTTAGGAATGTTGCATTATTGAATGATGTGGTCTCTGTGTCCAACCTTGAGTGCCAAGGCTTGAACATATTTTCTAGTCGACCTTTATCCGTTGGTGATAACTATATTCCTGAGGGTGGAATCCACTTCATCATGTCGAATGCAACAAGAAGGTATCCGTAGGTGAAGGTTCCACCCTTTTCCTATTCTTCTTCACACACTACCAGGAGGTCTTCTAGCAGATAGCTACAACAATTGAACACTGCACCATTGGAAAAAAAATACGCCACTGAGAGGGCATCCAACATGCACTTTACCTTGTATTAGAACCTCATTACCTACCTTGCTAGCAATCACGTAACATGCTGTTCTGGGTGTCTCTCGTAAAATGGGGTCAATTTTGGTTGTGCGCCCCCCTCTCTATGTATGAAATATTTCATATAGGCTGGGTTCTCCCTTATTCTTCTCATGTTTACTAGGGCCCTAGTATCCTTTTGAAACATCTTCTCCTTCGATGGAGAGGCCCGTAAGTTGATGGATATCCTCTGCATGAATGAGGTACCATTTGTCGAGCCATAGGCTCATGTCATGTACCCGGCTGATGAGGAACTTGGTAAACTGAGAAACCTCAACAGTAGTGCCAAAGACTGGAAAGTATCAGAGGTTCATGTTTGTGGAGTTAAAGAGTTTGATGAACTCTATCTTTGATACAAATTGCATCCCTCCCATCTCATCTGGATCCACATTCCAGAACAAATCAATGTTCATTTATGGGAATAACACCTGGTCTGTCAGGTCGAGGTCGAGGAGCTTGACTTGCTCGAACTTCCCTTTGAGGTCACCCACGACCTCAACTTGGGGATCACACAACTCATTTTGAACTGCTGCCTTGGAGAGATAACTTTGACTTCCTGTAGATATCGACATCACTGCTCTAGATTGATAAGAAAATTAGACCAACTCTACTGGGATTCGGGGTCGCAACAGAGAGAATTTCTAGGCTCTATGACAGTTTTAGAAATCTAAAGTTCAAAATGAAAAAAAATAAGTCTTACGCTGAGTTATCGAACCTTATACTCAGGCCAGTTGGTGGCCTCTGTCATTACTCTTAGGCCACTCATGATTAACCCTATAGGCAAAACCTGAAGCTGAGGTGTCCGACAGGACTGTTTAATGAGGTAAATCTCTTCAGGGATTCTGACATTTACTGAGCAAGTTGGACATGGATGTGGTTGGCTTCAGACCTTACCATTTGAACGATTCAGAATCCGGGGATGAATACCAATGACATCTTCACATATTGTGACTTTATGGTCTAACAAAGTTCAGACGAGTTACTGTAGTGATCATAAAGGCTATGAATGGATCGGGTGCATGTGGTACATGGACTAGGATTGCATTCATATTCTCTCTCCCTCCGACCAAAATGGGGTCCCTGTCATATTTAATTATTTCCTTTAATGGAATTGTGGCTATTCTGATCCTACGTTGCTGAGTGAGAAGTTCTGCACCAAAGTAATACTTAGATAGAAAAAATGAAATACATGGTGCGACACAACAATGCACACTCCAAATTTATTTACAGAATTAAAAGAAATTGCAGGAATCAAATCTATATACTATGCATGCTCCTTTAGACTGGAGCAATAGTTCTATAGCTAAGTCCTGAGAAATATATGGTTTTAGGTGAGTGCCATTCACCTATCCTAGCTGAAGTATACCATCCAGTTGTGCGAGTCTGACTGCTCAAGAGTGTCATATCTCCACTACTATAAATGGGCCCAAAAAATGAATGCACAACTTGCCTTGATGTTTCTAGTATTGTCTGTCATAAAGTAGGACCTTATCTCCTTGTGAAAATGTTTTGGCTTTAATGTGCCTATTGTGACAAGAATTTTGTCTGGCTTTATCAACTAATTGATGAAAGTATGCTAAAAACTTGGCCTCATCAAGTTCTTTCAACTCCATAACCCTCTGGGCGATTGATTCATCCTTTGACATATGTGTAATCTGTGTGATTTATAGACTAGGGGTAATGAAATATGCAGGTACCACAACCTCTTTCCCATAGACTAGCTAAAATGGAGTATACCTGTGGAGCTTCTTCGTGGTTTTACTGTAAGCCCATAAAACTGTTGGGACTCTGTCATCCCAATCTTCCCTGTTTGCGAAACAAACCTTCGTCAAACCTCTTTACAAAATCTTGTTAAACGCCTCTACTGTGCCATTGGCTTGTGGATGGTAGGGGTTTCTTTTATGATTTTGGATTAAGAACTCTGTTGTAACATTTTCTATTATAAAACTAATAAAATGACCACCCCGATCACTAGTCAGACTCCTTGGACATCCAAATTGAGTGATAATGTTTTCAAAAATAAACCCGACAGCGGTATCAGTTGAATAGTCATGAACATCAGATGCCTCTACCCATATTGTCAAGTAATCAATTGTGGTAATAATGTTCTTGGCCTTTGAATGCTTAGCTGTGGGGTTGACCGGTCCAATAAAATCAACCACCCACTTCTCAAATGCTTGAAGAGATCGAATAGGTTTAAGATGGAATTTGTATCGTCTTGATGGCTTACCTACCCTATGGAAAACATCATAAGATCTATCATACTCCTTCACATCCTTGAAGAGTGTGGCCCACCATAGTCCAGCCTGGAGGACTTTCTGTGCAGTGGCCTTTCCTCCAACATGGCCTCTCGCAACTCCACTGTGGCACTCCCAGAGGATATCCTATCTTTCATGGTCCTAAATGCTTCTCTTGAGGATATTTTCGAGGCCCAACTTATACAATTTCTCTGCGATCAATTGATGGTCCGTTGCTCGAACCACCATGTGGCGTTTTTAAGTAGCGGAGTATGTTTCTAGTTAGGCCCATGTACCTAGGAAGACTGTTATGTCTTCCAGGTATTCTGGTACTGCCTCAACTTGGAAGAGGTTTGCATCTAGGAGCTGATCATCAATTGCTCTACCACTCTCCCTTGACTCCAATATGGACAAGTTATTGGGACCTACGTTGCATCTTCCAGGTTTGATGATCACCTCGAATGAAAATTCCTGAAACAGTAACAACCATCGACAAATTCTTCCTTCCAAGACAGGCTTGTTAACTAGATATTTTAACACAGAATGATCAGTAAAAAATTTAAAATGAGAACCTAACATGTAATGTCTAAACTTTTGTAGAGAATAAATCATAGCGAAACCCTCCCCTTTTGTAGTTGTATAGTTGCGTTCAACTTGCGATATCTTCTTGCTAGCAAAATAGATGGGATGATCCATATTTCCATTTTCTGGTTGTGCCAAGATGGCTCCCAAGGAAATACCTGATGCATCCACATGTACATGAAATTCCTTTTCCCAATTTGGAAATTTCAAAATAGGAGTTGTGTCGAGATTTTCCTTCAGGATTTCAAATGCTCGATCACACTCTGGTGTCCACTGGAACAATTCATACTTCTTGAGTAGGTGTTCCAAGGGTGCAATAATAGTCACATACCTTCTGATAAACTTGCGATAGTACCTTATGTGCCCCAACGTTGAGCGACACTGGTTAGTGCTCGTAGGAGGTGGGATATTCAAAATGACCGCAACTTTGGCTGGGTCTACCAACACTCCTTCTTGGCATACTATGTGGCCTAACATATTTCCATGTGGAAAATAGAAGATACACTTTCTTGGGTTTAAATATATCCGCATCTCCCTACACCGATCAAACATTATCCGGAGTAGCACCATGTGTTCTTTCTGCAGACTGTACATTGTCCAGTCATCCATATAGACTTCAATAAATTTGTGAATGAATTCTCGGAAGGCTGCTATCACAATCCGGGAAAAAACTGCAAGTGCATTCTTTAAACCGAAAGGCATAACATTGTATGTAAATGACCCCCATTCCGTTATGAATGTGGTCTTATTTTTGTCTTCTTTGGTAATTCTCACTTGGTGATACCCCGAAAATCCATCTATAAATGATTAAGACTCTTTCCCCGCAACTTGTTCTAGCACCTCGTCAGTAAAAGGTGTGGGAAAAGGTTCATGAAAATAGGAAGATTTAAGGATTTTGTAGTCTGCACATACCCTAATGTCCTATGTACCTTTCTTTCTCTGGATAACTATGGGGCTAACCCACTCCACTTCTTCAACTGGAAAAATCAATCCGGCCTCAAGCATCTTGTCTATTTCCCTCTTAACCTTCTCTTTCACCCTGGGGTTAAGACGACAGGGTCTATGCCTTACAGGTTTTGATACTGGTTTTATTTCAATCTTCATTTCTCTCATAGCTCCTTTTATACCTTTTAGATATGAAAATGTCTTAGGGAATAAGTCCTCATACTCTCGCAACAAGCCATGTATTTCTTGGCTGGTTTGGTCATCCCAATAATATCCTACAACCACTATCTTGGGCTACTCAGTGGTTCCTATATTGACTTTCCACAACTTCAATGGGTGATTGTAAGAGCTATCAGTCTGACTGGGCAACGTGTTCTGGATTTCTCTACTCCCTTCTATTTCCTCAATGCTAAATTTCTCAGTTCTTCTAACTCAATAGGGTCTCCAAATCCTTCTCGATTTTGTAACATTCTATGGGTGTCTTGTTCGTGTCTAAGTGAAGGCTAGAACGAAGCACATGACTATGATTTACACATACCACTAGTTCTATTTTTTGTTTATAACCATCGGTAAAAAGAGTTTCTTTAATTCTTTGTAGGACTATCTTAAGCTCAGGGTACTTATAAAAGTGATGTCCTTGCAAAATTGGTCTGCTAAATTTTTCCAACTGCTGGTCTTATTTCTGGTCTCTTCATGGATGTACCATGATTTTGGTATCAGACCTAGAGAATGGGGAAATAATTAAACCCACAAGTGAGATGGTACTTCCGCAACTTGCCACTGCCTTACACATTGTTCAATATGTATTTTAGGATCCGACTGTCCATCGAACAATTACACAACTTGAAAATCCATCTGCATCTTTGATTTCAGTTTCATCTTGTCGTGAAATCGACACTAGATATCATGTTTCACATCCTCCCAGTTCTTAATTACTTCTTTGTGACTAGCCCACCTCTTGGCAGGAGTGACTTCCATAACTAAGTCTTGAACTACGATCCTCTGATCTTTTGCTATCTTTTCTTCCATGCTAACCAGAAAACTGCCAAGGTCTGAGGTACCATTATATGTCATATGTTCTATGACCTCGGTTCCAAACCATCTCATTGCTCTGACAATTGCGCATCGTCTTGAAAATATTTCATATGCACCATGTTGCCAACTATCAAATGCTAGGCCGATTGTATTCTCCTCCAACTTACCGATCCATCAGTCGTAAGATTGATGTAGTATACTCTCCTCCCTATTGTTACTGTTTATAACTGATCTAGATCCTCTCCTTCCATATTGTTTTCCGTTGGCTTTGTGTACTGAGGGCCTACATACAGATCCAAAGGCTGAACTATTTTTATTCTGTCTGCTTCAAATGTCATAGTATCTCTCTTTAGGTCAATCACTGCATAGTTATCATATGCCCAATCAATACCAAGTAGTGCAATATAAGGGTCCTTATCCCCCATGCTTTCGATCACCTCAAAATCAGCTATAGTATTTACTCCCGCAACATCTATCTCCACATTCTCTTGCCTTCCTATCGGGAAAATGCAATACTGATTGGTCATTCTCAATTGGATTGGGGAATATATAAGTTGTGGTTTCCCTAAAGCTTCCCAAGTCTATTTAGGAAATATGTTAACATCGTATCCTAGGTCTAACATAACATCCTTAATATCAAACTCATCTAGTTGGGCTTCTAGTCTAAACTCTTTCTCAGTCCGTATTTTCCTTCTTTGCACTCTCTAGGTGTTCTTCTCAGGAAGATTAGTCATTATTCTAGCTCTTGGGGGTTCCTCCATTCCTAGGACTAAATACAAAGCATTGTGCAACTTTTCTGTCAGCTGGTCATTCCCAAGAATATTAGAAAATAACTGAAACCAAAGGTCAACTACATTTTGTGACTGCTCAGGTTGTCTTGTCGGGATTACAGGGTTTCGGGGTGCAAGTGGTGAAGCAGGGATCTGTGAAATATTAGGATAAATGATAGGATGAGGGGTGTTTTCTTCCATTTTAGGGCTAGGGATACTTTGGAATACTTCTTTTTCATTTTTAAAGAATAACTTATGTTTCAGAGGGTCATACCTGTGCTCCTTATGTGTTGCTTTCTAGATATTAGGCAGATTATCAACATCTGCGCCAGTCTTTGCTCCTCATGAAGTAATGATATTAATGTTGGGTATCTATCCTTTGACGAGTCTCTTTGTCTCTAAACTGATAAATTTGGCTCCTCTTTGCTGTGCCCAATCTTCCCATTTCACAATTAGCTTTTTGAAGTCTTCAATTGTGTGCCCATTGGTTCTGCAGTGTGAGCACCATGGTCATATCGATTGAGGACAATCCCTATCCATGTGAACTTTCTCATCATAGTTGTAGCATCTACTTGGTCCTCTTCCCTCGGTTCTTCCTCCTTTGAAATTCCTCCAGCTCCACCTCATCGGCCTCTTCCCAGTCCTTGAGGGGTTTCATTCACTGTGAATAATGTTTGATCCAATATGTCCACAAGTGCATCCAATTCTCTACAATGATTAGTATCATGCATGGTAGATGTGAAAAAATCACAATGTACAATATTTGGTACTGTATAATACTTATGAATAACAGGGCACTACCTTGGTGCATTCCCATGAATTCGACAGATCTCCCAGTACTCAACTGATGGCGATGCTTGATTACCTGGAAAGACATGATATGGGGTTGGGGAATGGAATGGTAAATTCACAGATACTTGCACAAATCCTCCCATGGGTCCTAATGAGGTTCCCATCAGATTGTGAAGAGGTCCCATTCCCCTCATACATGGACATTCATTCACCAGGTGCCCCTCTATGTAGCATCCAATACACCAGACTTGCGGTCGTCATGGTCTGTGTATTGTCAATTCTTGAATCTTCTCTGTCAGTGCCAATATCTTTCCTTGTAGTTGCACCAAATTTGCATCCGCAGGCGGTTAGGTCACCCTTAGGCTCCCTAGATATCCTTCCATGGATTCAATTTTCATTGATTTTCCAAGGAATCTATCAATGAGTCTATCTGCTGTTGCATTAACAAAATTTGTGTCAGATGTAGAAATCCCTTAATGTACCACTCTCTCTGGTGATCTTCATGAATTGGATGTGCCAACCTCCCAATGGCGTCCTTAAACTTTTGACTATATTCCCAAGTTAACTCTCCTTCCCTTTTTTGAATCTTGATCAACTCAGACATAGCTTGTTGTTCCAACTGTGACAACTTAAATTCTGCTATGAATTTTGTCTCAACTTGGCCAAGTGTGAATGCCTGTCCTTGCGCTCGTCCTGGATCAATAGCCTTCATGTACCATTTGATAGCATGACCTCTTAGGGTAGTTTAGAATTCAACAAGTTTATTTGCATCTAGAGTTCCTCTAGACTTCTAAATCGCTTTACATAGAAACCAATGTTGCTCAACATCCTCGTCTCCTTTACCCCAAAATTCTAGGTATCGAGCGATCGAGCCTCCCGCATTTCCAACCATTTTTTATCTTATTTCTCCAATCAAATTAAACCTTAACGGTCCTAGTTGCGATCTACTAGGGGATCCCATTATACTCCTGGTATTCATACTCACTAGTTGTGCCTGACTAACTGACTGAATTGAAATAGGAATAGCATAAGAAGGTAGTATAGGAGTTACCACTGGTATAAAAGACACTTGGGGGACAAGTGACTCTGGGCTGGTTCCACTGGCTTCTGGGTGGGTTTCTTTGATTTGGGGGGTCTCATTCTCATCTTCTGGAGCGGTTATCTTCAGTTGGGCTCCCAATATTTCCTTATATCAGGGCTGAATCTTCTCTTTCTTCTGCAAGATCCATGCTAGCTTGATCTTCTCTTTCTTCTACACATTCTTCTTCTTTTCCACCCTCTTGGGGAATTATTTCTCTCTGTGCTTCTCTCTCACTTAGTCTTTGACTGACCAGTCTTTCTTATCTTCTCATATTCCACAACTCTTCCTCCTTTCCTTCATTGACTTCTCCTCATCTGAGTTCCTTCCTCAATGCCTCATACTGCTTCACTACTTTCTTTATCTTACCATTCCACCACTTATAAACTATGGAATATATTTTCAAGGCTCGCTCGTTCCTTGCATCCATTTCTTGTTGCTCCTCCATTTATCAAAGAACCCTCTCCCCCTTTTCTCAGGTGATGATCCCACCCCAAGAGTGGGTGTTTAGGCTATCATCTCAGTCGGGGGAATAGTCAACATTCCCTCCTCCATCAAGAAAACCTTAATCCACATGGGAATTTCTCTCAGTAGCCTTCCCCGTGCGTCTTTCTTGAAATCCGCTCCTACCCTTGAAAAAGACTGGTGATTCTCAGCTGCAAACTCGATAATGTATCCTTCCAATGTTGTATTGACCCATAAATCAACCACTCATGTTACTTGATGATCCAAGATGAAGCGCTGCAATATTTTCTGTATCCCAAGTACAGGTCTTCTTGAATCATTCTTGTAATTCTAGAGCTTCTTGGAGCCTCTCTATCCAATGGAATAGTTCTTTTAGAAATTTAACCCTGAATATCTCGTACTGGTCACTTGATCTTTCTGATTAAAGGATAACCTCTCTTGTATCTTTCATAGAGTTACCTCGCAACTCCACTTCTTTCCATATGAAGGCATCAAAATTTCTCTCCCACCACTGGTGAATATCGGATCGGTCGATCCATGGAAGCATTCTCCCTACATGTTCCCTCTTGAAATAGGTCCCGACAACGAAACCATTTTTTTGGGGCGGAATTGATCAAACCAGATTCCTTCTCAAGTTACCAACAAAAGGTACCGAGGTAGTCTATAACGCTGACATTTTCATCTTCCTTGAAGGGAATAAGTATCACCCGAAGCACAACCAAGACAAAGAAAATAGGGAATGGTAAGAAGAATTCTCAGACAAATTCATACAGTCTTATGATCTCTATAGTCTTGCATAAGAAAGATTAAACTTAGAACTGTGTAAACATTCCTAACTCAGATTAAAGAAAACAGAGTTGCGTTGCAGACATAAATAAACTATATCCCATTAATCATATCTGACATTAATATAATATGAAACAACATTAAGACAATATGAAGCTAAACAGACAAAAGAATTTCAAAATTTGAATCTCTCTTTGTATCAACTTCATAGGGTTCTTCTCCATTACATAATATTATGCTCAGATACAGACACAACTTAGTCATGCCAAATCTCGACAACAAATCTATTATGGAGAGACAAGGTTAACCTCAAAATCCTTTCTTTGTTACCATTACAACTAGACATGACTCTTTACAGACTTGGTCTGGTTTCTGAAACTCAGACTCTAGAATCATAACTGACCTCTACCCAAAGATGGACAATAATACAAACAAACCCAAAATCAACAATCAGTAATCAACCCTTTACAATCGTATTCATCCCATATATATAAGCCAACTGAGATTTCTGAGTTTGGGACTTCACATGCTTTCTTGTTCTTGTTCTCTTGCATCTTCTTTCTCCATGTTGGTGTTGCGCTATCCTTTCTTCCAACCATTTTGGGTTTCTTCCATTGTTCTGTTCTCCTGCTCCTCTGTGTTTTGTGCAACTTCTATTTGACAAAAATTGGAACTACATCATCCCTTGCGCAACTTCTAACAACAAAACAAAGGGACCAACAAAAAGTATGGTAGGGAAAGAACAATGAATTTTCAAGGAACCAGCCAGTAGCAACCTATTCCCAGGGGAAACCAACTTAATAGGACACAATGATTTCCCCCTCAGGTTTAATGAAGGAAAAGAGCATAAATTCCAAGAAAATGTTCTGAAATAAAGAAATATCATTTGCAACATGTTCAAATGCTTTAAATATGAGAGTGATACATACCATGATACCTGGACTCATTACCTCATAGATCAAGACCCACTTCCTTGTGGGAACCTGGACGGTGTGGTGGATGTTGTTGCTGGTGATGTGTAGGATGTATAAATGAAAAGAATGTCCCCTCTAGGGCTAGGCTCTGTCCATATGGCTCTCGACACTCCATGTATACAACATGTCAACCTCGAGACATGATCTCATTAGTTACCCCTAGGTTGGGGGTAACAATGACAACATGAATCAAACATCAACAATCATATGCTGATGAGGTTGATGACAAGGAAGGAATAGAGGATTCCCTTAGATTACTAGATAATGAATAAGATCTCTAAGGTGGATCAATGCAGAGAATCTTAGGAGAGATAACCTTATGATTGGATAGAGACAATGCATATAGGAGTGAACTGACAAAAAGAGTAGGAGAAATGGTGTTGCATCGTGCGATGATCATGTAGGACACAAGCTCAGAGAAATGGTGCTGCATCGTGCAGGATGCAAGCTCAGAGAAATCACACTGCATTGTGTAGGACACAAGATAAAAAAAATATCACTGCATCGCGCATAAATGGTGTAGGATGAAAGCTCAGGAGAAATAGCATTGCATCGCACAGGACACAAGCTCAAAATAAATAGCGCTACATCACACAGATATCACGCAGAACAAAAGCCTAGGAGAAATAACACTGCATCACATAGAGATAGTGTAGGATGCAAGCTCAGGAGAAATAGTGTTTTCTCGTGTAGAGATTGAACCGCTGAAAAATATTCTAGATCAAGGGTGATAGATGTGCCACACTTTGTCCATCTAACCTACCACACATGAAAATAAGGTAGTATTAAAACCACATTGTGAGTCCCCTACCATGCGCGACATGAAAGTAATATTAAAATCACATTGTTAATTCCCCTACTGTGCGCGACATGTATTAAAACCACATTGTTGAGTCCCCTATCGTGCACAACATGTATTAAAACCACATTGTTGAGTCCCCTACCATGTGCAACATGGAAGTGGTATTAAAACCACATTGTTGAGTCCCCTACTACACGTCATGGAAGTAGTGTTATATCCCCATTGCGACAACTTCTGAAGATACGAAAGGTGCAACCTCATTGTAAGAGTTCCAAGATAGGAGAGGCACAACCTCATTTCGACAAGTTTCGAGACATGAGAGGCACAACCCCATTGTGACAAGTTATAAATATATGAGAGGTGCAACCCCATTGTGATAAATTTCGAGACATGAGAGTTGCAACCCAATTGAGACAAGTTTTGAGACATGAAATATGCAACCCCATTGTGACAAATTTCAAGACATGAAAGGCAAAGACCCATTACGACAAATTTTGAGACATGAGAGGAGAATCCCCATTGAAAAAAGTTTCGAGACATGAAAGGTGTAGCCCGATTGCGACAAGTTCTGAGACAAGAAAGGTGCAACCCATTGCGACAAGTTTCGAGACACGAAAGGCACAGACCCATTGTGACTTAAGAAACGGTTCTATCCATAAGTCAAAATCCTTGGAAATGGGTTGAAGGAAGTACCTAGGTGCCTAAGACAGTCAAGCATGGAAATAAATGATCAATATTTAATCTTGATCCGGTAGAAAAGGTTAAAAAAAACTCAGGCTCTGTGTAATAAGGAAATTGACAGTCTTAGTCATTTTTTGAAGGGTTTCTTAGATCAATCATTCCATAAGGAAGATTGAAATAATAAATAACTAAAATAAATTAATTTAAAGGATATTTGAAGTCAATTCAAGTTAATTTCAATAACAATATATTTTTAATGAAGAGGCACATTGATTCATTGAAGAGACACAATAGTTAATTCATGCACACCGTTTGGTAAGATATATAAACCCATCAGAATGAAGAATAAATGTGTGACTTAGGGAGATATATAAGTATATCTGAAGCAGAGTCACCAGAATATATGAGAGTAAAAATAAAAAATGCGCAGTGAGGGTGGAAGGGAGGAGCTAGGAAGGACTCTAGTCTTCTTCAGGTAGAAACCTGAAACAATAGGGGGTCGATGCCTCCTTTAAAGTTGGTGCTTGAGGAATTTAGGGGGTTCGAGCCTCCTTTCAAGTTGGTGCTTGAAGAAGCAGGGACTTGCAACTTCCTTGTGTAGATGCTCAGAAAAGGAAAGAGATTTGGGTCTCCTAGAGTTGGTTCTCTAAAATGGATTGGTGTCCTTCAAAATCACAGCTTATTATACAAGCATTGTAGTTCTTATTAACCAATATAGACCCATCTTAACTCCGGTTCTACAAAGCTCCTAGAAGGATCAAATATCTCTAGGTGAAAACCCTTCCTACTTAACTCTTTTTAGAGAAAAATATTAGAGCCGACATATACAATTTTGATTTACTTAATTTTTATTATTATTATTATTATTTAAGAGTGACACTTCTTAGCTCCATGTTGAATTTATGCACAAAATCACACATCAACCTAATATTTGGCTATAGAATGCACCTCTCAGCGCAATGATAAATACTTAGTCATTAAATTCATTGTTGTGGTTTGAAAAGTTTTAAAAATAATTATTAAATTGGATAAAAAGGTAATACTGATTCACCCCCCCTCTTAGTATTTCCAACAATTGGTATCAGAGAAAGGTTTCTTCACCACAGTCTAACCACTAGAAGGTAGATATTGAAGAATCCAATGGATCAACAACAAGGAATGCCATCCAAAATAACACTGCTATTCAAAGGAGATGACTATGCCTTTTGGAGAATAAGGATGAAGAGTCATATGATGGGACTTGGATTTGATATTTGGAAATATTTAGAAGATGGATACATTGCACCATCTTCCCCACCAACTAATGTTGCTGCAAAGAAGTTATGCAATGAAAATTCAAGAGCTGTTAATGCCATTTTAAGTGGATTATCCATAATGTGTTTGTAAAAGTAATGTACTGCAAATCAACCAAAGAATTATGGGAAAAACTTAAATTTATTTATGAAGGAGATTGAAAGATAAAACAAGCCAAACTTAAAACACTCAGAGCATAGTTTGAAAATCTAAAGATGAAGGAAGAAGAAAATATTGCAGAATATCTTCAGCGTATAGATGAGATAGTCAACTCAGTCAAAGCATTAGGAGAAACAATAGAATATACATATATTATTCATAAAGTGTAGATATCATTGCCTATTGTTAGCGTCAGAAGTCACTACTGGATTACTTGCAGGAGTAGAGATCGACACCCATCAGTTTAATGTCACGGTTTTTTTATAAGGGATGATCAAATGGAGATAATGGCTCGAGGAGGTATCACTCTAAATCAGGGACTGGATCTGGTACGTAAAGAACAAAGGAGGTATGGAATCCTAACTTCAGCCAGTAGGTTGATTAAAAGGTGAACAGGTGGAAGACTTAGTGAGGAAGGTGAACAAATGACTTTGGGCAACAGGATTTCTGTCATTTGCAGAAGAAAGACTCTGAATGCAAGATCCGCTTGGTTCAGGGTCTCAAGGAACTGAGAGGGGACTTGACTAGATCCTCCAATTCCAAGTCATTCAGCATTAAAGAAATCACAGGAACCGACTAGAGGCTCCGTAACCATTATAATGATCTATTACAACATCATCCTATAATAGCTACAGCTCGACTGGATCCTCCAATTCTGAGCTGCTCTAACACAGTGTAAACAAATACATGAAAGAAACTGGCATTCATAAGGCAAGAAGTCTCAAAAGTTCATATATAACCAGAATAACAATGCTTCATTAAAACTTTACAACTGAGAGCTCTGCTCAACCATCGATCCCTTACAAATTACAAAGACTGAGTTTATATATTCAGAGAAAATTGCCTCACAGAGGTGCATCCAGTGACTCATAGCTTGATGTACCTTCAGTCAAACTTGTACTGATATCTTCCTTTAAGCGCCATCTTAACTATGCATGGCCTCTGCAAAGAGGGTAGCTGAGCCATTAAGTGCTGAGATAGCGTGCACAGACTTCTCTATTGAGTTGAAGACTTTAGCATGGCGCCTTTGGGAAAATTGATACACAGGAATTCTTCAAGCAGATGGTTCGCCAGACCCTCCATCCCCTGCAATTAATGAGTGAGGCGAGGTTTGAACCACCCTCTCTTGTCATCATTTACTTCAGGTGGGAAACAGGACCGAGGACGGATCAAATGGCACTTGGAAGGTCATGGGAATTCCTTCTGTAAATCATGCATGATGTCATCGGCCCTTTCTGAACAGATTTTTCCTACACAAGTTACCGGGGGGTTTGTGACCGCGCGCTTATCCCCAAGGTGATTTCGGCATTCACGAACGAAAGCAGCTAACCTTCTCTTCTTGAAATCGCGAAGAGAGAACCACTGAGATGGCTTTAATCTGGTGCCATGCACCCTTTGGATTTGACGGTCCCAACTTCACCCGACAATGCAGTGGGTCCAGGCTCTGGGCGCCCTTAGCACTTCACGACTGGTGGCAGGGAGGAGCTAGTCCTCCTGCTTCAAAGTTACGATGGGCGAAAAAGGAGAGGAGCCCCAATCGCACGACAGGTGTCCACTTCAGATGGATGACTGATATCTTCTCGACAATACTGTGGGCTCGGGTCCTCGCTACCTTGCAACCTCTCCAGTTGAACCGTCGAGTTTTCACCTTTCTATTTCACGAGTCCTTGAGATGCGAGAATTCAACGAAATGATGACTTTATCCCCAGTGAACGCGTGTCCACCCATCGACCCCATGGTCCCACCTTATGCTCTGCCACATGTTCACATGAACCTCGACACTTCGCAACTCGTGAATCCTAATGCCAATACCTCAGGACTTCTCACAGCGAGATCCCGAGGGCTTCTGCCACCTGTATTCTATTTCTCCGCTTTGTTGTGGCCACCTGTCCTCCAATGGTCAAAATCTCACAACCTCGCAAGCTCGTGATCCTCGCAACCAATTACTTGGGTATTTTCTTACGAGACTCCAATGCTCGATCCCAAACCAATAGTCTAGATCTGTTCTTCTGCCGATCCGACGGCTGACACCGTTCACCTCTTTAACAACATCTGCGCTATTCTTGGCGCGACTAGGCTGACTGCAATTACCCACCAACTGCTGATCTGCTTCACAAAATAGACTTTGGACACTGCCGATGACATTTTTCCCACTCGCTTGACCTGCTACTTGGAAAAACAAGGATTTTCCTATGCTGCGCTTGATCGTTTCGTGTGACTTGCAGACCCGAATGCTTCTCGAGCCCATGACAAGAAATATCTCTAAAATTTGGCTCCATGGGGGATAGATTCATCCCTGTGATTCTCTAAGAACTCATTTCATAGCTTCAGTGCCTTGCTTTTGGGCTATGGAGTCATGCTGAAAACATCCCGCTGCTGAAAATACATGCTGAAAAAAAAAAGTAACAAAATAAAGCTACATGCTCAAAGGATCTTATTTATACACAATCCTAAACTAATAAAATATTTTACATGGGCTAGGTGAAAGAGAACTTCCACCATAGCCATTCAAGCAGCTTCCTGGATATAAGCTCCTTCCTTCTGTCGATGATCACCAACAGATGGTGTAGCCGTGACAGCAGAACGGTTACACTCATCAACTCCTCCTTACAGGCTGGAGTTGGGATGAAATAGGGTGGCTCCAAGGCATAGGGGAAATGCCACTCCATGTATTTGCTGACAGGGTCATCGAATGAGTGGCCATTTCCAAGGAATTGGAAAAATACAGCCTCTTTTGCTACACAGTTGTTCACACGCGGCCGAATGTCTCTGATAACCACAGGTGGGTGAACAACTGAAGTAGGCCCGTTGATCTCAGGTGGTGGCTGCTCACTAACTGGCTCTAAACGAAGGGTAGACTACCCCTCTGGTTATTTTTCCTCTTCTTGTTGGCTCTCCTCCAGGTCCGATTCATATTCATCATAAATAGATACCATGGGGTGGTTTTTTTCTTCCTCGTACTGCTCAGCGTCTCCTAAAAAACTGACGTAGCTGATTTCCTCATGATAACTTTCTTTAGTGAGCAGAGGATAAGGCTCTGCGACCTGCTCTTGGAAATCTAGCATATCGAGATCATACTCTGATTCGTAACTATCATAAGTGGTCTGGATGCTCTGACAAGAAAAAGGTGATGTCGGGCTCTGCTTCTCCTCTTCCAGATAATCATCGAAGTCGGGGGGAGACAAAGCTTCTCCAACTTGCAGAAATGGAACTATCCCCCACTCCTCTGTTTTGACCCCAAATGTAAACACATCGTGGGAAATCTCGTGAAGGAAAAGAGAGCAATCCTCTTCCACAACTACCTCTTCATTGCTTTGATCTAAGACAACAAGCTCATCGGGGGTAGATGCCAACTCATCTAATAAATCTTCAACAATCTCTTCAAAAGAGTTGCTCAGAGCGTCTGCCTCAAGGGTTGGAAAATCCTCTGCACAATCTTCATATTTCAACCTTTCTGATTGTGCAGAGAGATATTTCACCTGCTCTATCATCTTACTCAGGGAACCATCCTCCTCCCTGGGAACTTCATCACTTTCATAACCTGCCTCGGATGGAGATGAATGGGGAGGAGAAGGAACTGATTTCTGATCCAGGTCATCAAGATCCTCCCCACAGCTTTCGTCAGAAACAACTTTCTCTTGTATAGAGTTGTGGTATCCCTCACAACAATTATGAAAAATTAACTCAGGGGGATACAACCTCTGACAATAGGTGGTGAAAGCTGCATGGAATCCATGGAGTGAAGAAATGCTAGTAGGGAGTAAAGAATGGTACCATTTACGTGCATCCCCTGCTAACGAGAACATGAACATCTTCAGTAACACATCCTCATGATGTATCTCCCACTGACACATGAGTTCATGAAACTCACTGAGGTGCTGAGCAGGGTTGTCCTCTTCACACTTTCCAAATATGGGAAAATAATCACCCCATTCAATCATAGAGGGGACAACAATAGGAAAACCAGGAATAGCAGAAAAATTAAAAGGAGCAAACCTGCGAGCAAGGATTTTCTCCATATCGAACCAGTGGAGTTGCCAATCGATCCTTGAATCATGGAGACTCCAGGTGAAAGATGCGCAGCTTCAAGTGTGTCTGGTCCTTGTTCACCATCAAAGGCCAGATATTAACGTGTCGTTACCCCAGGAAGCTCCTCAGGCTGAGAAAGCAGCTGCTGAAACCTTCTCGAGAAAGCTCCTTAGGGTCAGCTTTCAGGTGTGCTAACAGTAGTCACAGCTGAAACAATGATGCGGAAACAATGGAGTCGCCACAGTGGAGTCGCCAGGTGCACAGTAGCAATATTTTAGGGATTTTATGTCTGATGCACCTTCAGAATCAGAGGCTCAATGTCGTTCTGCCCAGGGAAAATATTCAAATTCGTCCCCGGCAACGACGCCAGAAATGTTAGCGTCGGAAGTCACTCTTGGATTGCTTGCAGGAGCAGAGCCCGATACCCATCAGTTTAATGTCACGGTTTGTTTATAAGGGATGATCAAATGGAGATAATGGCTCGAGGAGGTATCACTCTAACTCAGGGACTGGATCTGGTACGTAAAGAACAAAGGAGGTTTGGAATCCTAACTTCAGCCAACAGGTTGATTAAAAGGTGAATAGGTGGAAGACTTAGTGAGGAAGGTGAACAAACGACTTTGGACAACAAGCTTTCGGTCATTTGCAGAAGAAAGACTCTGAATGCAAGATCCGCTTGGTTCAGGGTCTCAAGGAACTGAGAGGGGACTTGACTGGATCCTCCAATTCCAAGTCATTCAGTGTTAAAGAAATCACAGGAACCGGCTAGAGGCTCCGTAACCATTACAATGATCCATTACAACATAATCCTATAATAGCTACAGCTCGACTGGATCCTCCAATTCTGAGCTGCTCTAACACAGTGTAAATAAAGACATGAAAGAAACTGGCATTCATAAGGCAAGAAGTCTCAAAAGTTCATATATAACCAGAATAATAGTGCTTCATTAAAACTTTACAACCGGGAGCTCTGCTCAACCATCGATCCCTTACAAATTACAAAGACTGATTTTATATATTCAGAGAAAATTGCCTCACAGAGGCACATCCAGTGACTCATAGCTTGATGTACCTTTAGTCAAACTCGTACTGATATCTTCCTTTAAGCGCCATCTTAACTACGCATGGCCTCTGCAAAGAGGGTAGCTGAGCCATTAAGTGCTGAGCTAGCGTGTGCAGAATTCTCTGTTGAGTTGAAGACTTTAGCATGGCACCTTTGGGAAAATTGATACACAGGACTTCTTCGAGCAGATGGTTCGCCAGATCCTCCATCCCCTGCAATTAATGAGTGAGGTGAGGTTTTAACCACCCTCTCTTGTCATCATTTACTTCAGGCGGGAAACAGGACCGAGGTCGGATCAAATGGCACTTGGAAGGTCGTGAGAATTCCTTCTGTAAATCATGCATGATGTCGTCGGCCCTTTCTGAACATCTTTTTCCTACACAAGTTACCGGGGGGGCTGTGACCACGCGCTTATCCCCAAGGCACTTTTGGCATTCACAAACGAAAGGAGCTAACCTTCGCTTCTTGAAATCGCGAAGAGCGAACTGTCGAGATGGCTTTAATCTGGCGCCATGCACCCTTTGGATCTAATGGTCCCAACTTCACCCAAAAATGCAGTGGGCCCAGGCTCTGGGCGCCCTCGGCACTTCGCGACTTGCGGCAGGGAGGAACTAGTCCTCCTACTTCAAAGTTACGATGGGCGAAAAAGGCGAGGAGCCCCAATCGCGCGACATGTGTCCACTTCAGACGAATGACTGAGATCTTCTCGGCAATACTGTGGGCCCGGGTCCTCGCTACCTCGCAATCTCGCCGGTTGAACCGTTGAGTTTTCACCATTCTATTTCGTGAGTCCCTGAGATGCGAGAATTCAATGGAATGCTGACTTTATCCCCAACGAACGCGTGTCCACCCATCGACCCCGTGGTCCCACCTTATGCTCTACCACACGTTCACATGAACCTCGGCACTTCGCAACTCGTGAATCCTAATGCCAATACCTCAGGACTTCTCACAGCGAGATCCTGAGGGCTTCTGCCACCTGTATTCTATTTCGCCGCTTTGTTGTGGACACCTGTCCTCCAATGGTCGAAATATCGCAACCTCGCAAACTCACGATCCTCGTGGCCAATTACTTGGGTATTTTATTACGAGACTCTGATGCTCGATCCCGAACCAATAGTCTAGATCTGTTCTTCTGCCGATCTGACGGCTGACACCGTTCACCTCTTTAACAACATCTGCGCTATTCTTGGCATGACTCGACTGACTGCAATTACCCACCGACCGCTGATCTGCTTCTCAAAATAGACTTTGGACACCGCCAACGACATTTTGCCCGCTCGCTTGACCTGCTACTTGGAAAAACAAGGATTTTCCTGTGCTGCGCTTGATCGTTTCGTGCGACTTGTAGACCCGAATGCTTCTCGAGCCCATGAAAAGAAATATCGCTAACACCTATGAGATATGATGCCAAGATATATACCTTATAGGATAGAGACAACCTTGAAAAACTCACTATGGATGAGCCCCATGGAATCGTCATAGCCTATGAGATGAGGATAGGGTAAGAAAGGCCATCTAAAGGGGAAAAAATATTCAAAGAAAGAAAAGCTAAGAAGAATCAGAAGTAGGTGTCTAATGAATATCAATCAGAGATATTTGATGAATAAGTGGAAAACTTCATGAAAAAACTTAAGAAAGGAAATGGTAAATTCAAAGGAAAACTACCTCTTAAATGTTTTAACTATGGAAAAGTTGGACATTTTCCCAACAAATGTCCGTATCCAAAACAAGAAGAAAGTGATGATGAAGAAACTTACAAAGAGTACAAGAAGAGAAAAATTGGAAACAAGAAGAAAGTCCACAAAAAGAAGAAGACCTTCTACACCAAAGAATAAAAGAACTCATCTGAAGAAAGTGAAGAAGAAGAAGAAGAATCAGAGCATCTATTTGTGGGTATAGAGAAACATGATAATCCTACTAAAAATACTTTTGGTATGGATTAAGAATATGAAGAGGAAGGGGAAGTATATATTGAAGCATAATTGCTTAGTGCTCTGGAAGAGCTTAGACAATATAAAAATAAGACTAAGTCACTAAAAGGACAATTACTAGAGTTCGAGGAAGCACAAAAATCAAGAGAAAGAGAAATATAAAAAATAGTCAAGGAAAATTAACAAATCAACATTGAATTGAAGACTCAACTCCAAGAAACCAAAAGAATAGAAGAGATATTAACTAAACAACTTAATGAAAAACAAGAAGATTGTGAGAAGCAAGAAGCTGAAATTGTCCTTCTGAAAAATGAACTTGAGAAAGGAAAGAATCACTCAAGTTTTGATAATAGTTCAAAAATATTGGATGACATTCTGAATAGTCAAAGATCACCAAAGGATAATATAGGAATTAGGTATGATAAAAAATCAACCTCTTCAACACATAAGACATAAAAAAATCAAATCAGTTATGCATGTGCTCTTAAGAGCACCTTAAAAATTAAAAATAATAAGATGAAGACGACACCATTAAAGACTGTTCATAATACGCTGAACTCTGCACCTCCCACAAAAGTGAAAGAAGACAAATGGAAAATAATGTCTAGAAGAAATCCTCCTAAGAGATATCAACACATTTTTCTTGGATATTGCTACTCTTGCAATAAATTTGGACATAAAATAGTACATTGCAAGGATTATGGAAAATCATACATTCATAAAAATAATAAAAAATATAAATGCAACAAAAATATTCTAAAGAATAGAAGCTACAATTCATTCTTTCCATTACAAAAATTCAATATTGAATTCCAAAGATGCAATAATTATGGTCATGAGGCTAGTGAATGTAGATTTCCAAAGTATTCCATGAAAGAAAGTATCTCCAACATTAAGGAAAATTATAAGAATATATGGAGAAGAAAATATAAAATACAAAGGAAGAAAGATGATGAAGATGTTGCACCTGAAATTGATATAATTGACAATAGGAGAATGATGGGTGAAGTTTTTGATTAGAAATATGAAAATCATAGTTACGCATATAAAGTGGATCAAGCTCAAGCAAAATAAAACTCCTAAAGAAAAATGTGACACAATTGCAGAACTTGATAATGTCCTACAAATAAATTATCCATTACCCAACAAATGGAAAATGCAAACAAAAAATTATAAAGAAGAAAATAAAGAAGCATATTTTACAAAAAATAGTAATGATTATGAACTCTTAAACATATATCCACCTACATAATTGAGCGATGAAGAGCTTACAGAGTTTTCAAATTTATTTTGATGATCTACTAAATTCCCCCTCAACAAAAAATACAAACAAAAGGAAAATAATGGATTGAAGGACTGACTGCAATCTCAATAGATAGATCTGATTAAAAAAATATCTATGATAATGTGGGCACTGAACCATATCACTAGCTGATACAACAAAAATGAATAGCCCTTTTTGGGTTACAAATGAGTGAATACATTGACTAGCATCATGAAGAAATTAGAGCAGTCTGGAAGGAAATGAAGATAGTTATTGAACAACAATTGTATAATCTTAGCACACTCTTGAAAGAAGCTAAAGAGAAACATAAAATAAAGGATATCTAGTACATCATTGAAGAAGTTTGGTTAGAAAAGGATTATAGCCTAAGTATTATGGATAAATATGTCTTGAGTACTTGAGGCAGCAATACAACAACAGATGAAAGGTCCAATTTCTCTTGAAAATCCTTGATTAGTAGTCAAAGGGGAAGAATTGTTGATAGGGGGAGTTGCAAAATACAAGAGGGAATTTTCCTTCTACATTGATCAAAACGAAGAGATAAACAATAAAACAAAATCCAAAAACAACAAGCATAATATCCATTTAAAATTCATCAGAAAAGAAGAAATTGGACAAGGGGAGTATAACTTCAGGGGGAATACAACCTTAGGAGGAGAAAATATACAACCCCTAATGTTATTGTTGTCAAAGGGGGCAAGATAAAGAGAAAAACAATTCAGCTCAAAGGACTCAAAATAATACAAAATACACATTCACAAGGGGAGAGAGGCAGTAAGAGTTTCACTCTTTGTCATTGATGTCAAAGGGGAAGAAAAGTAGTAAAACAAATTCAATTCCCAAATTTGAAGATGATATCAGTGATAGTGGGAGAAAAGGTACAAACACATTTGTTTTACATATATGTTTCCCTCAATGCCAAAGGGGGATATTGTTGGAATTATTGATTGTGTATTGGCATTGATGACAATATGAATCAAACATCGATAGTCATATGTTGATGAGGTTGATGTCAAGGAAGGAACAAAGGAGTCCCTCAGATTACCAGATCATGAATAAGATCTCTCAGGTAGATCAATGCAGAGAAGATCAAGAGAGATAGCCTTGTGATTGGATAGGGACAATGCATAAAGGAGAGAACTGTAAAAAAATCTCAAGAGAAATGGCGTTGCATCACGCAAATATTATGCAGGACACAAGTTCAGAGAAATGGTGCTGCATCATGCAGGACACAAGCTCAGAGAAATAGCACTGCATCGCACAAAGATCATGCAGGACACAAGCTTAGATAAATAACACTGCATCACATAGAATGCAAGCTCAAGTGAAATAGCGTTGCATCATGCAAGACACAAGATCAGAATAAATAATGTTTCATAATGTAGAGATCGCGCAAGACACAAGCCCAAGAGAAATATTGTTGCATGATGCATGATGCAAGATCAAGAGAAATAATGTTTCATCACGTAGAGATCGAACCATTGAAAAATATTGCAGATCAATGGTGCTAGATGTACCACGCTTCGTCCATATAACCTACTGTGTGTGACATGAAAGTAGTATTGTCATTGATGGAAACATGAATCAAACATGAATACAAAATCGACAGTCATATGCTGATGAGGTTGATTCCAGGGAAGGAACACAAGAGTCCCTCATATTACCAGATCATGAATAAGATCTCTTAGGTGGATCAATGCAGAGAATATCAAGAGATATATCCTTGTGATTGGATAGAGAGAGTTCATATAGGAGCGCACTGGTAAAAATCTCAAAATAAATGGCATTGCATCGCACATGAAACAAGCTCAGAGAAATGGCGCTTCATCGCGCAATACAGAAGCTCAGAGAAATAACACTGCATCACATAGATATCGTGCATGCCACAAGCTTAGAGAAATAACAGTGCATCGTAAAAAAATCGTGCAGGATGCAAGCTCAGGAGAAATAGTGTTGCATCGCACAAGACAAAAGATCAAAATAAATAGTGCTGCATCATGCGGAGATCATGTAGGACACAAGATCAAGAGAAATAATGTTGCATCACACAAGACGTAATCTCAGGAGAAATAATGTTGCATCACGTAGAGATTGAACCATTGTAAAATATTGTAGATCAACAGTGATAGATGTACTGCGCTTCATCCATCTAACCTACTGTGCATGACATTAAAGTAGTATTAAAACTACATGGTGAGTCTCCTACTACGCACGAAATGAAAGTAGTATTAAAACCACATTGTTAAGTCCCCTACTGCGCGCGACTTGTATTAAAACCACATTTTTGAGTCCCCTACCACACGTGACATGGAAGTAGTATTAAAACCACATTTTTGAGTCCCATACTGCATGCAACATGGAAGTACTGTTAAAGCCCCATTACGACAGCTTCCGAAGATACGAAAGGTGCAACCTAATTGCAAAAAGTTCCAAGACATGAGAGGTGCAACCTCATTGTGACAAGTTTTGAGACACATGAGGCACAACCACATTGTGATAAGTTCCAAAGATATGAGAGGCATATCCTCATTGCAACAAATTTTGAGACATGAGAGGCGTAACCCCATTGAGACAAGTTTTGAGACATGAAAGGTGTAACCCCATTGTGACAAGTTTTGAGACATAAAAGGAGGAGCCCCATTATGAAAAATTCTGAGACACAAGAGGAGAAACCCCTTTGCAACAAGTTTTGAGACATGAAAGGTGCAACCCCATTGTGACAAGTTTCGATACAAGAAAGGCGCATCCTATTGCGACAAGTTTCAAGAGATGAAAGACAACCCCATTGCAACTTAAGCCACAGTTCTAACCCTGAGTCAAAATCCCTGGAAATGGGTTGAAGGAAGTGCCTAGGTGCCCAAGATAGTCAGGGATGGAAATCAATGATCATGATCCAACGGTAGACAAGGTTCGACGAAACTTGGGCTCTGTGTAATAAGGAAATTGACAGTATTAGTCATTTTTTGAAGGGTTTCTCAGATCAATCATTCCATAAGGAAGATTGACATAAGAAATAAATAAAATTAATTAATTTAAAGGGCATTTGAAGTCAATTCAAGTTAATTTTAATAACAATCTATTGTTAATGAAGAGGCACATTTATTCATTGAAGAGACACAATGGTTCATTGATGCACACCATTTGGTAAGATATATAAACCCATTAGAATGAATAATGAATGTGTGACTCGGGAAGATATCTGAGTATACCTGAATCAAAGTCACCAGAATATATAAGAGTAAAAATAAAAACTACGCAGTGAGGGTGGAAGGGAGGAGCTAGGAAGGACTGTAGTCCTCTTTAGGAAGAAGCCTAAAACAAAAGGAGGTCTATGCCTCCTTTCAAGTTGGTGCTTGAATAATTGAGGGGGTTGGATCCTCCTTTCAAGTTGATGCTTGAAGAAGTAGGGAGTTGCAACTTCCTTGAGTAGGTTCTCAGAAAAGGAAGGGGATTTGTGTCTCTTAGAGTTGATGCTCTAAAAAGGATTGGTGTCCTTCAAAATCACAACCTTTTGTTATATAGACATTGCAATTCTTATTAATGATAATTAATTAATTAATTATTGTTATATATATATATATA
>JASDQU010103239.1:369914-398766 GCA_032191745.1 Picea mariana | reverse complement strand
GCAATAAATAATGCTAGCAATACTATCAAAGCATGGAAAGGTATAATTTTTTTCAAACTATATGGATATAAGTTAGCTTGGCATTATGTTAAGACATATATGGAAATCATTTTTCAATGCATATGATATGTATGGTGATACTATACACAAAGGTTATAAGTATAATATCTGACCCATTCACATGGATATGCAAACTACATAAAATGGATATCATAGCGCATAAGGTTGAAGTGATATGTTGGTGATTACATTTAAATTGCAATTTTTATAAGTTTAAAGGCTGATATTATGTAACGTTGACGTATGCAAGTTGGAATGCATCAATCCTAACATAGGCATACAATATGGTCCATGTTTGGAATATCAACATGATGAGTGAGTTGGCCATGCATTGAATGAAATACAATGTGGGAATTAATTTCACAGGCCCACACTTTACCACTACTTGTTGGCTAGGATTATTGTCATTTCATTTAGTTTTTGGTCTGTGGAAGAAGAGATACAACTCGAATTTGGAAACCCTTCTCCTGTTCATTACTACAACCGTCTCATCCTCCATAGTTGGTATAAAAATTCTTCCTATACAAGGTATGTACTCACTATTCTATAAACATATTTTGCAGAAGTTTTGTCAGCAAATGAAGTAGTAATGGTTCTAAATTGATTGGTAATGAGTGTGAACGTGTTTACTTTCCCTGCTTTTCGCTCATGAAGAAAGAAATTGTTTGAATTTTGTTCGAGGGTTTTTTGTTTGTAAAAGAAAAAATGTTTATTCCACTCTCTGTTGTATGCATTATTCCTTCCAAATTCATATTATAATTTTTCATTTTCTTGAAAGATTTGTTTGAAAATAATGGGTTTTGGAAGGAGAATGAATTATGGGTCGAACTCATTTCTATTATAATGGATATTTGTTAATTCTTGGCTTGGGTTTGAACTTAGATTCATAAATGGTATATTCACTATTGAATACAAATATGTGACCAATATTGAGCATGCTTTGTTACTTGGGTTTGAAACATGGTCATATGAATGTATTGGTTAAAGTTGCATAAGTTTTGATGGATATTATGCTTGTTACAACCATGTCCATTATCATTTTAAAATTTAAATCTCTGATTCAAGTTCGTAGTTATGGAAGAGCAATGCCTTGTATTTCATTTTGGATTTATTTAAAATCAAGCACATCCCATACTTGGCCTTACCCCTGTTCTTTGTCAAAATATGAGGCTATGTTCCCATTGGTTCTCTTGGTGGAAATATCACTAAATATATTATCATTTTATGAACTTGAATACCATTTGTCCCTTGGGTTCAAACCTTGTTGGTATCAATGAACTTATTAAAGTTTCATATCGTTACAAGTTGAGTTTATTTCCTCATTTAGTTTCTAGCTTTTTTATGTTCGAGCTCTTGGATACTTCAATAGAGTAGGGGTCATTTCTTTTTTGGAAAATAAAATCTCACCTTGTGCTCGACATTTACTCTATCCATTATGAAATTTAAGGCCATGCAACCTCTTATCCTTCTATGAATAAAATGCTAATCCCGTTGTTCTAATTTTGACTTGCATACCATCCTTTGCATTATTTATTAACCATCCCAAATAGCCATGATTATGAGAGATGGATTTGCCTAAAAGAAATAAATATTGGTCGAATTCATATAACAAATTTCCAACTGGCCATTCATAAAGTTTTCAATGTTAAGGTTTGACATGGGGTTTGAGTTGTTAAGTATAAAGAGAAAACACATATTTGGAAATAAATATAAAGGCATGATATACAAGTAAAAAGTTTTATAACATAAACCAAGCATTATCCCCTTATTATTTATCATTTTCCATGCATTATTCCTATATTTTACCAATCATATTTCATTTTAATTCCATGTCATTCTCCCCTTGTTTTTGTAGTTTAAAAAGATTAATTAAGAAAATCCTTTAAAGAGGTTCTATTAAAGATTTTTTTATTATGGAAGACCTGTATATGGCATTGGTTTTATTTGTTGGTATCAAGATGATATATGGGAAGTTTAATATTTTGATTTGGATGTTGTAAATTCATATTATTATGCAGTTTGGAAATATAGTTTTGGGTGAAAGGAATATTTTGGAAACACATGATTGTTTTTGGAAAATGTTTGGGAGTCTTCTTGATGTAGAGCCCCTACCTCAATAGGTTCTGCTGACCTCCCGGTCTATGGATCTTCAACTCCTTTGAGCCGAAATGGCTCCTTGGTCCACACTAGAACCTTCACGAAAACAAATCCACAGGTCCTTCTCTATGCCTCGCCCGCATGAACATGCACTAGACATGAGCCTCCACTTCACGTGACCACTGGCGTGACCATAGACTTAATCCCAAAAGGGCACGTCGTGTTTCACGATTTCGAGACTTTCATTGCAAGTCTCCCCGATTCCTTCGATTCCCGAAAACCCAAAATAGGCTAACGGTCCCTAGCTCCTCCTTTTAATTCTTCACTGATGTGACCCTTGGCTGCGACCTGAGGCCCAACTTTCTAGCACATCAGGATTTTATGACTCATGAACTTCCGAGTTACTGCTTCCTCCACACTCTCGATTCTCGAAATGTCAATTTTCAAGGCGCCAAATCAATGACTCTTGCCCATTTAGATCTGATGGCTGCTATCTCTCCTGAGCTTGCGAGTGTTGAAAGACTCTCTCTTTAACCTCCCTGCAACTCCACTGGATATAGATGTCTACGGATATCGATGCTTCTCCCTCCAAGAATTTCCACCGTCCGTTCAGGTTCTCAATGACTCCTCGTCAAATGACTCAACGTCAACCCTCTTGAGCTTGATTCCACGAGGTGACTTCAAACTTCATATTTTCTCTGAACTTCTCCAAGTATCTATCCTTCTTGAGCTTGGTCTTCTTTGAAAACTCAAGGATTCTAAGGAATTCTGCGGGCACCCTTTGTGACTTCCACAATAACCTTTGGTTATTCAACAACTGCAACTCTGTGCACTCTTTGTGAGAAAAGTTCTTCAACCACTCACTTGGGTTGGAAAAGTCTAAGACTTTGACCTGGCTTGCGCACACCTTGAATGGATCTGTACTATACTTGCACTCCTACTTGTATAAGCTAATTTCACCTCTTCTGAGCTTGTCTAAGGTAAAACTCAGAAACTTGTCGACACACTCCTTGCGGACCTTCACTAAACTCCTTGCATGAATTCTCAGGAAGAGAAACAATTGAAACTTATACTCTTCTCACAGACTTCATACATTCAACATGAAATAAAATATACATGGCATTGAAACAAATGCATAACAGAGACTGAAAATAGAATGTAAACACACCACTCAATAGATGCATACAATAACCATAAAACACCATGAAATTAGATCAAATCATTCTTATATTAATCCAAATGCTTCTGTAAAACACCACAAGGAGTGCTTCTCACAAGATAATCATTGGTTTTCTGGAGGATATTATAGCAAGGTTTGGTTGTCCGAAAAGAATTGTCACTGATAACGCTGCATCCTTCAAGGCCAAACCATTGATCTAGTTTTGTGAACAATTTGGAATTTCATTGATTCACTCAACTCCTTACTATCCCCAAGGGAATTGACTGGCAGAGTCCTCTAACAAGAGCCTTATAAAAATTATCAAAAGAATGCTAGAGGACAACACGAAAGCATGTGATTCGAAGCTCAAGGTTGTTTTGTGGGATGGCAGAGTGACAACAAATATATCTCTTGGCATCTCTCCTTTTCAACTTGTGTATGGAGTTGAGGCCATTTTTCCTTCTCATCTTTCCTTGCCAGTGGAAAAATTCTTCCAAGATCACCAAGGGGAGCTTGATGATATGATTAGAATAATACAACAGTTGGTAAAAGTGCAACAGACTAGAGAGAAGATACTAAACAAAGCGCATGAACATCAATAGAAGATCAATCAAGCTTTTGACAAAAAGGTGAGAAAAGATGATTTCCAGCTAGTAGATATAGTACTCAAATGGAATGCACCCAAATAGGACAAGGGAAAGCATGGTAAATTTGAAGCCCTCTGGATTGGATCCTTCAAGATATCTAAGAAGTTTCCAAATAACACTTACATGTTGTAGAATTTGGAGGGCAGTGAAGTTTTTGGTGGCCCTATAAATGGGCATTTTTTGAAGAAATATTTTGTTTAGACCATAACCGACGTTCCACCTCTGTAAATACCACTCCTGTTTTGTTTTGATTTTAGTTTTGATTTTTCAATAAGTGACTCCATAACCCAAGAACTAAGATACTGGAACTACTTGTTCTTGGCAGCTCGCAGGGAGCATGCCATCCCCTGTGGAGCCAAATTTTATCACACAAACTTGGTAGGATCTCATGGGTTTGTAGATTCTACCTAAGTATGTAGTTTTTCTCTTCCTTTCTCATTTTCGCCGACCAAATCTTAAGTTTTTCCCTTTTCGGTTGTAGTTCGCTCTATGTTTGCCCTCGATCATTTGATCTAACTTTTGTTTTATGTAGTCCTACCTGAGAGGTCTCGACCCCAAGCTCTTATGTTTTCTCTAGGGGTGATCATGTCCCTCTCTACCTCTGTCACTAATCCTTTTTCTTTCCCAAGCCCTCAGCTAGTCATCCAAGTATTTGTTTATAGAGGCCATAACCATAAGTACAGAGAACAACACTTAGAGTGGTCTGATGTGGACTCAAATCAAGCGAGCGAGCAAGTTTAGTTTGGCGACAAAATTTTCATTTCAAAGTTTAGATATCGATGAAGAATAATAATCGTGGGAATTGGGAGTTCGAAACATTGTTGAATTTATTTGTAAAATATACAAACCCTCGAAATATGAAATCAGTAGGAGCTGTCTGATTCAAAAGGATGCATGGAACGGGATCTGAATCATGGAGAGAGTCAATTCAGGAAAGATGAAGTGAGGAATACACATATTTCTTGAGTCCCAAAATGTTGAAGACCCGAAGTCCCGAAATTTCGATATTCATCTGGGTCATTTGATTCAAAGGGACACGTGGCACCTGATCCGAGAAATCACGATTTCATGACTCAAAAGTTTTAGCATGGAGGATAACGTAGGTTTTTGAAACACGAAGTCACGAAATGTCCATGAGTTGAGCCCACAATAATTTCTTGTGGTTATATGGGAATCAAGGCCATAAAGAAGGATAAGTGCCTATTGACCAGTGGGCAGCTAAGGTTTTTGAGAAAGCATCCTGGCCATTAATTCCAAAGAAAATCCAACATCGATCTAGATGACTATTTCACATATTCAAGCATCGAGATATTTGAAATCAAGTGGAGTGAAGAATCCCAAAATGTGAAGTCACAAAATTTCACATAGAAAGCCCCAGGTCATGACACGAGGACGCATGAAGCGATGGAGAGGATATGCACAAGAAGCCAAGAGTGCTCGTATTATTCACAAAGAAAGATATGCATGGTCTCAAGGCACCGATATTGACTTGACGGAGTCATGAACATCTCCTGGATCATTCATGCATTTCAGGCTTCATCCTAATCCCGATGAAAGTAGTTAATGGAAATGGGGGAGGTGGTTGAAACCTTGTTTCACCCCATAAATGGAAAGCATGGAAACGTTGGTTGTGGAGGTAGATTGTCAGCACAAAGTTCTCCTGTTGATGGATTTCCTGCAAAGCCCATACCGATCTAATCTTGCATCTGACAGAAGAATGTAAGTGCAGCTTGATATAAGAAGATGTAGATGCCAAGCCTTGAATGTAGTGACCAGAGCACGCCCTTGGTGGGAGCAAGTTGTTCTGAGTATAAATAGTTAATTTTATATTTTTTTATGATCGATGGTTGAGCTATGCTCCCATGTTGTAAAGTTTTAATGAAGCCTTTGGTTCTCTAGTTATGTATTGTTACTTGAGACTTCTTGTTTAATGACAATATTCTTTCTCCTTCGTCTCTTTTTCCTCTGATACTGAAATAATCGGACATGGATGATCCAATTGAGTTGTTGTAACTATATTGTGATGTATGTTTGATCTCATTCTGGTTATAATTTCATTTAGTTTCCCAAAACTCAAAATCAAAGAGGATCTTATTTCCTGAGTTTTTCCTCCATAGGCTGATGGAAGACTGGATTTACATAACAGACCTTTACACTATTCTCAAGTTCTTCCTCTTGCTGACCCTTACTACAACTTACTGACTGAAGTTAAATCAAGACCTCATCTGCCTGTGCATACCTTCCTAGTTTTCTTAGTGAAAGCGATATTACCCTGAGTCCGCATCCATTTGACCCCATTAAATTTATTCATTGTGACATACAAACTGATGGGTATTGGGCTTACCTCCCTTGCAATCAGGAGGTGACTTCTAGTGCTAACAGGGTTCATGGGACATATGGAGGGAGTGTAATTAGCAAAAAGTGGTATAATGATAGGGGATTAATACATGAATACTGTTCAACAATTAATTAAACAATTTAATTGTGTAATAAAATACCAAAATATCAGTTTCCAACCCTTCCCGTGTTATCTCTTTGTCTTTCCTTTTTAAATTTATTTCACAGAACAGGGGTATAGTAAGTGAAATCGGTATTATGAGGGGAATATAATGATAAAAAAATGATAGAATGAAAGGGAAGTGATATGGATATTGTTCAATTGAAAATAAATCAAAACATGCACTCAAAACATATCTCTGTTCATACCTTCGAATTTTTAACAATGTTCTTTTTCAAAACAATAATTCAAACTGTTACTTTCTTTGATAAACTTTCTTGCTAGTTTCCAAACAATAATCTATATGCACAGAACTATTTAATTACAAAAGGAATTGTATCCATATAATCATTATATGACAGTTATAATGAACAACATTGCAATCGATTTGATAAACCACAATAACCTTTGAGCCACAACCATACATTACCTCCAACACTAAATCCTTTAAAACCAACAGGAAAACACACAATGTTTACAACCATTCGTATCCATCAATTATTTAAACATTGTTCAAAGCAATCAATTGGATGTTATAACTCTTAATCAGTCCTCAAACAATTCACACACATGTGACCCCTTTATATAGCCAACATAACGATTGAACCAAATAAAATTCAATAATCTGAGCCAAAGCTTCAAATAAATAAGTGTGTACAGACTTCTTCCAGAATTTACAAACAAGGGACGCAAAAAAATCATGCATAAGAAACCAAGCACGCACAATGCTCCCATCAACCATCAACTGGAGTAGAATGACATCAATATAATATTTAGGGTTTAAAACAACAAGTGAAAGGTAAGAATAGGTGGTTCGACCAGAGTGTTAGGTATTCGAAAAGTGCAGACAGTTCATGCCCTTTCACAATTTACTACAGATAAATAACATGTAACAATGCTCTTGACTGTAAGGGTTTCCAAAACAACAAACTGTCAATTCCAAAAGGAAACAAAATGAATCCAATCCCTTTAATCAACACTGTAATACAAGCAACCAAGCACAAACCCATGCCTAACCAAAAGCATGCATAATGCTTCCATCAACTTTTGGGTAGTGTTAAATTCATACTGTGCAATGTTTTCCAGGAAATGATGAGGTCATAAGCAAGAAAATAACAACTTAGGGTTTTTCCAAGACAAGGCACAAAATACTTTAATCTTTCATCAGTTCACATTGCAACCCACAGGGTCAAAAAATACTAGCCCAGAGACGAACATGGAGTGGGAAAACCTAAACATAGAGACCTGTTATGAAAATACATAAGTAGGATATTCACAAAGATCAGAGCTTTGTAAAACCATAATAATCAATTTCCATAGAGAGGCCAGGCCCAAAAACCCAATCTATTACCGAGCAGGCTTCACTGCCATTTTTATCCAATAAACCAATGCAAAGATTACACATGGAAAGAAGAGTGTGACCATTTTCATTTTTAAGTGTCAACAGTCCATAATAACCACCATACAAAACCAAGGATGCAAACACCAATACACAGTTCAAAATATCACAACAACTTAAGAATCACATAGACCACGAGCAATCCATAGCCAAAAGTTGATTCAAAGGGAAGAGTAACTAACATGGATGGAAGAGTAAGAAAACCCATACCTGGAATAGCCTGTGCGAGGGACAAAAAAGACTGTATATTTCCTCCATGACCGAACAAGGTGGAGAAACAACAACTACAAGAGCTAAAATCAAAATGCAAGAATGACTAGGGTGATGGGCTAAAAGGGAGTTTGAGTGACGTGCAGTACATGCACGTCGCTTAGCCCTTCCAATATCATTCAATTCAAAATACGATCCAAGCCAATTCACCATAGCACTACACATTAATCAACCAAATATCCATTTCCATATCACATTTTCAAAGTGTGCCATCCCTTGGTAATGCCAAACGTCTTCACAATAACAATGTGCTAGGAGCATAACCCAATGTGCAACCATATATGAAATTCAAATAAGGCACATAACCATAGTAGAAAGGGTCAAGAGAACCCATCCTTTGTCATAATAGTACACAACATTAGAACTTGAATATATTTTTTTAATCCAAAATGGAAACATTTTTAACTTCTATCAAAGATCATCCAAACCATTTAGTGCCATGTTTTAATCAACCAAACATCACATATCACCATAATATTTTAAACCATGATTTGAGATATATAAATTGTAGAATATTATTTTGGTACCATCACATAAGAAAACAAAATATGAGCATAGCATATCCACCATAGCACCACAAGTATAACAAGGTGATGCATCCCCACTACCTCCGCAAGGTCTGCCGACCTCTGGGTCACTAGATCGTTCTTCTCCTCAAGCTGAAACAACTCTTTGGGTTCCTGCTAGAACCTTTACTAAAAAATCCACAGGTCCAAATACGAAACTCAATCCATGCGTACAAGCATCAGATGTGAGCTTCACTTCTGCACGACCACAGGTCGTGACCGCACGCCTATACAAAAGGTGCGTCATGATTTCACGTGTCGGGACTTTGTGAGTGAGTCGATCCTGACTCCCCGACTCCAGAAAATATGAAAAGAGATTAACAGTTTTTAGACCCTTTCCCTATCTCCTCTCATGTGACCATTCTCCATGACCTGGGCTCTTCCTGTGAGTGCGTTGAGATTTTTTGGATCATGGATTCACGATGCAACTTATATCTCTTCTCACGGTATCCAAAATACCGATATTCCTTTGCCATGGATCAACGACTCCAATTATCTTATGATATGATGGTCTAGATCTTGTTGGTGGCTCTCCCTCCAAGATATTCCACTGTCCATTCAACTTCGCCAAATGCTCAGATCTCTGATGCATGTGAATCTCCACCACATGTCATTCCAGATCCAACGACTGGAATGATTTTGTGAGTTCGCATTTTGTGAATTCTAACAAATATGTCCCTTGACCTTTCCACTCTATGAATTAGAGAAATGTTGATCTGCTGCCATGTGTCCTTTGATGATAGATGACTTTGATTATGTTGGGACATGGGACTTCACAAAATCCACCCTCCTGTGCACTGTTGAAGGGTTTAAACCTTGTACATCTTCCTCTGGATCCAACGATTGTTGGCCCATGTGCCAGATCCAACAGTTCAGATCTGTTCTTCCTCCTACGCTCTCTCTTGAATGTCTGGACGTGGATTCAATGGTCTAGATATTTTCCTTGCAACTTATTCGATGGCTGCTGTGCTCCTCCTCCTGAGATTTTGTGCTTTCTTCCTAGACTTGGAAGATTTCGATGCTCGAAGGTTTCAACCTTCACTTCTCTTGTGAGTCCAACTCTTGGATCTCGTCAATACTTGTGAAAGTTCTATCCCTTCTGAGCTTCATCCCTTGAAGGATTTTCGATCTCTCATGCACACCTTGAGTTCTTGGGATCTCGAATAACTCAGTTCGAAGGATTTTCTTGAAAATAAAATACTTGTCTGCTACTCTACTCTATCTATCACAGAACATGCTCTCTCTCTCTATCACAATGCAACAATAAACTATCTAAGGACCACTCCACGAGCTCTTTCGTCCTATTTTGAAATCTATCATTTCAAACTTCAAAGCTAATACCTACTCTGTCCTATTACAATAACTGCTAATTGCTGCCAAATAGAGTCGACACTCCATATCTGCAATTTTCTTATAGTCCTTCGAGACTTTACAAACAATTTACAATTTAAAATTTTGTATTCAAAAATATCTCAACAATTCATTAAATTCTGAGTTAAATTCTCGATTTGAAATTCTATTATTGTTGAGATGTCCTATGTTTTCCTGCACGCATGCACTGTTGAATTTGAAGGTGATGCTCCTGCATCACAAGGGGGTCCCACCTACTAGTTTATTATTAATATAGATATATAATAAAGCTTGGGAATCATTTGTGATGCAAACCCCCTACCTCAGCAAGGTCAGCTGACCTCCCAGTCTCTGGATCTTCTCTATCCTCGAGCTGGAGCAACTCTTCGATTCCCCATTGGAATCTCCAATACAAATCCACAGGTCCTTATAAACTCCTCCCCATGTGAATTACCACTAAGTGCGAGATTTACCCCACGCGATCACCAGCGGTGACCACAGGCCTTACCTAAAGGTGCTTCATGAATTTGCATGTCGGGTCTGTGCATGTGAGTCGCCCCAATTCTCCTAACCTTCGAACTCCTGAAACTTCGAGCTAGAGACTAGCTCCTCCCTTAACCTTCGTCGACGTGACCCCTCTCTATGACCTAGGGCCAATCCTTTGAGCACTTCGGGACTTTTCCCTTCATGTTTCTCAAAATTAGTTCACTCCCCCTCTTCTGGATCCCGATATGTGAACTTCCGATGTCAAATCGACGGTCCACAACCACCCGCGATCCAACGGCTCAGGTCTCTTCTTGTGAATCAAGACTATGCATTTCGTGAAGTTGGAAAAATGATCATCTTTCTCCCCTGACTCATAATTTCCTGATATTTGTGAGCGACAGATTGACGACTCACAACTCTCCATGATCTAACAGTCTAGATCTTCTCTCGCGAATCGAGGTTTTGCGTTTCACGATTTTGGAGAGAAGCTCCCTTCTTCCTTCCAACCTCTGACTTCCCGATAGCCAATTTCTACTGTCCATCCGGGCCCTCAATGGTTCTTTGCCAATTACTTGGTGTCTTTCCTCCCGAGCTTTGGCAATGGAATTTAAACCTTTCCTGAGCACACACTTTCACTCTGCATGCAAAATTGCACTGGTTTTCCCTGATTTTTCAACTTACTTAGTCTCTAAGGGACTCGACCCTTCTGGGTCTTTTCCAAAGACCTTATGATGCCTTCCTGGCACACTCTGCACTCGACCTCCTTCTAAGCTTCTGATTTCTTTTGAATTAGAATATTTTCTATGTCTTCAAAGGTCTTTACCTTTGAACCTCTTGCAAGTCTACCTCTCAGACTTCGACTACACTTCTGAAAAGTGCTATCCCTCCCACGCTTGGTCTTCGTGAAGGTTTTGGCTTCCCGTGCACTCCTTTCATTTCAGGGATTCTCAATAACTCAGACTCGAAGGATTTATTGAAAATAAATTCTTCTCTCCCTCCTAGTGTTCTCCTTTTTCTCTGTGCACACCTTGCAATAGATTCTTACGCAATATTTGAGTTCTTGTAGATGATTATGCACGCATTGCAGCAATCACTTTTCACTCCTTGCAAAGGGAAAGTTTCATACTATCTCTTTTGATCTTTGGAACCAAAACAAATCCCGTCAATGCACTCCTTGCATTCTATGTGCACACCTTGCACCAATTAAACATAAGAGAAACAATTTAAACTTATACTAACATTCACATTTTCATCTACTCATAACGAAATTCATTCATTCATGAAAACACAATAACAGGGAATTGCAAACAATGTCCACACCATGCATTGGGTCAATTTTCCTCTTTTATATTCATTCAAAAGTAAAATGGATACAACTGTAATCAAAACAAAAACTAAAATTTAGAAATATCCTACCAACTTGCAGCATCCTCATTTGGGCATACAAAACCTCTATTTATCTCAGAGGGTTCTTAGGGTTCCCCCCCCAACTACTTGTCTACTCCAAAACCTAACTAAACGATTATCTTAGTCCAGTCACATTCCAGAGAAAGAGTGGAAACTCCCACTTTGATCGTGATCATTCAAGCGTGATTCCAAACATTTTCTGGTGTTGAGTTCAGGCATGGTTCAAAATACCTCCCAACACTGAGTTCAGGCATGCTTCAAAATATTTGTCGTAACTTCTAGCATTGAGATTCTAAAAATATTCCCAGGCACTGAGTGGTCCTTCTCCACATGCTCGCTAACGATGCTCCTCCATCATATTCCCCTTGAAAAAAATCCATGGAATCCTGTCCATGAGCTCCTGCACAAACTTTCCATGCTTCTGGATGTAAACTTCATTTTCCCAACTGGCATATTCTATTGGGCGTCTCTTCCACTTGACCAGATATTCAAAATAGTTCTTCCTCCTCGTCTTTTTGCCAATCCTTTGATCAACTATCTTCTCCATATGTGGTTTTTCTTCTATACGCATTTTTTTCTCCCACTAAATCTTCTCTTGATCTTTTGATCCCTATGTGTCTTATTTCCTGTAAGGGTATAAGTTTGAAACGTTGAATATGGGTGATATGACCACATCATCTGGCAGCTCAATCTCATAGGCGTTTACATCAAATTTCCTCAAGATATTACATGGTCCTATATTATTCATATTTAACTTGTTATATGTTCCCCTAGGGAATATTTCTTTCCTCAGATGTGCCAAAACCTGATCCCCTACTTCAAATTGAATTTCTTTGTGATGTTTATCAGCTCTACGCTTGTACTCTTGGTTAGAACTCTGCAACTGTCCTCTGATCTGGCTATGGAGCTTCTTCATTTTTGTAGCAAAATCTTCTGCTCCAACACTCCTGATCTCACTCTGTTCCACGTCTCTCAACTTAGATACTCCCCTGGGTTGAATTCTATACAATATTTGGAATGGTCTCTTTCCAGTGCTCCTGTTTTTAAGGTCATTGTATGCAAATTTTTCTTGTGGCAGAATTCGATCCCACTGATTATGATACTCAGTGACTAGAATCCTAAATAAGTTTCCCAAACTTCTGTTTACCACCTCAATCCATCCATCTATCTGAGGGTGATAAGATGAGCTGAAGGAAAAATATGTCCCCAACTTCTTCCATAGTGTTCTCCAAAAATGACCAACAAATTTTGTGTCTTTGTCCAAGATAATGCTTCTAGGTAGGCCCTGAAGTCTCACAACTTCCTTGAGAAACATATTTGCAACATGTGTTGCATCAATGGTATTATGGAATGGGATTAAGTGTTCCATATTTGAAAATCTATCCACCACCACAAATATGGAATCAAATCCTCTTTGCATTCTTGAAAGTCCCAACACAAAATCCATGCTTATTGCATCCCAAGGCCTCTGTGGTATTAGCAATGGTTGATACAATCCAATGTTCTATCTTTTTCCTTCTGCATTTTGGCAGATTCTGCATCTGTTCACAAAATTGATCACTTCTATTCTCATACCTAGCCAATAGTATGAACTTCTCAACTGTGCAAATGTTTTATCATGGCCGAAATGTCTATCCAATTCTCCACTATGCTTTTCCTTCAAAAGGTTATCCCTCATTGAGCATTTTGGTATGCACAACTGATTTCCCTTGAACAACAATCCCTCTTGAATCATGTACTCTGTCTAATGGCTTATGTCTCTTAGCATAGGATTTTAACATGCTTCATATGCTTCCTTGAAATCTGGATCATCACAATGCATATCCTTAAGGTGTTCAAACCCTAAGGTCTTCACCTAAAATTCCTGTAGAATCAAACATCTCCTACTTAATGCATCAAAAACTTTGTTAGCATTCCCAACAATATGTTTTATGACAAAATTACAATTCTGCATAAACTCAACCCATTTTGTATGCCTCTTATTCAATTTTTCTTATCTGGTTATGAATTGTAAAGCCTGGTTATCACTATACAAGACAAATTCTTGTGGGACAAGGTAATGTCTCCATTTCTTCAAGGATTAAATTATGGCATAAAAATCCTTATCATTTTTGGAGTATTTTCTCTTGGTCTCATTCATCTTGTCACTGAAATAGGCAATAAGTCTATTATCTTGGCTCAAAATTGCTCCAATTGCAACTCCACTTGCATCGAATCTCACCTGACATGTCTTTTCAAAATTTGGCAAGTCTAGAATTGGTCGTTCTGTTATTTTCTCCTTCAGTATATTGAAGCTCCTCTTGGCATCCTCTGTCCATTTAAAATACTTGTGCTTCTTCTTCACTGTATCCATTATTGGTGCACAAATTCCACTGAAGTCTCTAATGAAATTCCTATAGAAGCTTTCTAATCCATGGAAGCTCCTTACCTCAAACATGCTCTTTGGTGATGGCCATTACATGATTACTTTCAACTTCTTTGGATCCATCTTCAGTTCATTTGAAGGTATCAAAAAACCCAAGTAAATGAGTTTTGTATTCATAAAAGAGGACTTCTTCATATTTATCAACAACTTCTCCTGCTATAGTCTCCTCATCACTAGTGTCAGGTGTCTCAAATGCTCCTCTTTAGTCCTGCTAAAGATCAATATATCGTCCATATATACAACCAAAAACTTGCCAATGAAATCTTTCAGTATTTCATTCATCAACCTCATAAAAGTACTTGGGGCATTTATTAAGACAAATGGCATAACAAGCCACTCATACAAACCTTCATTTGTCTTAAAGGTTGTTTTCCACTCATCACCTTCTCTCATTCTAATATGGTGATATCCACTTTTCAAATATATTTTAGAAAATAAATTTGCTCCACTTAAACAATCCATTAAATCATCCATTCTTGGTAAAGGAAATCTATACCTGATGGTGATCTTGTTAATGGCTCTTGATTCTGTACACATTATCCACCCTCCATCCTTCTTTGGACTCAACACAGTTGGTACTGCACATGGACTCAATCTCTCTCTGACCAAACCCTTGTCTAACAATCACTAGACTTGGTTCTTCACTTCCTCATTCTCTAGAGGTGTTAATCTGTATGCTTCTTTTTTGGCAGAATTGCTCCTAGTATCAAGTCAATATGGTGGTTGATACTTTTGATGGGTGGTAATGAGTTAGGAAGCTCATCCACCACTATGTCAGCAAACTTTTCCAACAATTCATGAACTTCTTTAGGCAAATCATCCATTGAAGTACTTGTAAGGATAAATCTGGGTTTCCTCACCACAACAAACTGCATCTCCTGTTCTTTCTTGACTTCTTTCAAGAGTCCCTTCCTGCTCATGAGAAGTATGCTTGTGTTGGATTCCTTTTTCACATTCTTCTCCTCTATTGGTAGAAACATGTGTGTTCTACCATTCTTCTCCAAGGTGTATGTATTCTTCCTCCTATCGTGTATGACATTCCTATCAAACTTCCATGGTCTTCCCAACAAAATATGGCATACGTCCATGGGAATTACATCACATAGAATTTCAGCTCTATATCCTCCTATCTTAAATTCAACCAAGTATTGTTTAGTAACCATTACTTGGTGTCCTTTCTGCAACCATGATACTTTGTATGGCTTTGGATGTGCGGTTGTATCTAGCTCCAATTTCTCCACCATCTCTATGGATACTAAGTTATCAATGCTCCCACTATCGATTATCACCTTGCATACTCTGCCTTTAGTCTTGCAAGATTTCCTGAAGAGACTATTCCTCTACACTAGATTTTCAACTTCTACCTTTGGTTTCAAGAGAACCTTTCTCAACATAAGAGATCTTCCATCCTTTGCTCCTTCTGCTTCAACATCTCTTATCTGTGCTTTTGAAATGTGAGCTTCACCTCCTCCTTCTTTCCTTTTCTTGGGACATTCCCAAGAAATGTGTCCTGTCTTTCCACATGCATAGCATCTTACTTCTCCTCCTCTGCTTCTTCCTCTTCCTCTAGAAGAACTTCTTCCACCACCTTGTCTTCCTTGGGAACTTCCTCCTCTTTCCGAGTGACTATGTGGTTTCTCAGTCTCATCATTTGAATTATGTGCCTTGTCATGGATAACTCCCTTGCTTTTGTTTGGGGCTGGGATTTTACCTCTTCCTCGCTGGCTTTGTTTTCTGGCCAGCTTCTTCTCTGCCTTCAGTGAAAACTGATAAGCATCCTCCATTGTCTTTACTGACATCATGTTGAGCTCATCCTGGATTTCATATCTCAAGCCATTTATATATCTGGAAACGTTTTCTTCATCTTTCTCCCTTTTTCTAGTTTTGATGTTTAGCCTATAGAACTCCTCAGTGTACTCCTTAAATTTCATACCCTTCTGTCTCAGGTTCTACAACTTCCTAAACAGATTGATCTGATAATCTTTGGGCATGAACTTAGCCTTTAGCATGGCTACCATTCTGTCCCAATTCTTTATCTTCTGTTTTCCTTTGCTTCTCCTCTCAGCCTGTAGTTCATCCCACCAAAGTGTTGCATGTCCTTTTATCCTAGTGACAACATGTTTCACCCTTTTCTCTTCATCGACATCTTCATAGTCGAAATGTTTTTCCATGGATCTTATCCAATCCAACAACTCTTCAGCATATAAATTTCCTTCGTACATTAGGACCTCTATCTTGGCTCTAGCTCCCAATATAACAACTGCTTTTAGCAAGCGTTCTTCGACAACATTCTCTCCTTTAGCTTCTTCAACTTCTACATCTTCACTCTCTGCATTGATGATGTCTCCAGCATCAGGTGTTCATCTATGAACTGCCTCCATCACCTCTAATCTTGCATGAATTTCTCGCATCTCCCTTTCCACAACTAGATTGGCTAAAGGTGGTTCCACTCATCTCCTTGATGGCATTGTGTTGAATGTCTGTCACACACACAGAGTACAACTTTGAGTTCTTTTGTCTCTTCTCCTTTGCCTATTGTTTGCAAGAAAAATTTGGCTCTGATACCACTTGATGCAGACCCCCTACCTTAGTAGGGTCTGTTGACCTCCCGATCTTTGGATCTTCTCTTTCCTCGAGCTAGAGAAGCTCTTTGATTCCTGACTGGAATCTCCAATACAAATACATAGGTCCTTATAAATTCCACCTCGTGCGAACTAGCATTGAGTGTGATATTTTCCCCACGCAATCATAGGAGGTGACTACATGCCTTACCTAATGGCGCTTTGCGACTTCCCGTGTTGGGTCTATGCATGTGAGTCACCTTGATTCTCCTGACCTCCAAACTCTCAAAACTCCGAGCTAGATCCTAGCTCATGCTAGCTCCTCCCTTAACCTTCCTCAACGTGACCCCTCACTATGACCTAGGACCAATCCTCTGAGTGCTTCGGGAGTTTGCCATTCACATTTCTCAAAACCAATTCACTCCCCTTCTTCTGGAGCCTGATATGTGAACTTTTGATGTCAGATCGATGGTCTACAACCACCCATGATCCAATGGCTCAAGTATCTTCTCACGAATCAGGACTTCGCGTTTCATGAAGTTGGAAAACTGATCACCTTTCTCCCCCAACTCTCGATTTCACGATATTTGTGAGCATCATATCGATGGTTCACAAATCTCCACGATCTAATGATCTAGATATTCTCTCATGAATCGAGGTTTCGCGTTTCTCTATTTTGGAGAGCAACTCCTTTCTTCCTTCCACCTCCAACTTCCTGATAACCAATTTCTACCGTCTGTCCAGGCCCTCAATGGTTCTTTGCCAATTACTTGGCGTCGTTCGTCTCGAGATTTGGCAATGGAATTTAAACCTTGCCCCGGTGCATAATTGCGCTCTGAATCCAAACTTGCACTGGTTCTCCTTGAGGTTACAACTTACTCAGTCTCTAAGGGACTTGACCCTTATACATCTTTTCCAAAGTCATTCTAATGCCTTCCTAGCACACTCTGCACTTGACCTCCTTCTGAGCTTCTGATTTCTTCCGACTTAGAATATTTTCTAAGTCTTCAAAGGTATTTATCTTTGAACCTCCTACGAGTCTACCTCTCAGACTTCATCTACACTTATGAAAAGTGCTATCCCTCCCAATCTTGGCCAACGTGAAGGTTTTGTCGTCCTGCACACTCCTTGCATTTCATGGATTCTCGATAACTCAGACCCGAAGGATTTCTTGAAAATAAATTCTTCTCTCCCTCCTGGAATTCTCCTTTTTCTCTTTTCACACCTTGCAATAGATTCTTATGCAATATTTGAGTTCTAGCGAACGAATGTGCATGCCTTGCAATAATCACTTTGCACTCCTAACAAAGAGAAAGTTTCATGCTATCTCTTATGAGCTTAGGAACTGAAACAGATCCCGTCAACGTAGTCCTTGCATTCTATGTGCACACCTTGCATCGATTCAACAGAAGAGAAACAATTGAAACTTATAATAACATTCATAGTTTCATCTGCTCGTAACGAAATTCATTCATTCATGAAAACACAATAATAGGGAATTGCAAACAATGTCCACACCATGCATTGGGTCAATTTTCCTTTGTTATATTCATTCAAAAATAAAAAGGATACAACTGTAATCAAAACAACAACTAAAATTCATAAATCTCATACTAACTTGTAGCAGCCTCATTTGGGCGTACAAAAACTCTATTTATCTCAGAGGGTTCTTAGGTTTCCCCCCCGACTACTTGTCTACTCCAAAACCTAACTTAACAACTATCTTAGTCCAGTCGCATTCTAGAGAAGGAGTGGAAACTCCCACTTCGCTCGTGATCACTCAAGTGTGCTTCCAAATATTTTCCGGTGCTGAGTTCAGGCATGCTTTAAAATATTTCTCGGCGTTTAGTTCAGGTGTGCTTCAAAATATTCACCATAACTGCCAACATTGAGATTCTGAAAAGATTCTGAGGCACTGAGTGGTCCTACTCCACGTGCTTTCTAACGATGCTCCTACATGAATTTGAGAGCATAGTATTCATCGTTTTGATTTTAAGCATCAACAGGGTGCAGTGTAAGAAAGATTGACCCCACTAATGGAATTAGAAGAGGAAAGAATCATGGCACATTTCCATCAAGAGGTAGAGAAATAAAAGGATAAAGCATGGAATGACAAAAATATTAAGAAGAATAATTTTAAGGAAGGATATCTAGTTCTCCTCTGTGATAGTAAGTATTTGCAGTAGCCAGAGAATCTTATAATGCATTGGTTAGGTCCATATTAGATATAATCTGTCACAAATGGAGGTGTTGTACAATTGCAAGACTTAGCAGTAAAGGAAGTGTAAGGATTAGTGAATGGTAGTGTTGGGGAAGGGGCAGACCCAGGGTTCAATGCTTCAACAACACACCAACAAAACCCTAACTATCGACCCTTTCGCCAACACCTGCAAAGCATATGAAGTCTCACTCGAGGTAGAGGTAGGGGTGGTTGCAAGACTCAAGTGTCTACAACCTAGCTGGGACAAAGATCTGTGATCACAGTACTTAACAGAGCACTTACCAGTTAACATTCATTAATATTTATCCCTTATTCACATCACAGGTCAAATCCCTAATTACAGAACAATGTAGTATTCAACAAGATCTAACACATCCAGGCACTTAGCACATAGATATAGATCAGATATAACATTCATTCTCATCACTAAGCACTAAGATACTATATCAAAAGCATCTAACATATATTACTGCACTAAGCATAAATCACATCAATAACATAACAACCATAATTCACAAAGCAACCACAACACAGGATATACGTGGTTCACCCCAGTGTGGGGCTACGTCCACCAGCTCTTCTTCTTCTTTATTGTCTTCTGTCAATCTTATTACATGCATAGAGCCACAAATCAACTCCGCATAGGACAGGATATCTGCACGCACCTCGCTATATTCTCCTTCCTTGAGCTATGTCACAACACAAAGCCTTCCTACAATCACTTACACTTAGCTCTACAAGTTCTCAACACACAATATGAATGAAGCATTCACAACTATTCACACTTAGCACATTACAACACTTAGCTTACAACTAACTTAGCACATTGGCCCTTTCCTACATCACCTAGATATCTATTTATACATTACAAAATGGGCCTAAACATGTGTAAACCCATGGTCCGACATCCCATTCCCGTTACATAAAAACCTAAACCCAAAATCCCACAAAAAGGGGGCGAGATCCCAAGATCTCCGCTTTGCCTTGCGCTCCATCTTGTACCAGTCTGTGGAAGTCCCAAAATGGTCAAACTTGACCAAGGTTCTCCCAAAACTTGGTCAAGGGCCAATAGGCCCCCAACACTCACCTGTGACTCGTTCTGAGTCACTTTGATCTGGGTAACTCTGCCTCGAAGGCCTCGATCTGCTTCGCCAGAGCTTCCTTCTCAAAGAACTCCTGAATAACCTTCTTAGTCATAGGTCCTTCCAAGCACTATTCTATTGTGGTGACCACTTGTTCCAATTTTTCACCTCGTCCTTCAATCTCCTCAAAAAGTGTGCAAGCTTCATCCTGCACCAGTTGGAGCCTCTAGGTCACTTCCATGAATTTACTCTAGATGGCATGGACCTTTTTGTCAACCATCTGCTGTTCCTGGGACCTTTTCATCTTCTCGATTACTGACAGTGGATTCAACTGCACTTGCACTATTGTTTCTTTCTACTTTGACTCATGGAGCTGTGACTCCAATGTCCTTAGTTCTAGGTCCTCGACAAGGCACTCGTAAGTGTGCGCACTTCGACTGCTGAGCTATTTTCATTCTAATGCCAATGCCTTGATCCTCTTGATTGTGCTCCGGATAGTTTCTCTCCTTTGGTATCACACTTTCTGTAGATTTCTTGGCACTTCTTGTAATTCCAGTTCTGCTACTCTTTGTTGGAGCTGTTGAATGGCTTCAACAAGCTTCCCCACTTGACTCTCCACTGGGTGTTCTTCCATCAGTGTGAGGCCTGACATAGATTGAAGTTCTCTAGTGACTGATTATTTAACTCCAATCTGCTCCATGAGCAACTGTTCTTTCTCCTTCTGGATCCGTGCTCTATCCTCTACAAACTTCATCTGGAGGTCATATTTTTCATGTTGTGCAACCCAACATTTCTCTAGGGATTATTATTTTTCTTTCTTCAATGCCTTTGTGGCCTGTTATTTTTCTTCCTAGACATGGCAAAGGAAAGCCTCTGTTGCATCTTCTATTCTGCATAGCTAGGTAGGCTCATCTCCTACTTCAATTACTTCAGATGGCAGTGACACAGTAGACACTACGTGGCTGGAGTAAAGGGATTGCTATACCCCTTTCAACTCTTCTTCAATCCTATCATACATGGTCTCCTATTTTTCTTCGTTGCACTGTAGAATATCCTCTGAGGTATCTGATACAATGACGATGATGAGGTTGATGCCATCTACTGTGAGCACCGTCTGCAACTTGGGCTTACTAGATTTTGACTTCTTCTATGATGAAGGTTTTGTGGGGGACCCCTTACTTTTCTTGGATGTCTTAGCCTCATCAATGGGATCCTTGGGTGGTGTCACTTCACCTTATTCCTATTTGTCTTCTTTCCCTTCATTCTCTTCCTGATCTACTTTGTCATCACCTCCTCCGCCTGATGACTCTGGTGTAGTTTCCTTGGATGCATTGTTCAATTCCTATACTTCTTCCTTCTTATTCCTTTTGCTACTACTGGGTGCATCATATTCTTCATGAGTGACCATCGAGATTCCGACAAGGTCAGGGTCGGATAGTTCTTCCTGATCGACTGGTATAAGGAAGTCCGTAGGCCATTCCTTGGTTATTTCTTCCATGTCCTCCTCTATGAGCTTATAGTAGGATTGGATCTCTTCTTTATGTTCATCTCCGCGCGTAGTGATATAAATGAAATGTGTATCTGCATGGAACTTCGGTATTGGCCTGAATCTATGCAGGGTATTCAACATCATGCGGGGGAAGGACTCAATATCCCTCTTTAGCTGTAGGTAATAGGTGTGGAACACTGCGTTTGACTACCATTGTTTTTCCATGTCGCTCGAATACCAGAGCGTAGTGAACTTCGCAGCTAGTGGTTTAGACAACTCAATTTTAGGGAAGGCAACCCCTTCCGGCATATCTCGAGAAATGAAGGCAATGAGGATCAACAACCAACTGAAATGGAACTCATAGCTCTGATCCTGAGCTTCACGACAATCTTTCTCTAACTGGTTGATGAGGTAGCTCACCCCAATTCATTTGTATCCCTTTAATGCATTTCACTGCGAGGTCGACAATGAACCCCGTGACCCATGTGGGTATGTTCTTCCTGACTAGCTTACCAGTGATCAACTAGAAAGCGAGGTGCACTATGCCATTCTAGATGGAAGCTACCTTGTATCCTCGCTCCCCCTTCTCCACATCACCATAAGTATCTTTGATTCATTGTGCCAAGGTGTGATCAACAACCTTCCCTAGATAAAATTCCTGTGGGTCTAGTCCTTGCATGTTGTTGGCCCTTGACCAATTTTCGGGAGATCCTTGGTCAATTTGACCTATTTTGGGACTTCAGCATCCTGTCAAAGATGGAGCACAAGATGAAGCAAATATCACAGGATCTTGGCTCCTTTTTGAGTCCTTTTTGGGATTTGGGATTATGTAACAGGTATGGGATGTTGGCCCATGGGTTTACCCATGTTTAGGCCTATTTTGTAAAGTATAAATAAGTAGATAGGTGACATAAGTAGTGGGGCCAATAAGCTAAGTGTTAATTGCAAGTATGGCTTGTAGATGCTCTGTGCATATTGTGAGAAACTTGTAGAGCTAAGTGAAAATGGTTGTAATATACTGTGAAAGGCTTTGTGCTAGACCTAGCTCGAGGAAGGAGGATTTGGCGAGGTATGCATATATCTCTTATCCTATGTGGAGTAGGGTTTTTGTGGCTCTGTGCATGTAGATGAATGATTGAAGCTAACAAAGAAGAAGAGTTGGTGGACGTATCCCCAGGGTGGGGGTGAACCACATAAATATTGTGTTATTCTGCTCTGTGCGATGTTCTGACATGTTTATGTCTTTACTTCCTAAGTGCTTTGATATAGATAGATAGATATGTTTGTTCTTTGTGCTTATGATGACCCTGGATTCTAGATCCGACCTATGTGAACTTGCTTAGTGCTCAAATCTGCTAGATCTAATCTATTTATTTATGCTAAGTGATTAAATACATTAGATCAAGGTGAATACTGCGATGCTATGTTTCCTCTGCAGAGTAGATATTGGTTAAATAATGATGAAATGACAGTGCTAAGTGCTCTATTAAGTATTATAATCACATATATTTGTCCTAGTTAAGGTTGTAGACACCCGAGTCTTGCAACCACCCCTGCCTCTACCTCGGGTGAGACTTCATCTGCTTCACAGGTGTTGCCGAAAGGGACTGTAGTTAGGGTTTTGTTGGTGCGTTGTTGTAGCGTTGAACCTTGGGTCTTCCCCTGTGCAAACAAATGGTTATGTTGCTGGGACCTAAAGTTGTATTGCTGGGAATTGAGGAAGAAGAAGCTTTGTGCAAAGATCCGACCTGAAATTGTGAAATCTCTATGTGTAGATCTATTGCTCTAGTGTGCAATACTCTACTTAGTTTGACAAGATCTGTGCTAAGGAAACGAAGTCCGATCTGAAGAAAATAGGTCAGATCTGAAAGATTTGTGCTCTGAGAAAGGTAAAAGTGATTTTTTTTTATTAAAAGAGGTAATATCTGAAAGCTCTGTTCTCTGATAAAGGTAAGAGTATTGAAAAGTTCTATATCTGAAAGCTTTGTGCTCTGTAGAAGTAAGATAAGTGGAAATTTTTATTTCAACAGTATGGATCTAGGTATGTTTGATAGATTCTATCCTAGCTTGAAAACTATGGTATTAATAGATGAAATAAGATTTGATATGAGTAGATCTGATAAGAATAGTGAAAAATATGTTATACCTATGCATAGAAAGAATGTTTGGACTAATAAGTGTATGCAAGATCCTAGAAAGAAATGTTTGCAGGTTAGCTACCATTATCCTAATGCGTAGTATAGGAAAGGTTGGGGATCATTTAAAAGAAAGAGAGGATTAACCCTCTGTTACAGTTGCAGAATACTGGGACATCCTGCTAAGGAATTCCCTGGGAGAAGCCCTAGTTGTATTTGTTGTAAAGATATGGACCATGAAGTATTGGATTTCCCTAGAATTATTTCTAAGGTTGAAAGAATGAATATGAACCAAGAAAACCCTAAGGCATATACAGAAACTAAGATTATGAAAGAATCCCAAAACAAATTAGAGAAAGTATTGCTACAGATGAAAGAAACCCTGAATGACCACCGACATGTCAGATTATTAGAGATCTTCAGAGAAAAAGAATTCCTTGAATCAAGAATATGAGACTTTGACATTGACTGTGTTCTAGATGAGGAAACACAGGTGAATATCATGACAGAGAGAACTTGGGAAGATATAGGGAGGCTTGCTATGATTCCTTCATTAGGAAGAATATGAATATTCAAAGGAAAGATGATAAACCTATGTGGAAAGATCTCCCAGATACCTATGAATGCCAATGGAACTTTGTTATAACCCTAAATTTCACCACACATGCTTACCTGGCATCAGGCCAACTCATATTCCTTCTTTGCCAAAAAATACTGAACAACTCTTCTAAAAACTCCATTTTTAAAAGTACACGCTAGCTGGCCCACTACAACCCGTGTGTATATAAAAGTCCACGCTAGTAGGCCCACTACAGCCCGTGTGTACCTTCAGAATCACGAAAAAAAGGAAAGTTGCCGACGGGACAAAAAGCTATGGGTTAGTTAACTGAAACTCCCAGCCATGCATGGTCGAGGGTTTGTCCAAAACCCTAGCTCCTTCTAGCCTATAAAAGAAGGGGTAGGGGTGCCATTTGAAGGAGGAAGAATATAGTGAAGAAACTCTGCCCATTTTTCGAATCCATTGTCCCAACCCTTTAGCCTTTCCTCAAGCCAAATGAGAATTAATGCAAAGCAGTTGGAGGACAGAAGAGGAGGAGCCTAGGATTAGGATCAAGGAGTGGTGGTCGGTCTCGACTTTGATTGTAAGTTGATTCATTTTTCAAATAATAAAATAATACTTTTCCCGTCACAATGCATGAGTTATCTATGGTTTGGTTAATTTATGCTTAATTTCTAACCCTCAAGTAGAAAAGTAGCATGCATGCATAGTTGTGTGTTTTGATTGCAGGTTATCTTTGGAAGGAGCAGCGCAAGAAAGTGGTCAAAGCGCAACGAAGGATCTATGTCGAACGTCGGAGACAAGGTTAGTAGTCATTCTCCATGCATGTATTGTGAAAGAGGGGTTTAAGTTTTGGGTGGTAGATTAAAAAGTAATTTCTTTATGGTAAAAATCTGCATGCAAGTCTGACCCTAGTTTGCTAGTCTGTAGGGTATTTTTTCCAACAATAGAGTTGGCGACCATACTGGGGAAGATACTCTTTAGGGTTTCCAGATTCAATTGAATTTTTTGGGTAGTTTAAGAGATTAGATTTTCTGTTTCTTTGCCTATATTTTTCTGTAAGGCTTGAGCTAACAAGGAGCCTGGTTCTTTATACCAGTTTTCCATGACTGTTGCTTGACAGTAATTGTTGGGACATACAGAGGTACACGCGGCCTGCAGAAGGCCTACATGCATGTACCCGTGCCCTAACCTCTTACAGCCCACGTGTGAATGCTAGCTGTAGAGGTTTCAGTAGCGTGTAGGAGTTTAGAGAACTTGAGAGGCAGTCCTCCTCTTCCCTGCCAGAATTATACATTCTCAGGGGGTTTTCTGGATCTTGTCTGAGTCTTGCTGGTTCACAGTCTTGTCTTAGTTTGTCTTTTTGTGTTTTGTTATTCCTTGCAATTATTTTTATTTTCTGTTAGAAGAAGCATCGAAGCCTTTAAGAGACCCTGGTTATCAATAACAAAGGCCTCTTCCTGGTCTGGACTGCTTTTTGTGATCTTTATCTTAGAAATTATACATACACGCGGACTATACAAGGTTAGACCTCATGTACACGTGTCCTGTTTCAGCTCAGCACGCGTTCACACGCGTGCTGTTTCAGTGACAGTAGCGTGCTTGACAGGCTGCTTTTCAATTAGGGTGGGGCAGTCATCCCCTCCTTTGGTGAGAAGTGTTCCTCTCAGGTGTTTGGGTCTAGGTTTGAATAGTTAGTAGGTTAGGGCCTCTTACCCTTAGCCTGTTTTTTCTTAGTTGACAGTTGATAGAAAAGATAAAAAGAAAAAATTTTGTTTTATGGTTTTTAGACAAGTGTAAGAGTCTTTGCTTTCTTGATTGCCATTGTGTGTCTTTGCTCTGATTCTTTGCGATCTGCACTCTAAGCCATAATTTGTTTTTCTTGGTTTTGTGCTTGTTGGTATTTTCCCTTTGTTGCTTTATTTGCACTTAAATAAAAAAAAAAGAAAAAAAAAATCTTTTCATTTTCTTCTTTGTTGGAAGATTGTGTTTCTGCATCAATAGCTAGGGAGAAGTATTTTTGTTTATAAGTTTTTTGCAGTGCATTTAGAGCATAAGTAGCTCGTAGTTGAGCAAAATTCCTTTATGTTTGCTGCATAAAATCTTAGAAAAATTGAAAAGAAAAAGAAATCTTTCTTTGTGAAAAGTTGTTGATTTTTGCATTTAGTAAAAGTCTTTTGTTTCTAGCATTTTTCATTCGTTTTTTATTTAGTCTTTACACATCGTCAGTTTCACCTTCATACCCCATGACGTAAGAAAACCCATAAAAGCAACGCTAATTTAAAATCTATTAGACTTTTTGTTTGTAGGGTTCATACACTAGTTCAGGACTAGGGCCTTGGATTAGGTTGGAGAGGAAACTCTCCAAGGCCATTCAAAACCAAACATTAAAGTCTGTGATAGGGAGTGTAGAAGTCCATTTTCGTGGAAGTTATTTGGGACCCCCCTCTAACACAGGGGATAAACATGAGGTTGAGTGTGGAAAGGTAGCGGAGATAACCCCTCCAAAGTCGGACCAAGCGTAGTGGAGAACACATATCGAGGGCTTGTTTTGGGATTCTGTCGTTTGCATTTTCCACGGGGCTTCATGGGTCTTGAATCCATTCGAGGTCCTCAGTTATCTTCCAGACCATTTTCTCTCGATAACCTTGACAGGTTTCAGGCTTGATACCCTGCTCATTGTGGTCTACCCAACTTTCGACTGTACTCGCTTGGTGACTGTTTGCATGCTGGCAAACTAGTTGCCAATCTTTTTAGAGACATACACAGGTGATTGCGGGGGTATACCACGGTACCTAGGACAAACATCAGGCCACGCTTTGCAGAGTATACCCAGAGGGTGCTTCTATTTTTGAGTTGCACTTGCACCGGTAAGTTGCTCTAGTGTTGGTTGTTGTAACTGTTCTTCCAACTAGTTTAGTGTTTGCTTGTCTTATCTCTTAGGGGCTTCTTTTTTAGTGTGTGTTACTATTTGAATGCGTAGAATACCTTAGAATGTCTTGGATATTCTCACATAGTGGAGGATCCTGAGCTCTATCGGTCACGAAGGTTTCTGGGCCTGCCGCCGATTATACTAGAGCCACCCTCGCCACCATTGAGGTGGAAGCTAGACCAACAAGGGTCTTTCGAAGCAACCGGGTTACAAACCATTGTGCCCGAACAACTCCCGGAGGAATCAACCACCAACCTTGGCTCAGTTGAAACCCCAACCACTGATACTTGGCCACTGTTTATTGTACCAATCTGATTTTACGAAATCCTGTCAGTGCCTCACACAGCTATGGAAACAAATGTTGTTACTTCCTCTGGGAATTCTTCCATTCCCACCACAGTTTCTACCACAGGCGAAGCATCTCCTAACTTTCCGTTGTCAGTCCGAGCCACCATGGTCTTGACCACAACTACATCGCACAGTGGACCGATCCCATCTATTGCGGTGGCTACAACTCCCTTCACACCTAGTGCGACAGGCCCTTCATTCTCATACGGTATGCCTAGCTCAGGCACAAGTCCTACACTCACTCAGTCCACTTTACAGACTTTGGGTCTGGGGGCAGGGAGCTCTAACGCTCCTCTGCAAGGTCAACTTGGGGGCACTTCTGTCCCTTTTAATGCTTTTCCTTACACTGGAGGTCATATCTCTCCTTCATCCCCTTCGCTTGGTGGTTTGCATTAGCAGTCTATCGGGCATCCTGCACACACTAGTTTATTTGGAGCCGAGAGTCAAGGAACACCTGCGCACACTATGCTGGTAGGTTTGTCACCGTTTGTTTGGAACGGGATTTTTGGTAGCAACACTTTCACATCCACCGCTTTCCCATCTGGGGGCACTCCCATTTTTGGATAGTCTACTCCGGCGTAGGGTACTATTCCTGCACCGGGGGTGCATATAGAAGGACCTTGGAACTCAGGACAAGGATCCGTTCCTTCCTCTGGAATACCATTCTAGGGTAATTGTTTCCACAGTCGATGGAACCCTGGACAGACTACTATGCCTCTCCCATCAGGACCGGCATGGGGTAATCCTTTCCAAAGTCCGTCAAACATGATGAATGCCCAACATCCTATGTCCTTTATGGGAAATCAACCGATGATGTCTCCAAAAATGAAAAATCCTTATGCTGGTCAAGGCCATGGTTTCTACTAGAATCCGGGCCAGCAGCCAAACTTTTCCTGGCAACTTGGTTCCAGTCAAACTCCAGGACCCTTTTTCCCAGGCTATCAGCAGCAACCCAAACTACCATTTCTAGCGATGTTACACTTGCCAGATTTGACAAGGTTGTTTTAGCGATATTTCTTGTAGGGGGGATAGAATGCAAAGGAATGGGTTAAAAACCCACTTACCCTAAGTTCGAGATGCAAAATGCACCTACGGTAAGCAGTGAACGGATCTGGACGATAGATATTCACATGCCCAGATCAACGATGTACAGGAAATTCTG
>JASDQU010103239.1:348489-369881 GCA_032191745.1 Picea mariana | reverse complement strand
GGGGGGGGGGTCCAGAATCTGGGGTGCATCTCTCCAACGACCATGATCATAGTGCCCGGATCAACGACACGAGAGGAAATTCTGGACCCCCCCCGCCTTTCTACCTTTAAGCGGAGGGGGGGGTCCGGAATCCGAGGTGCATCTTCCCGACGACCGTGATCTAAGCACCCAGATAAACGACGCTCACGTGATCCCATCCTTCTCAGCTGCCCTATGTTTAAATAACGTGGGCCCTCCCCCTGTCATGCCATCCTCTGGAGCCACCTTTCCCCTGTTGCCATGTGTCTTCTGTCCATATCCCCACTGCTGGTCTGCGTGGTCCTTCTCTCATCCCATCATCCACTCATCGCCTGCCATGTGTCCTGCTCTTTCCACGTCAGTCCCTTGCCGAGTGCCAAGCTGGTTGGGTCATCCTCAATCCCAATAAAGTAGTTATTGAGGTGGTTGGTGGTGGTTAGACATCGCCTCCGTCATTATGGGAAAGTCTGGCTACGATTAAAGGCACGTCGATTCTCCCATGAAGCTGTCAGGAGGGGGGGTTACGTCTGTCGAAAGTTGCACGATCTTTCAGAGACTGCAGGTGTTGACTGTCAGAAAGCCATGCAGATGCAAAGCTTTCAATGCAATGCCTCGATTCTGTTGCTGTGGTTGTTCTGAGTATGTATAGACGTTTTCGCCATTTTGATATCTATCGATGGTAGAGCGAAGCTCCTGACTGTAAAGTTTTAACAACCATTCTGGTTTCCTGGTTATGCCTCTGTGTTTGAGATTTCTTATTTTATGACAAACAATCCTCCTTTTTCCATCTATGTTTTCATCTTATACCAGAGAGATCATGGTAGAATGATTCGCGTGGATTATTGTAGTTATGTTATGATAAAGGATTTGTTGTGACATTATTGTATTCTCTGGTCTCCTGTGTTTGAATGTAAAAGGATCTTGCGTTCGGATGCTTTCTTCTCCAGTCTGTTACAAACCTAATGTTTATGATAGACCTTCGCACTCTTCTCATGCAAGACTTCCCCCTACTCACCCTTTATTGCAACTCACTGTTTGAAGTTTATCAAGACCTCACTCGTTCATGCATACCCGGCCTAGTTTCAGAGTTGAAATGATGTTGTCTTGAGTTTACCTCCATTTGATCATCCCTTTAAACAAATCGTGACATAAAAACTGATGGGTGTCGGGCTCTGCTCCTGCAAGCAATCCAGGAGTGACTTCCGATGCTAATAGGTTGTTAAATGATCCTATTTGTCATGATCCATGTTGGCCTCCTATGCTAACGAAGTTTCCTTCGGACATTCCAAAGTTTGAGGCCAAGCCTAATGAAGATCCAGGTGATCATGTGACTACCTTCCATCTTTGGTGTTCATCTAACTCATTGAAAGATGACTCCATTTAGTTGCGATTGTTTCAACGCACTCTTATCGAGAGTTCTGCGAAATGGTACATCGAGCTCGATCACTCAAGATACTCTTCTTTTGGCGAACTGGAGATGGCCTTCCTTAACCATTTCTAGTTACCCGTGAAATATGATGCTGGCACATAGCTGCTTGCCAATTTTGAACAGACAACAACGGACCATATCTCTGATCATATCCAAGAATGGAGATGTCAGAAGAGTCTAATCAAAGTACCAGTACCACCAACATTCCTACTTGAGTGGTTCCTTAAGTCTCTGGTTCCATAATTATCCAAAGACGTCGCGACTTCACGAGTTTTCTCCAAAGAAGATGCCATCATGAGGGCTCAATAGTTTGAGCTCATCTATTCTCAGTCTAGTTTATTATACAACATCCTTCCGGATGCACCATGATCGATACTAGATAAAACTAGACAGAGAGCTGGACCACATGCCGATGGTATTGTTGGTTCAACACAAACCAAGACCGCCGAGCAATTGACAAAGCAATTGCAACAATTATCTATCCAACGCTCAGTGGCCAACCAGACTATTGCTTTGGCTGCTCCTCCTACCCAAAAGTCGGAAGTACACTCCGTGTAGTCGACTAACCCAAAGGCCACCCCGCATCTTGAAGGGAAGAAAAAACAACTAAAGAAGGGTAAGGGGGATAAAAAACCCACTGATAATTTTGGCGGGGACACCACGGAAAAACGGAAGGCGAGGTATCCATGCAACTTGTGTGTGGAAGACCACCCGACCCATCTTTTTCCTCAACTTGCAGAAGCCCAAAAGTTTGTCACACAGCAATAACAAGCAGTGTTGACTAATACCTTTCAACATGGGAAAAACTTAACTCAAGCCTCTACAAGTGCCGAAGTGGGTAGCCAAGAAACCTGCCCTCCTCCAAACAATCCCTCATCCGTGAACGTATATATGGTTAGGGGTGATGCTTTTATAATGACTAGAGTGCACAACTATAGTAAACCAAGTGCCTCTGAGAAGGGTAAAGAAGTTGAGCTCCCATCTCTTCCTCTATAGATCGAGAAGACATTGGGAGAAACAATGACATGCATTCCAAAGGGTGCATTTAAGAAAGCTTCTCACAACCCAAACGCAAGGGCCGCCCAATATTACTTTGTGGTGGAGGATTTATCACAAACCCCTTGTGCGATGTCTGCTTTGGAGGTCCTCCAAAGCTGCCCTGCTCAGAGGAAAGCCTTGTTAACTACTTTAGGCTCTACTGAGACTTGTAACTCGGGTATCATCATGTTAGATACAACCAACTTAAAACCTCGTTTGCCTTACCACGTTGCGTTTCAGATAGTAGTGGCTCATCCCACGAAATTTTTTACATGGAATATCTTCCGCATGGTGGTCGACGAGGGCACCTTGACATGTGTTATGTCGTTAGCATGTTGGAATGCCATTGGTCAGCTCGCTTTGTCCCCATCACCTACTCTCCTCACTGTGTTCAACGGTCGTTCTTTTCGACCACATGGCATCATTCCTTCTTTCCCTGTGTAGTTAGGAGGGAAGACCGTGTGTGTCGAAGTAGAGGTAGTCGATGCTCCCCTCGAATATAACCTCTTGTTAGGTCGGATTTGGACTTATTCTATGCAAGTTGTGGTTGCTACAGTTTTTCGAGTCTTGTTTTTTCCACACGAAGGCCGGATAGTGACCATCGACCAATTGTCCTTCTCTAGACTTGACCCAACTTTGGGGGCATCCATGGTTCCCATGATTGATAATCCTCAACCTGGTGTCGTTAAAGTAGCAGTTGGTTTGTGCCTATCCTTGATGGGTACCTTCGATTACCCACCTTCTCATGACGATGTCAAGTTTATATCTAATTACCACAAGGTTGAGATTTTTCAAGTTTCATTGTTCCATACGACTTACTTTGAGGATCCTTGGATTCTTCCTTCCCCATCAGCCATGATGGATGAGACAGGGCACTCCGGCATGTCCATGCCCTTGTCGACCATTGAAGTAGCGTACTCTTTAGTCCAGCAAGCTTCAACTAACCCTGATCCGACTCCTGCACAAGAGTTAGATCTGCTTCTAGAGCCTATTTTGGCTCAGGGTTCTCTTTCTAACATCGATTCGTTAGACTTAGTCTTGCCTTCTGATGAAGCAGTAATCGAAGCAATGACTAGTCTAGACAAACCTAAGGAAGATATTCAACACAGATCATATTTCCTCCCAAAGTTAAGTCGATTTAAAGCAGGAGAATTCACCGTGACTATGACTGGAGATAGGTCTTGTCATACTAATCCCTTAGCTACACATAAGATTTGTGCTAAGGGTAATATGGCAACTGTTGCTGAAACTATACCTATCAATATCTCCAGAACCCCTGGTGTCATAGACAATGTTTTCGTCGGAGCATACAACTCCCGCGAGGAGATGCCAGGCATCGACCCACAAAGAGTCTATCATGAGCTAACTTTGTTGTTTTTCAAGCTCACTTTGAGATCCAAAAGCAACATCCGATGAGACTGCATTTATGCTTTTCAATCTCGTCTGGATTAACTGAGAAAAGTAACCATTATGGAGTCTTCTTTAAGCCCTTTTCAGACTCCTTAAAGATGAAAAGATTACTGAGTGACCTTGTTTCTTCACACTCGTTAAATTGGTCGAGAAGAACGTTCCTTAAACAGGTCTCCTTTTAATCCCTTTTCAAACCCTCTAAAAATGAAAAGATTTCCGCACGATCTTGTGATTTGTCATGCTCGTTAAAATGAAATTTGAAGTCACGTCTGTCCGGCGGTAGTTTACCCCTTTTTTGGTTCAGACGGTCAACTGTATGAACAAAGGTATACTCTATCGAATTCTCATTCTTTAGAAGAGTACTCTCAGGTATAATTTTATTCTTTTTTCGGGCCTGAGGGACTAAATTTATGAAAAAAATAACCCCACGGAGTCAATAGTTAAGCCCTTTTCAGACTCCCTAAAATTGAAAAGATTGCCGAGTGACCTTATTCTTTCACACTTGTTAAATTGGTCCAGAAGAATATTCCTGACGAAATCCATAGTTAATCTTTTTTCAGACTCTTTAAAAGTGAAAAAATAGTCGAGTGATCTTGTCCTTGTCACACTCGTTAAAATGGTTTTGAATTGACGTCTAATTGGTGCTAGTTTATCCGTTTTTCGAACCGACTAGACCATTTTCGAAAAAGGTACCCCAGCGGAGTCTCCTTTTATTCTTTTTCAGACTCTCTAAATATGAAAAACCATCGATCTTACCTTCTCTGGGCTTGTTAAACTTACATTGAAGGACGTTACCATTGTGTGTTCTATCAACCGCATTTGCATACCTTATCCACTAGGCTTGTGACAGTTTGCTTCTGCATCTTAACACCTTTGGCTGCCAGAGGATTTTTGCTGAGTATCATTTTACCATAACATCAGTCTTGTCCTTGTGCCTTGAGCTTGTATGTTTGCAGTACTCGTTCCTCCATTGTAACATAAAATTCCTTTATTCTTTTTCAAAAATTATCAAAAAATAACAAAAAAATCAAATATACCCCAAAAAGAGGATGGGAAAAATATTTTCTTTATTGGCAGCATAATGAGTCGCCCTTGGATAAAGCACATCTGTCCATTTGATCATCAGACTATGGGATGTAGTATGACCTTAGGAAGCTTATTCTCGCTATATAGAGTTGTGTCCTCCACCGTTTGGTTACTCTTCCAAACATATGGAGAGCTTACGTTGCCTCCTGCTTCGTAGACTTATGATTAACATATATGCTGCCTGAGTCTTATCACTTGTCATGCTATTATCCAAGGGAAGTTTGTCACTAAGCCTGAGTTGACCCCTCTACAATATGTCTCTTGTCTGCATACTCGGCCATCCTGAAAGTCCAATGAAGTTCTTGTTCAAAATCACTGAAGCCTTCAGTCCAATCATCAAGATTATCAAGTCCATGACCGACGAGCCATCGAAGAACTCTGGGTAGTGCAGTCGTACACTCATATTACACTCCTACCTGAGTTTTAGAAGATTTTGAAGTTGTTTCTCAAGCTCTGAAGTACAACCATCAGGCCGAATCAGCTTCTGGGAGATGGATACTCTATATGTATATCTTTCTGATTTCGAGATGTAGCTCCACTGTGTATTATTCGCGGCTACTCTTTATAGTTATTTGAAATGGATCTACAGTGTATTTGATTGGTAGCCATGGTTATCTTTTATCTCGAGCATGGGTATGCCCACCTCGGTGAGACATTTGTTATTTTTCAGACGATGCCTCCTGGTTCTTGATCCTTGGGCTCACTCATTCAGCACATCAGTAAAGATTGGTAAAAAATTGGTAATGTATTTCAGCCATCAGATGCTCTTCTAACCTCACACATTAGGGGGCATCTGTTATAACCCTAAATTGCACCACACATGCTTACCTGGCATCAGGCCAACTCATATCCCTTCTTTGCCAAAAATTACTGAACAACTCTTCTAAAAAATCCATTTTTAAAAGTACACGCTAGCTGGCCCACTACAGCCCACGTGTATATAAAAGTCCACGCTAACAGGCCCACTATAGCCCACGTGTACCTTCAGAATCACAAAAAAAATGAAAGTTGTCGACGGGACAAAAAGCTATGGGCCAGTTAACTAAAACTCCCGGCCATGCATGGCTGAGGGTTCATCTAAAACCCTAGCTCCTTCTAGCCTATAAAAGAAGGGGTAGGGGTACCATTTGGAGGAGGAAGAATATAGCGAAGAAACTCTGCCCATTAGCCGAATCCATTGTCCCAACCCTTTAGCCTTTCCTCAAGCCAAAGGAGAATTAACATAAAGTAGTTGGAGGACAAAAGAGGAGGAGCCCAGGATCAGGATCAAGGAGTGGTGGCCGGTCTTGACTTTGATTGTAAGTTGATTCATTTTTCAAATAATAAAAGAATATTTTTCCCATCCCAATGCATGAGTTATCTATGGTTTGGTTAATTTATGCTTAATTTCTAACCCTCAAGTAGAAAAGTAGCATGCATGCATAGTTGTGTGTTTTGATTGCAGGTTATCTTTGGAAGGAGAAGCACAAGCAAGTGGTCAAAGCACAATGGAGGATCTACGTCAAACGCTAGAGACAAGGTTAGTAGTCATTCTCCATGCATGTATTGTGAAAGAGGGGTTTAAGTTTTGGGTGGTAGGTTAAAAAGTAATTTCTTTACGGTCAAAATCTGCATGCAAGTCTGACCCTAGTTTTCTAGTCCGTAGGGTATTTTTCCCAACAACAAACTTCGACAAAGGAAGATTTTGAGATTATTAAATTTAATGAGAACAGTGCCCCATTTACCATGCTACTAGGAAAACCTTGGATTGAAAGAGATCAATCTAGAAGGCAAGAAGAAGAGGAAGTTTTAGAACAACATAAGCAAGAGTTAAAAGAATTCATTACTAGAAGGATCACACACTTGATTGAAGAACAAAAGAACAGATCAAAGTTATTTAACACTAGAGACCCAGATGTCGAAGTTGCAATAACACTAGAAGACCCACAGAATATTGAAGTACCTATTCCAGATAAAGAAGAAGGATCACCCTCGAATCTTAGGAAAGAATATCAACAGTGCAAAGTAACTATGCCAAAATAAGATAATAATCAAAATGGAAAAAGGCATACCGAGACGAAGCTCACTGGGAATAAGGCTAGAAAGATAAGTAATAAGAGAGCTAAGATCGACAAGTTGTAGAAGGTTCCAGAGGGAACCTCGGAGAAGGAAAATTTGCAAAATTGGAGCTTCGTTGGGATATCATAACAACGACACATGGCACTTCACCATGGAGAAGAAATATAGCCATTGGGGACATTATAACTGTTAGAACAACACTCCAAATGAGTAGAAAGACATTTATGGATGGACAACTCACCATCAGACCATTGGGACCGTACCATAACAAACAGAACATAGTTAATGAAGGATTAATACCCGTTGCAAGAGACCCATTACCAAGTTACCTATTTATCCCATCGCTCCATGCACAGAGAACACTTTTTCCAACCGAGAGTTTGATCCCGCAGACTAAATTTATTTTATACAGTGATCATCACACTCTTACTGTATATTCTATTGCAGTGTTTAAGTTACTCCTCGAACCCAAGATTGTTAACCTCGAGTGTGTATGTCGGATGAGTTAAGAGTTGTAGAGAAATTTGTTGACGAAGTTATGATTGACCTCATGACTAAAAGAGTCATGTCGATGTGTACAGGTGTACAAGCATCATCGATGGGAGGACTGCCAACCTCTCTGTCCACTACTCGTGGAGACGGACCATCCTGACCATCAGATGAAAAGTGAACCAAGCACAGGGATGATCTAGCGAATGCCAAATTGATCTCGACTATATTACTCACCTATATTCCACCTCTGAGTGATGCATTAAATCAAGACAGTGTGCCCAGAGATTTCGAATACACCTTGGTTATGACGAACCTCTCGAAGGGGATACACATAGTTCGAGCAGACCAAGATAAGATTGCAGCATTAAAGTTTAGCGAATTCAACCTAGGAGATCGCAAAGTCTATAACATACTCACCCCACATAAGTACTTGACCATAACTAAGGGGAATGATTCAAAGATAATCCCCCAGTTGTGGAGTATGAACCTCGCACAGTCCACACTGTTGAACGTCATGAAGATTCCCCACTTTGGTAGACACCAAGAAGTCAATGCCTGTGTCAAGCTACTGCTTTCTTGTTAACATGGTGGATATTTGTGGATAAACCACCATATAAGAGTTGATATGACGCTGATCAATCAAATCACGGGCTTGAGTATGAAAGGGCCTGATCCATAAGAGTTTTACCCAGGAAAATCCATGGATCGCGCTCTAGCACAGAAGATCAAGGACACTTATGATGATGTCGAGATAGGAATGCAAGGCTACAAGGTAGCTTCTATCTAGAGTGGCGCAGTGCACCTCGCCTGTCAGCTGATTTCAGGAAACTTAGTAAGAAAGAACCGACCTACCCAAGTCACCGGTTTTGTAGTCGACCACACAGGGAAGTGTGCGGAAGGCCTTCAGATGAATTGGATGAAGTACCTAGTGAGCCATTTGGAACTCGACTGTAGAGAAGTACAGGATCAAGGATATGAATTTCATTTTAGCTGGCTCTTGATCCTTATAACTTTTATTGCCTGGGAGATGTTGGAAGGTGCGACCTTCCTGGACATCGAGCCATTTGAAACGTTGGCAACAAAGTTCAGTACACTATGGTATTCAAGCGATATGAATAAATAATGGCAGTCAAATGTATTTTTTCATACCTACTACAATCAACTGAAGATAGCCATATAGTTCGAACCTCGCATGACTTTGAACGCTCTACACCGGTTCAGGCCTTTGCTGAAGTTCAACACAGATTGACATTTTATTTACATCACAGCATGCGCTAATGAACATAAGCAACAACTTCAATCCTACTATAAGATGATAGAGGAGGACTTGAAGGAGATCACTAAGGACTTATCGGTGGACCTCCTTATTCCAGCAGACCCTGTGGAGATATCCGACATTGATAGCCTAGAAACAACGCATGATACACTCGGACCCAACAGGACAAAGAAGACCAAAGAGGTCCAAGGATTAGACAGTGCATCTAAGAATACTGCTTCCATATCACCAGAGCAAGGAGGTGATGGCAAAGAGTTAGATGACAAAGAAGTCGAACATAAGCAAGGAGACGAGGTTGATCCCCTAAAGAAGAGGAAAGGTTTTCCTTTGAAACCTTCCTCCCAAAATAAATCAAAGGCCACCATGACCAAGATGTAGACTGTCCTCACCTTCGACGACTTTGAATTCCTCATAGAAGTCGTGCAAGATGCTTCGCTGGAAATAGCAGAGAAACAAGAAGAAAATTAATAGGAGATGTGTGATCGAATTGAGACTGAACTTTTAGGGGTACAACATGCCCTAAAGTCCATCCGTGCAGTGTCCATTGTGCCAGGAGAACCATGATTGGTAGATGAGCCAACTCTACTCCACTTCCTAATCAATACAGTCGAAGCTCTCCTTCGACGAGCACAGGAAGAAACAAAGCAAGCCACCCAAGCTTTGACACAAGTACAAGGAGTACTTGTAGAGAAACACAGTGCTGCAGAGCAGGAAAATATTTCTCTCCAAGCGAAGTTTGATGAAGAAAAAGAACAACTACAATAAGAAAAGGAATAGTTGCTCGCAGAGCAACTCAAAGTAAAATAAGCGGTGAACAGAGCACTTTTCTCTATGACAATCTTAGAAATCAAGGTAGAAGACTGAGTTACATAGCAGGTGAACCAGTTCGCAGAAGCCATCCATTAGCTACAACAACGCATAACAGATTTGGAGCTACGCACTGTACCTGAGACCCCATAAGATGTAAGAGACCATAGAGAAGCAACTGACCAGAGCGTAATTGAAAGGCTAAAGGCTCTTACCCTGGAATATAAGAAACTCACTAATCGCAGTGCCCAGACCTATGAACAACTCATGGATAACTCAGAACCAAAGGCACTGGAGTCACAGCTCCAAGAGGTGAAGTATCAAGCTGAAAAGATATAGGGGTAGTTGAAGCCCCTATCGGTTGTGGAAAGAATGAAGTGATCCCAAGAGCAGTCGACTGCCCAACAGTAGATCCACACTATCCAGAGCAGAGTTATGGAGGTAACTCAAAAAATCTAACCTATACAAGAAAAGGCTTACCAATTGTTTACAGAGGTAGAAGGACAAGGAGCAGAGCTAGAGCAGGTTGTCACTACAGTTGAACAACGTCTAGAGGGACCTATCAATGATGAATTCATCCAAGAGTTCGTTGAACATGAGGCCATAACAAAACAACAATTTGTAGCAACTCGAGCTAAGATCGAGGCATTTGAAGTAGAACTAGTTAGACCAGAGTGACTCGAGATGAGTCACAGGTGAGTGTTGGGGGCCTATTGTCCCTTGACCAAGTTTTGGGAGATCCTTGGTAAATTTGACCTATTTTGGGACTTCGAAAACCCATCGAAGATGAAGTAGAGATCGTGGGATATTGGCCCCTTTTTGGGATTTGGGATTATGTAACGGGTATGGGATGTCGGCCCATGGGTTTACCCATGTTTAGTCCTATTTTGGAAAGTATAAATAAGTAGATAGGTGACATAAGTGGCGGGGTCGATAAGCTAAGTGCTAAGTGCAAGTATGGTTTGTATATGCTCTGTGCACATTGTGAGAAAGCTGTAGAGCTAAGTGCAAGTGGTTGTAAGAGACTGTGAAAGGCTTTGTGCTAGACCTAGCTCAAGGAAGGAGGATATGGCGAGGTGCATGCAGATATCCTATCCTATGCAGAGTAGGGTTTTTGTGGCTCTATACATGTAGATGAATGATTGAAACTAATAAAGAATAGGAGTTGGTGGATGTAGCCCCAGGGTGGGGGTGGACCACGTAAACACTGTGTTATTCTTCTCTGTGTGATGTTATGATGTGTTTATGTCTTTACTTGCTAAGTGCTTTGATATAGATAGATAGATATTTTTTTGCTTTGTGCTTATGATGACCCTACATGCTATATCTGACCTATGTGAACTTTCTTAGTGCTCGAATATGCTAGATCTAATCTATTTCTTTATGATAAGTGCTTAAATACATTAGATCAGGGTGAATGTTGCAATGCTCTATTTCCTCTGTGGAGTAGATATTGGTTAAATAATGATGAACTGACGGTGCTAAGTGATCTATTAATTATTATAATCACATATCTGTGTCCTAGCTAAGGTTACAGACACTTGAGTCATGCAACCATCCCTTCCTCTACCTCGGGTGAGACTTCATCTGCTTCACAAGTGTTTCCAAAAGGGCCGGTAGTTAGGGTTTTGTTGGTGAACTTTTGTAGCGTTGAACCCTGGGTCTGCCCCTGTGCCAACACATGCTTAATCTTGTGATCTAATGGATTAGCGTTGGATATATAGTGATGCGTCTGTCCAACCAAATATAACCACCATGGTAGCAAGACATGGGGATTTTAACGCACACGTTAACTTCCTGATGTCTGCTAAAATGTGGTATCTTCATCAAATTCAGGATGGTGGACCTCGCTATGTACATGGTCCACGACTGGGGGATTATCTTTGACTTTTTGCCCGTTGTATTGGTCAAATACTTATGTGGGGAGAGAATGCCATATTTCTTGCGATATCCCAAGTTGAATTCACTAATCTTCAACATCATAATCTGTCCTAAATGCAGTCCAACTATGCGTATCCCCTTTGGGAGGTACGTAGTCAGAGGTGGGATGTAGTCGGGCAAGATTGATGGGATGAGCTTCACATTCACCAAGTCATCGCAATGCTTTCTCTGTTTCTCTGTCACAGTTATAGAGGGCCCAGATCAATGTGTAGTTGATGGAGAGGCTTTCAATCCTCTAGTTGATGAGGCATGTGTCCCTGTAGAAATGACCTTCTCAGCCATTATATCTATCAGAATTTCTTCCATGGACTTTTCCACTACAATGCGCTCACCCAACATACATGCTTGAGATAAGATATCTCAAGTAGGTAGACAAATACTCACAGTAATTGAATGGATGGAAAAAGTATCAATAGGCACAACATGATAGCAATGAATTCTTCGTGGGCTCAAATACTCATAATTCACAAAAGTGTTCTCGGTGCAACGTTCGACGAGATAAATAGACAACGTTGTAATGGATTCCTCCAATGGGTCAAAAAGCCTCAATGAATGTAATTCCATCTGTTATGGCATGGTCTCAATGGTCAAATGGAAATCTTTCTAGCCATAACTACATTCTATCCATTCTAGAGCATTGTTCTAATGGTCAAGATGAATCCAATGATCATATTACTTCATCGTGGAGAAGTGCCAATTTGCGTTGTTCGGTTGTTCTGGCGGAGTTTGAATTCTACAAGTGTTCCTTCTGCGAAGTCCTTTCTGGAACTTCTTGCACTTTTTCTAAATTTTCTTTCTTCTTACTGAGATTTTTATCTTTCTTTCTTATGATTTGCATCACTCTGTTCCTCTTTCCCTTATTGTTCTTATCTCCCCTTGGCATAATAACTTCGCATTGATGAGGGTATTTCATAGGGTTTTAGGGAAATACTTATTCTCTTTCTAGGGTAGGTGCTTTACTCTCCTATATGGAAAAGTGTTTCAAGTCTTCCTGTGTTCTTTCAACTTTGACAGCCAGGTATTTGGCCCTCAATTGCTTTGACTTATCCTCATGTTATTCTATTAAATGTGTAATTCTCTTAGCCATGAAATCTCTTAATTCCTTCTTTTTCTGTTCTAGATATTCCTCTTCTTGTTTCCTTCGTATCTGATATTTATCAATCCAGGTTCTGCCTAGCAAAAGAGAAAATGGGGCATTGTTCTCAATAAACGTAATGACCTCAAATTCTTCCTCTGTCGAAGTTCCATGAGAACTCATAGGTATCTGGGTAAGTCTTCCACATGGGGTTATCATATTCCCTTTAAGAAATCCTATTCCTCCCAATAAAGGAACCATAGAAGGCTTTCCCAAAATTTCCCAAGTTCTTTTTGTCATGATATTCACCTGTGTTTCCTCATCCAGAACACATTCTATGTAGAAATATCCTATTCATTTTTCTATGCACTCCTTCTCTCTTAAGATCTCTGATAAGTTGATGTCTGTATGATCATTTAGGGTTTCTTTCATCTGTAATAATGTAGTCTCTGATTCTTTCTGGGGTTCTATCATATCCTTAGTTTCTTGGCCTTTCTCATGGTTTTCTTATCTCATATTCATATTTTCAACTTTAGCAATCATTCTAGGGCAATCCAAAACCTCATGGTCCATAGATTTACAAAAAATACAACTAGGACCTTTACCAAGGCATTCCTTAGCAAGATGTCTCGGTCTTCTACAACTATAACAAAGAGTTAATCCTCTCTTTCTTTTAAACAATCCCCAACCTTTCCTGTATTGCGCAGTGGGATCACAATAACTAACCTACAAAAAATTATTTCTAGGATCCTGCATCCATTTGTTAATACAAATATTCTTTCTATGCATAGGAATAACATATCTTTCACTATTTCTATCAGATCTTCTCATATCAAATATTGTTTCTTCTAGCTGTGCCCTAATTTTCAAACTAGGACAAAATCTATCAATCATACCTAGATCCATTCTTTTGAAACAAAAATTTTCACTTATCTTACCTTTATCAGAGCACAAATCTTGAAGATCTTACCTCTTTTCTTCATACATGATTGCTTACTTAGCACAGAGCTTCATAGGTCAAGTAGAATACTGCGCAGTACAACAGTATATCTACATAAAGATCTTTCTCTTTTCTTTAGTTCCCAAAAATCACAGTTTCAGGTCCCGACAACAGAACCATTTGTTGGGGCAGGGGCAGACCCAGTGTTCAACACTTTAACAACGCACCAAAAAAACCCTAACTACCAGCCATTTCGGTAAGACCTGTGAAGCAGATGAAGTCTCACCCAAGGTAGAGGCAGGGGTCGTTGAAGGACTCAAGTGTCTACAACCTAGCTGGGACATAGATCTGTGATCACAGTACTTAACATAGCACTTAGCAGTTAACATTCATTAATATTTATCCCTTATTCACATCATAGGTCAAAGCCCTAATTACAAAACAACATAGTATTCAACAATATCTAACACATCCAAGCACTTAGCACATAGAGATAGATCAGATCTAGCATTCGTTCTCATCACTAAGAACTAAGCTACTATATCAGAAGCATCTAACATATATTACTTCACTAAGCATAAATCACATCAATAACATAACAACCACAATGCACAAAGAAACCACAACACGGGATATACGTGGTTCACCCCAGTGTGGGGATATGTCCACTAACTCTTCTTCTTCTTTATTGTCTTATGTCAATATTCTTACATGCACAGAGCCACAAACCAACTCTGCATAGAACATGATAGCTATGTGTACCTCTCCAGATCCTCCTTCCTTGATCTAGGTCACATAACAAATCCTTCCTACAAACACTTGCACTTAGATCTGCAAGTTCTCAATTCACAGTACACATGAAGCATTCACAACTATTCACACTTAGCACATTACAACACTTAATTACAACTGACTTAGCACATTGGCCCTTTCCTACATCGCCTAGATATCTATTTATACATTACAAAATGGGCCTAAACATGGGTAAACCCATGGGCCGACATCCCATTCTTGTTACATAAAACCCTAAACCCAAAATCCCACAAAAAGGAGGCGAGATCCCACGATCTCCGCTTCGCCTTGTGCTCCATCTTCGACCAGCCTATCAAAGTCCCAAAATGGTCAAACATCACCAAGTTTCTCCCAAAACTTGGTCAAGGGCCAACATTTAGTCGACTGAAAATGTATAGGTACAGTTGACCTACTAACTCTTAGTAGTTGCAGTGAAACAAGTAGACTTGTACTTATTTTAAATATTAGGAGTTAAAAAGGAAGAGAAAAGTAGAGAAATGAAGGAAAAACCAAAATGTAGTAGTTAGAGGAATAAATGATAGACACATAGTTGACAATGACAATGCACAAAATAAAGAAAACCAGTGCGAAGATAAATGAAGATACTGCACACAAGAAAAATTGAACACAGAGGATCATCGAAGAAAGGAAAACACAACGTGCAAGGAAATTGGAAAAAGACTGGAAAAAGGAAAACGATGACTGGTGTTATCACATGAATTTTTTAAGGGTCACATGAATTTGTTATGGGTCAAATTCATCCTTGGGATTTTAATTTTTATTCTCAGTATTGTTTAAGTTTTACTTTTGATATTCTCCTTATGGTTTTCTTAGGTCTTAGCACAAAATAATTTTAAGGTTGAATGTTGGCCTATACCTTTGGTTTATATCTTCATCTCATCACAATATTAGACAACCATCACTATCACCCTTATGCCACCACTATCTTGACATGTCACTACTTCCACTATTCTCTTAAACCCCTCCACTAAGTCCCTCTACCCGTTAGAAGGCCAAATCAAATTCATTTTAGTATGCTACCAACTCATCAGGACATTTCGTAGCGCATATTGAGTACATCCTCACTCATTACCATTATTGTACTTATGAGTCTTGTGTCAACCAATCTCATTGTTTTCAGCATCCACAATTTAAAGGAAATAATTTGAGATTTACTCATTTAAGGTTGTCTAACTGTTTTATTAAAGATTTGAAATTTACTCCTAGTTCGGTGCTGCAAAAACACCTAAGTTTAGACAGGCACTATGGAATCTGCTACAAATTGGATGGAAGAGGGGAATTGGAGGTTAGAGTTGTTGCAGACAGTTTCATACAATCTGTAGCATATGTACTGTCAAGCCACAGTGTATAGGTACTCCTTGAGTTTTTTGAGCTCTGTTGAAGATCGTATTAAGGCTATGCTTCTATTTTCCCTCCTGGGCGCTACTAACTGATGCTATATGTTACCAACCTTCTTCTTTTACCTTTGATATCACCAATTATCATCTAGCTACAATATTTCCAACTTCGTTTACTACAATTGAGAAAATCTTGTTGTCATAGCCATTGTGCCTATCTCTTTCTTGGCCCTTGTTGTTATACTACGAAATCTACTATGAATTGTGCTATGAATTCCTTGTTCTAGCGCTACGAGCCCATGCATCAAACTCAACATCATCATCTTCTGATAACGTAACCTACATCAACTCATTTCCTTTATATTTTCAATTGTTATTTCAAATCTAAGGTCTGTCTACGTTGGAAATTTAAAGATCCTTGCTAATTAGAATGGTGATGACCTTGAAAATGATGGTGAATTGTTAGCTTAAAAATTTGGTAGCTTCTTCCTCCTTGCATATTAATTTTCCAAAAGGGTTTTAATCCATTTATTAACCATCAGTTCCTCTTTCATAAGCTCATAAGTCAAATAGGTAGGAAATCTCTAAATCCCTAATAGAAGCCATCTTTGAAAAATACCATCATTCCAAACCCTAAGAACTTTGTTCTTTGTTTGGCTTATCACATCTCTCTGATTTTTGTATTATTTCCCCTCCTAAAATAGAAAATGGATACACCACAACATAAGAAGGCTCACAAGGGTGGGAGTTTAGTCATGACCAAGCCTTATGATAGCAGTTGCTTGATGCTGAACCTCTAATCAGAGAGGTCTTCTAGAGGGTTGGATGTTTAAATATATGTCAAAATGTGCAAAGGGGACACCCTGAGGTAGTGAGAGAGTTTTCCTTAAATTTTGATGGCACTAAAACCAAGGTGGAAACCCTTGAACTAGAGGTATCTAAAGCCACCATTGCAACAACCACTGAGATACCCAAAACTGGTGAAATATGGTTTAAATCCATGACTCTTAATGTAGCCTTCTCTAAAGAGTTCCTCAAACCAGTATGTTTGGGAGATAACCTATGAAAGGGAGTTCTTAGGAGCCACTTGGTTGAGGGATTTGACAATATGTTAAAGGTGATCCAGATATATTTTACCTGTGAGGGAAGATTCAATATGATTTACCAATACCACATTAGACTTTTTCTACACTTCACAGGAAAATACCTCATGAACATCCCTTTCTATTTGTTTAGGAGTATGGGGAAAATGGATGACAGGGTCCAATCCAAGTCCAATGCTGTGGACATAAGTGTTTTTCACTTAGGACTGATTAGGATGTTTTTGATGGAGGAGTTGAAGAAGAGAAACATAGCTTGGGAGAAGTTCATTTCCTCTACACATATGCAATTAAATGTAGCTCCTACTCCTCAATCTAAGGTGCAGAGCCCTTTGCTAACTGATAGTGTTTTCCACAAAGAGACAAGTAATAAGAGAAATGAAAAACATATTCAAAAATATGATGAGGATCCTAAGGAAAAAGAAGAAGAAGAAGGGGGAGCTCATCACTCTCCACAAAGGGAACTTTCATCCCAACCGGCTCCAAAATTAGTATAAATTCCCTTAGCTAAAACCACAGGCAAAAAAGGGAGAAAGTTACTTTTCCTCCTCCTACTGTTGCAGTTGAGACTAAAGCTAAAAGGCCCTTCACCAGGTCATCAGCCAAGAAATAAATTGATGAACAAGAGGTCATAATAGAAGCTCCTGTCAAGAGAAAGGATAAGGGTAAAATTGAGAATGTTGAAAAACATGTTGAAGTTATATACATTACCACTCGCTCTGACAATCCTACCTTCAAAAGACTGATCAAACAAATCAGAGATGCCAGGAAGGATATTTCTCACTTTAAGGGAGAAGGATTGACTAAGAGAAAAAAGTTAAAGGATCTGATGGATATGTATGTGGAAACCATAGACAAAGCTAGGTTTACAGCAAGGAGATTTTTGCCCCTTCATATGCATCTTAGAAATCTATACAGACAGAACAAAGATTTACAATCTCAAATCATAAATCTCAAGTGATACTTACATCCTTTCAAATATGAATTAACTCAAATAAATCTAATTGTGATAGCTCAAGCTGCAACCAAAAGGAGTACCAAACTCATGAGGTGAAATGAAGTGGCTGAAAGAATCTCAATTTTCAATATGGTTATCCTTACATTTTGACATTTTTGTGGGAAGTATCATGCTTATACCTGATTAGGAGGCTTCTACAGGATTATATACCTTTGCCTAAGGTTTTGGGGTATTTTTGGCGCAAACTGCACAACACAAACAACTGCAAGACATTTCGTAGCGCTTGGCGTTGCAAAATGATATACATAGAGAAAAGTTGAAATTTTGGTATGGAATGCACTGCGAAATGATCTACATATACAGAAGATGAAAAGTTGTTGCGAAATATTTTGAAAAATGGTCTACATAGGTGGGCGATTAAGAATTTCTCTATGGAATTCGCTGCAAAATCCGCTACAAACTGGCTGATACAGTCAACACTTCAGGATTCACTACCAATTTCTGTTTTGATGGTTTTTGAGAGAATCAATGGTCACCAAGTGGCTAGTAGAGATTAGTATAGATTCTTGGAGATTGTAATGCCCATATAATTCTAAACATCATTTAAGTTTCCTAAACATTTTATGAAAGTAATCTGAAACAATAACTTCTTAGCATAATAGTGATTCTCATAACAGCAATTTCAGTGACTTAGATTTATCAATAAATACTGAATTCATGAAAGAAAGAAATAAATACATAACTTAACAAAGTACCTGGTTCTGATGCTAATTGTTGTTGCCACTGTGCCTTGCTGCTGCCTTTCTTCTCCCTGCTACACAGATCAATCCTGCCACAAACAGGAAAATAGATGCCCAAAACTACTGTCCTCCTTGCCAACTAGGAAAACTACCTAGCTCCAGGATATCTACGGAGATCCTGGCCCTCCGTGCCCAAAATCTCCAGCAACTCAGTGCCTCCCCTGATCAAAAGCCACAGCCTCAAAACTCTGTGCCCCCAGTAAGTCCAAAAGTCCAAAAAATACAATAGTGCTCAGAAACTCGCTACTCACAGCAAAACAAAACCGTCCAGAGGCTCTCTGCTCACGGAAAAACATAACCGTCCAGAGGCTCTCTGCTCATGGCAAAACACAACAGTCTCAGCCAATACAGCCGGCTTAGCAAATACAGTCCGCAGCATCCATCCCCGCCGAATGGTGCGCACATCCCCCTCTTCCCATCCCTTATTCCTCCCGGCCGACTCAAGCAGTTACTCCTCCAACCACCCTGCGTCCTCCGTCCTTTGTCATGAGTTAATGTTTTATCTCCTCGGGATCCATGGCTATCCCTCTCTGCATACAACACCATTTTTATATCATTTTTCATTGATGTATTAATTTTATTTCACAGGTCATTAAATGTGATCTGTAATTTGAATTATTACTTATTTAACCATAATTAATTTCTTTTAATTAATTTTAATTTATAATCTTTAAGCATGTATCCAATTAGGGTCGTTACATACACCCACCCTTCAAGAAACTTTGTCCCGAAGTTTAAGGTATCTGATGGTACAAAGGAAAAGAGTATGGTTCACACACTCACAATAAGTAATTGACAATATCAGTAAGTCAAGAAAACTCATACATACTAGTGTATATGTATAAGAAATGCATGTGTAGTTAGTACATGCAAACCTCGTGCATGTACTAATAATCAAACTATCATTCTTTAATAATTTATGTATTCATTCAATCCAGTCAGCAAGGCTAGTCTTTTATAAAAGACAACAATCACTTATTTGTGTGAGAAATCCTTTTATTACAATTGTCTAGTTCAGTAATTTATTTTAAACAGCTGTGGTTTAGTTACATAATGATGAATATTCATATATACACATTTTTCTTCATCAAATCCCACCACAGGACAGATCCCCATATAGTCTCAACTATTCTACTCATCCTTCCTCCCTAACCTACTTCCAACTCCATTCCTATCCGTCTTCTACTAGACTATCTTGGAGCGTCAACTATACTGACCTAACTCCAAATAGAACCCGTAAGTGGAAGTGTAGCTATCTTGACCAAGATTCCCTAGCAGGCAACTGACAGTCCTCATCACACGTCTTGGGGAGCGTGAACCAACACCGTCCTCCCAGGACTTCAGGTTTCGGAGGATACACGGTGGGAAATGCCTCCACCCCTCCTAACATAACCAGGGTCAACACCCTATAATGGAGGATACATGGTGGGAAAAGCCTCCACCCCTCCTAACAGAACCAAGGTCAACACCCTATAATGGAGGATACACGGTGGGAAAAGCCTCCACCCCTCCTAACAGAACCAGGGTCAACACCCTACAATGGAACATACAGGGGCACTGTGTTGCTGGAGGTTTTGTCATTGTTTATTCGGTTTTGGGCAGTGTTAGTACCAAAATCATAGCATAATCATGCACTAGTCCACATATCACAACAATGCATCCAAATCAATATAATTTCACACACATTATTCATACCATAATGTTTTCCAGTTAGTGGTCTTGATATCCTCTTTCATCATCATTATCACTTTGGCTATTTCATAGCCCATAACCTGCAGATTAGTCTGCAACACAAACTCATATTTTTCTATGCATTATCATCATATAATTTCATACTTTCATCATTTTAATTTGGTATCCCCGTACCAATACATTAACATCAAAGTTTTTCAATTTGAATTAGATTTCACATTATCCCATAATTCATACTCTTTACATATTCACAAGATTATCATTTACCAAAATAGATTTCATCATATCCAACATCATTCTAATGGTATTTAAACATTCAAAAATTTCTCTTTCTCACAATATGTCGCATCATATACATCATCATCAATAGCATTTAAATATTCATAAAATTTTCATTCACATAATAGATCGCATTACATGCATCATCATCAATAACACTTAAACATTCATTACTGTTCATAAGTTTAAAGTTTAAGAATATCACTTAATAGTTTCACTGTGACTAGGAAATAAAGTGTATAGGTCTCAGATAATCCTGGCCATCTAATTCAAAGGTGGTGTTACATACACCCTACCTTCGAGAAACATTTTCTCGAGGTAGTCAAAATAGTGAGGGGTAGTCTCGTCATAGTGTCTCAGCTTCCTCCCAAGTAGCAGATCCTGGACTATACTTGTCCCACCAGAGTCCCTTTCCCTTCGGCTTGAAGAGCTGAAATGCTCTTCAAATCCCTTATCGGGACTTTACGCTTCCCGACATTCATAGCTTTTAATACAGGATACGAAAACTCGACGATTACTCACTTTTTTTTTTCGCGTGTATCGACCTTTCATTGTTGAACTTTCCTTGTTGCACATTCCTTCTCTTGATGGCTAACTGCCTATATATTCCAATACCTAGTCGATTCCCTTGATCATGAGTTCCCCTGTAAATATTCTATCCTTCTTCACTACCTTCATTTCTTTGATACACAAACTTTTGCATATTTCACTTTATCAACTTTATATGTTTACATCTTCCTATATTTGGTCTTCTTCCAGCACAACAACCATTGTTTAGAATTTTAAATTTTACCTTTCTAAATGGCACCATATCGATTGTATGAGTTTGGAGATTGAAATTAC
>JASDQU010103239.1:201140-335253 GCA_032191745.1 Picea mariana | reverse complement strand
ATTTCCTGCGTGTATGAATCCCTCAACCGCGGGTTTATGCGCGTAACGACAGATCTCTGTGGCTTAAAGACGCCGAAATACGTCTCTACCCTGAAAAAAAATACCCACAATTTCTGCCAAGGAAAGTGCTCTGATACCACTTGCAAGATACCAGATATATAAAATATGCAGAACATAAACGAAATGCTAGAAATGACAGAATAACAGTAAAATATCCAACATAATCTTCACAATACAAAGAAATGATATACGAAATAGCAACAGAAATAGCACTTTGAATCAGATAGCAATGTTCACAGGCCTCTTCGAGGGGGCAACCTCCAATCGAGCAGCGCTCTATTACAATAATATCCAAGCTAGGGTTCTCATACCCTCGACTCCTATTTATACTAAAAAGAAGCATCTAGAGGAAGATCCTTCTAGAAGCAGAAGCTTCTATTAGGTCTTCTTACATCCGCCTTATTCTATTTTATTGAAAGTTATTATTAATATTGACCTTTATTACATCCGAATACATTGATCTACCTATGTGTGGGTTAGGACCTTAACAACTTACGTCCTCAGGATCCCCGATCCTCCGATCTCCGATGCCACCTGTCGTTTACTCCCGTCAAGGTTGGACCTTTCGACACTTGTCCAATGCCGTACCCTTAACAACGTCGGGAAATCGCATGTCGGAGGTTCACGTTTTTAAACGCGCTCATTCACAGACCCTTCCTAGCTCCGAACCCCGATATGGAGTGACATCTGTCCTCCACTTAAATGCTATGGTTGTGGGACCCATCGCGTTTCTTGATTTCACGACTTCTCCGGTCGTGATTTCTTTGTATGCAGGAAACCCAAAATGCCGAACCCCGATCCCTCGGGATCCCCTGACACGTGTCCTCATAATGAACGGCTCAGATCTCATCGAGAAATTGTGGATCGCGATTTCCTGTTGCACAATTTCATTACCCTTGAAAACTTCGATGAACAAAACTCCGACGACGCCCGATCCTTTGCCACTTGTCCATGCAGATGGACGGTCCTGATTGACTCTCGAGGTTTCGGGACTTTCAAGGTCCTGGTTCTCATGACTTCGAGAACTCTGATTTTCCAATGGCTAATACTCCAACCCACTCCGGATCTCTGACACCTGTCCCTCAGATGGACGGTCCTGATTGTATCGGGAAATCGCTATCGCGATTTCAACCTGCACAAGTCTCACGTCTCTGGAAACCTTGATTTCACGACTCTTCGGGATCTCCCAACATGTGTCACTACCGTTTGGATGGCTCTGATCCTATCAAAATATCGTGAATCGCGATTTCATTATGCAACGGTTCTACACTTCTAAAATCTCCGATGATAAAATCCCGACGCCTTCCCAAAACGCTAACACATGTCCTGCCGAGATCAACGGCTAGGATCCGTTCTTGGGATTTCAAGAACCACAAGGCCTCGATTCTCAGACTTAACAAAACCCCCATGACTCATATTTCCCGATGAATCTTCTGGGACCCTTCTTCTGCACACTAGGGCTTAACCCCGGTGCAACTTCTCGAGATCTAATGGCTAGCGGGATTTCGTCAATCCTCTCTATAAGATCCCGACCGTCGATTTCTTCCTTCTTGAAGACCTCAAAAATGGCTAAGTATACTTCCCAGAACTTGTTCTCCAATGCCTACGCTTGCAACTCTTGTTCGAACACTCCATGGCACAAACTCCTGTGCTCTCCTTTAGCAATATCACGAAGGTGCTATACCTCCTGAGCTTTTCTACTCTGATTATTTCAGAGGAACTTGCACGCACTCCTTGCGCTCAACATTCAACAACTTCCCAGTGCTGAATCCTTTTGACTCTGCACACTCCTGTCTCAGCAGTCTTAGATCTCCTTTGCTCAGATTCACAACTGAGACTTCTTCTTTAGCCTACACACTCCTTGCATGGCTTCAACAACCCACTTCCACTTCTGGGTGAATGAAAACAAAAGTTAAACTACTGAGCCTTCATCCCGTAGCTACGTTAGCCTTGTGCTTTACTCGCCACTCCCAGTGCATATGCCACCAGTCTAGGCCTTAACACCATTAATTAACCTTAAGGTAGATTAACCTTCTACTTAATTTTTTTTTTTTTATTATACTAATTTAACTTAGCTTATCTTTACTTTAATTTTAAACTAACTTAATTTTATATATATATAAATTACTTATACTAAATTATTTAATTTACTTCATATTATTTTTAACACTTTATATTATATCTATATAAAATAATTGAACGTATACCCAAGGGTTCGGGCACACATGGTTTCCACGTGCTCGTCTGGCTTTCTCAAGCTCCCTCGTATCTATTCCCAAATTCTACACCTGTCAGCCTTTCAACTCTCTATGTGTCCTACCTCTATCGCACTTTCTCATCCGCTGGGACTTTCCTCGCATCAGTCTTTGTCCACCATAGATCTGCCTCTGCTTTGCTCATAGGTTTTCAGAATCTCCTTTGCCATGGCTCACCTCCACACCGTTGTTCTGAGCAATTTACCAGTTCGTTTTGCAGAAACAGAGTACATTGATATGGCCCCTGATAAGATTCAGGACCTGGAGTCCAGTCTCCTTGAATTGTTGGGAACCACTCCCTTGTCTGTACATTTTGCGGAGCTCGCTCTCATCTATAGTAAGAGGTACGATTCATTCCTCATGTTGTGCACAGTTTCAGTACCTTCATGAAGAACGCGGGGTTATTTGTATCATAAATTGTATAAACCTTGCTTACACGGTGGCAATGAATGGTGATTTATTCTTTTGAAACAAAATGATTTACTTGTAATTCCAGCCCTGTACGGATTTTGGGTATTTTGCTTTCAATTTATTTCATTTATTTTTATAAATTTATTCACCTGTGCATATGCATGTAGTTAGCTGCATATATATTTCCTTCTGTATTGCTCACGCCCCTTTTCTCCTAACTGTGAAATTCTCCACTTGAATTTCGGGTTTCGGGGTTTCCTTATGCCCGATACCAAGAGCTTCCTATCCTCACGGACTCCCGATCTCCGATATGGCGATGCGCCCCCTTCTAGATTTAGCCCTCCCCTAGGCCATGCTTTGGTCCATGTGACCCTGTCCTATGTGACCGTAGTCCTATTCCTTGTCGAGATTCAGGGTTTCAAATGTTGAACCTCACAGGTCCTTAGGACTCACGATTTTCCGATCCCCGATATGCTCCTAGCGCCTTAGCCTTTAAGCTATGCTCATGATCCACACGACTTCGCCTTGTGACCACAACCTTATGGCTTCCCATCGGGTTTCGGTCCTTCTCGAGCAAGAATTTTCCTTACTTCAAATTTCACGATGCCTTAGCGTTTACTTTTGGTCAACGAAGGTTTAAAAGTGGGTTAAAACTTTAAATATTGCGAGTGAACTATTAATGAAATTGGGATTCGGGTTTCCCGTAACAAAGAATCACGAAACCCCGATCTCTGATTTCACGACGTAATTAAGGCCTAATTAAAACATTGATTGATTAATCCTTTTTAACAAAGGTTTAAGTGTTAAGTTACTTACATCGTGTAATCTACTATGTGTCCAACGCTGACCCTTCTGTGGGCCCCGCTATCCCTTGACCCATCGGGAAATTGCATTTCGCGATTTCATAATGCATGGATACTTGGTTCACGGGATCCTCGATTTCCCGATGACTAAAACCCCGATGGATGATTCCTTATCGGGACTTCTCCGATAACGTCGGTCTCGTCCACATGTCCCCTAAATGAACTGTCCCAATTCCTCCGGGGTTTCGAAACTTGCGATGCCACAGTTTCCTTGTTCTCAAGAACTCTGATTTCCCGATCTGCGACCTTCGCCCGATTCCTGACACCTGTCCTATGTAAACGGATGACTCTGATCTTCTTGGCATTTCGAGACTTATGGTGTCTCGATTCCCTTGCCCTCGAGAATTCTAATTCTCTGATGGCCAATATCCCAACTCTCGCACGATCTTTGCCACGTGTCCTCTAAAATGAACAGTTTAGATCTTGTCGGGAAATCGTGGATCGCGATTCCGTGTGACATGATTTTGGTGTGCTCGAAAACTCTGATTCCCCGATTCCCAACTCTCTCCAGGGTTCTGACATGCATCCTAAATGATGGACGGTTCAGATCAACTCTCGAGGTTCACTACTTTACAAGGCTAGGAACCTTTACTTACCCATACCCCGATGACCAAAATCCTGATCTGGTGGTCACGTGACACGTGTCCTCCTCGAGATCCTACGACTATGACTCCTCTGTCGTTCCAGGGTTCTCTTGGTCACGGATCCATGACTTCTGAAGCTTCGGAATATCGATGAACTCTCAACTCCTTGCCACCTGTCCCCAACAGATGGACGACTCTGATTGTATCGGGGTTTTCACTATGGGTTTCCCGACCCCTTGCTCATGGAACTCCCGATTTCACAAACTCCGATATCCCGATGCCTTCATACATCTCTTCGGGATTTATCCTCCCATATTCTTTGAGGACTTAACTCCCTCGCAACTCCTTGCAGATCCGTCGGCTGTCGGGTATCCGCCCAAGATCTGACGGTTCAGATCTATTCTCCTTTGGGAATAATGATTAGTTGCACAAAACATTATGTAGTGTTAAAATTTCTCTCTTGGCACGGTTGAAATTTTTGTGGGTCTATAGTTCATTATTACAATCATCAAGGCTTAATATAGGCAAATATTTCACACTATTCCTGTGCGGTATAATTCTGCTAAATTTCCTTTTTCCGACTGCGCATTGGCAGTTCCTCATTTAGGTAAGTTTGGAATGAAGTAGGCCTTTTCAAGGTCCTGCAAATGTATTTTTTCATTGTATTTAGTATAATATGTGCAATTATTAAATTTTCCAACTTCAAGCCTTAGACAAAAGTTTCCCTCAACATTTCATCGATTTTCAGGTGTCAGTACCACCCGAAACTTCATTGACAAACATTGCTCAAATAAATTTAAATTATCAACTCTCCTTTTCGTGCTCAATAGCTTTATCAGGCCGCTTTAAGGGTATCCATTTTGTGGGAAGTGATTCTTCATCTATCTGGTTCAATGCCGCTATTTTAAAGGCGTTCCTTTGAATGTTCAGACTAATACTGCATTAGCCATTCATGATCCAGTTAACGGTTATTGTCTAAAACGGTCACTTGTGATATATATGAGACCATTTGCTTGGATAATATAGGGGTGCTACCTTGAGTACATTTTCTCTTTAGAACACATTCCCAGAGGAAATTGGCTAGACGTCACATAAAATAGTATATCCTTATACCATTCATATGATGCTAAAGTTGAACTCTGTATGACGACATCAATTGTATTAGGAGGATAAATATTTACAACTTCAATTTTGGTCATGAACTTTCATATTCATGAAATTGATGAGTATGGAAGCAATGGTTTCCTCTAATATAATATGAAATTTTTATCAAAATTGGAACTAATAAGAACAGGGGTAGTAGTGATTGCATGTTTGATTTCTGTAAAAACCTTTTGAATTTCTGATGTTCATTCAAATTTTGTATCCTTCTTTAGTAAAGTATTTATTGTCTTAACAATTGTGGCATAATCTAGAACAAATATTCATTCAAAGCTTATCTTTCCAAAGAAATATTATACTCCTTTTCAAGACATAGGAGGATTTAGGTAATTTGTTGCCTTACCCCTTTCTGGATCAATGTATATGCCTTCTTTACTCACAATATGGCCTAGTATTCTCCCTTATAATATAGAAATAAACACGTTTTTGGATTCAAAGATATCATGTCATACATCCTACATAGTTCAAGGACTTGTATGATATGTTTGAATCGTCCTTCCCTTAATTCTGAATGAACTGTCAAATCATCCCGGTAATATTCCATACACCATATCAGTCATGTTTGGTCAAGCTGAATGTTGCTCGACACAATCTATTAAGACACAAATGATGTGTGTTTCTTACAGGTTAAGCGTGGCTGGAGTTAATCATTTTGGATTTTGGCCCTTAAGCCCAGATTTCAAACTAAGATGCTCTGATACCATATGTAATGCCCATATAATTCTAAACATCATTTAAGTTTCCTAAACATTTTATGAAAGTAATCTGAAACAATAACTTCTTAGAATAATAGTGATTCTCATAACAACAATTTCAGTGACTTAGATTTATCAATAAATACTGAATTCATGACAGAAAGAAATAAATACATAACGTAACAAAGTACCTGGTTCTGATGCTAAATGTTGTTGCCACTGTGCCTTGCTGTTGCCTTTCTACTCCCTACTACACAGATCAATCCTGCCACAAACAGGAAAATAGCTGCCCAAAACTACTGTCCTCTCTGCCAACTAGGAAAACTACCTAGCTCCAGGATATCTACGGATATCCTGGCCCTCCATGCCCAAAACCTCCAGCAACTCAGCGCCTCCCCTAATCAAAAGCCACAGCCTCAAAACTCTGCACCCCCAGTAAGTCCAAAAGTCCACAAAATATAATAGTGCTCAGAAACTCGCTACTCACAGCAAAACACAACCGTCCAGAGGCTCTTTGCTCATGGAAAAACATAACCGTCTAGAGGCTCTCTGCTCACAGCAAAACACAACAGTCTCAACCAATACAGTCGGCTCAACAAATACAGTCCGCAGCATCCACCCCCATCGAATGGTGCGCACATCCCCCTCTTCCCATCCCTTATTCCTCCCGGCCGACTCAAGAAGTTACTCCTCCAACCACCCTGCGTCCTTCGTCCTTTGTCATGAGTTAATGTTTTATCTCCTCAAGATCCATGGCTATCCCTCTCTGCATACGCCACCATTTTTATATCATTTTTCATTGATCTATTAATTTTATTTCACAAGTCATTAAATGTGATCTGTAATTTGAATTATTACTCAGTTAACCATAATTAATTTCTTTTAATTAATTTTACTTTATAATCTTTAAGCATGTATCCAATTAGGGTCGTTACAGAGATCAGTTGGAGCTGGTGGAAACATGGAAATGAAGGATATGTGCTATGTTGTTCCCGAGATTATCCTTAAGGCTCAAAAGAGTAATGTCAAGGCATCATAAATATAAAGGGATTTTTTTGAAAGGTACTTTTTCTTCCATTAGTTATATAAGAATAATCCTCAAATGCAAATAATGACAGAACAAGACATAGGCCGTAATTTGTCATCTGAGTCAATTTATAAAATCAAATGATGTGAGGGAAACTTACAAAACTGTTAAACAAAATGAGGCATCAATGCAAGGTGAATCTTACCTTGTTTACAGTAGAAGAAATTAAAGAATTCATCCTTGTAAGGATATGAGATACAATAATCCAAGTAGCTCACAGGTCTTGTATTTACTTATAGAAAATACTGAGGAAAATATGCTTGCTTATCAAACAACCGATAAAATGTGACTACAATAGTAGTAGTACTAAATTGCAATCAATCACTTATCAAGGAATAACATAAAGGAAATAAGAAATATTGAATACAAGAAGAGAACATAACTCAAACTGCACAAAAATTGGAATCCATGTCTACACTTGTATTAATTCTCACAAAAGGAGAGTTTTTCCTTATTACATCCGGCAAGAAGCAGCCTGTGTTATGTCTTCAAACTATGTATTTATACAAAAATGATCTTCAACCCTAAGCGGTTTGAATTCTCCTACTTTGAAAACATAAATATTACAATATGCAAAATTTGAAGAGTTTCATTTGCCTCTTCTCTATCTCTTCGCCTGCTGGCAGAGACATTTCTTATTCTTGTACTCCAGCTTAGAAACAATTGGCTTCTAATCATGACTTGTGTGAATGTTATACACACATTGTCTCATTTGTTCCCAGATGTCCTAGCTTTGCCCTGTTCGACACACTGAACACATCTGCCTACGAATTGCACCACCAACCTAGAAGGATCTGTTGTGTCATTCGCCTCAAAAGTATATAACTTCTTTTCTATGTGAGGACGCCTATCTTCCATTATCCTAACCTCTAAAGATATAGACTATAGTCGTATGCTAGGATTGACTATCCACTCATTAATCTGGATAATGTCAATTTGTTTCAATTGCACGATTATGGCCCGAGCTTCTTCCATGCTCATCTTAGAAGTAAGTTTATGTTTTGCAATATCAATTTTCCCTAGGGATTTAGAGATACTGTCTACTTCAATGTCCAATGATTCTTTTTCAAGTGAGGAACAAGATTCTTCACAATCTTTCTTCACTTCCTTGGCTAATCTCTTACTTTCAACTATATTAGCCTCCCAGGTTTTACGTATTATATCACCTCAATTTTTTTTTGAAAGGGACAATCTAGTGACATAGGATACTTCCTCCTTTGTTGAAGATAAAATGGCCTCTTGAAAAGTCACTCTAGTTGCAGTGGCCTCTCTCTCCTTTATGGAAATATTATTTAAAGAATGGTCTGCCAACCGGTAATAAATTTGAATAGCTTCTAGTCTGATAAAAAGGTTTTGTTGGTTTGATTCTAGCTTCTCCTGCACCTCCAAGGCCTAGGATTGGAAAACCTCCACTTTCACTATTGTGTTCTCAATCGAGTTTATTTTATCTTGGAGTTGTTTTCCCAATTATTCCCGTTGAATGGCCATTTCCCTATTTTTCTATGAATTCTTATTCATTTCATCAAGATTGATTTTAAATTGCTGGATTTCCTGCCTATCGCAGGCTTTGATCTTCTCAAAACCTATATTCATATCACTTATGACACTCTGTTCTACAGTCTTTACTTAGTTTTGCAATTGACTCACCAACAAATCCTTCTTCTTCAATTGTTATTTTAGGTTCCCAACTGAATATTGGTTTGTTGTGGAAAAAGCTCCCAATGAGCATGTCTCTTCCATAGGGAACTCTGCCTCCTTTAAGGCCTGACCGTCATATACCACTCTATGTCTCTTGACAGTTGCACCCTCCCTTCGTTGCATTTATATTTTCACAATAGCTCTCCTCTTTTTTTTGAAGAAGATGTCAGAAGGGGGTATCTCTTCCACCGAAATAAATGTAAGATCTTATAAAAACATTACTTCAACACTCAGGTTCCCTATATTATAATGTAAAGGCATGACAGATTGAATAGGGATGCCTATATTCGTGGATGGTTGTTGTCTGACTGTGTGACTAGCTGATTTGTCTGGTGTGGACAATGGTTTTTCTTCCCCCTTTTTGATCAAGGCCTCAACCTAAACTTTAGTTTGATCATCTGGTGGATTTATCAATGTAGCATCCCCCTTCTGTGTCAAAACCTCAGTCTTTTTCAAGTGTTCTTGAGCATCCTGTCCACTGAAGCTCCCTATTTCTAAACTGTAGGTCACAGTTTCCTGTGCAATTGGAGATGTCTGGGTTTATCCCTGCAAGACTTTAGGAAGGATATTTCTTCAGTGCCTTTGAAAATTATAGAATTCAACTAATTTCTTAGGAGCTAGAGTTTGGACTTGGCTTAAAAATTCTTGATATGATCTTTCTCCTCAGAATATCTCATCCTGTGGGGAATATTCATGCTCGTATCTTTTTAAATTGGAAAGAGACATGTGATTTCCCACGATCTTCTAAGGATCATGTTTCTTGAATTCAATATTGACAAGCTTGATGTCTTCCAGGGCCACAACCTCTACTTTTGAGTGGTCGAAATCTAACAGTGTGAACATACCAATATGAAAAGGAAAGGTGGGCCATACATTTTTATGCAATGCCTTTATCTCTTTATTGATTCCTCCCAACACAGTTTGATGTGCTACCTCTTTGCACACCAATCGATGTAGTAGAAACTTGGGCAAAACATGCAGAGGGACGAAACATCCAAAAACCCTGATATAAGAGAAATGGTCTTCAATGTACCAATTTGCTATTTTCCCCAGGTTGGTCACTATCTTGTCGGATATCGTGGGAGGTGGGCACTCGTATATAGCAATATGTATCGACACCACCACATAGTTACATATTTTGTAGAAGAAATATTTTTCTTTATCCTCCCACAACTTGGAGTGATAGAAGTGTATTGGTTCAACGCTGGTCGGAGTCTAGCTCCATCCCATCAAAGGAAATGACATCATGAAACAGACAACATCCATAATATAAGCAAACATGTAAAATGGGGCAGGTTTCTCGTTGGCTTTCGATGACCGATATTTTGTGATTTCCCTCACCAAGTTGTTCGATAATATTTTTGCCCAATCAAAGGAATACCCCTCTGCTACCGTATGCATGATTGGCACCCATGGTAATAAGAAATGAACACAATTTTATTTCCAAAAAATATGACATAGCATCATGGCTAGATACATCATGTGAGACTCTAATGAGGCAACAAGATACATACCATGGGTGTCTGCTCTAATTTTCTTAGGATGTGAACACCAATCCTTGATCAAGTCGGGTAGGTTTGTTCCATATTGCACACATTTTTTTTTGTCTAAGTCCATTAAGAAAGTGGCATTATAAATGTAACTGGGAACTGGGGATAATTTTACATCACCTGGAAATGATCTAGTCGGAAAGACTCAATTGCAACCCTTTGTGAATTATAGATACTCCTAGTCGAGAGGTCCACATTCTCTAGCACCCAAACAATCATATCATTATAAGGCATGAGCCTAGGCCGCGTTGCTATTTTATGTATCTCTGATTGAGCAACATATTTGTATCTCGTAGCCTGGATTTCAGTCACCTCATCGCCTGAATCATCTGGGCAGTTGATAAATTCGTATCGTAGAATATCGAATACCTGCGTCTAGGTTTTCACAGAATTTATGGTTCTGGGTGATGTGTTTGAGAAGACATCTGTGTTTGGGTTTGAGCTTTCGCTTGACACTTTAGCTATTTTCCGAGGAGCCATGGTATCACGAGCTCAGATCTCTGTTACCTGTCACAATAAATGCACAAACTTCTTATCTTGAAAACTTGTTGTCTTGTGAAAATGCAAAATGAAATTCAAACTTCAATATATTTCCCCCCCTAATCGTATCGATTTTATAAATATCTTTACTAACGAAGTATTCACTTTCCTTAATGAAAACAATTTAGGAAGTGGTCCATGATCTTATTTGAAATGATGGTCATAGATTGATTATTAATGTCATTAATTTTTGGTGGTTTGTGATTAGAACTTTTGACAAAGAACATTTTTAAATTACCCGAATTACGACTTGACAAAAAATTTATCACGAGATAATCCCCATTAATGCATCAGTTGATCCCATTTATCGTTAAGTATTTTTCGGGGTTTCGGACCTTAGGATATCCTATAATAGTTCAAGCTATGATTTTCAAAATGAGAAATCGTGAAGTGATTAGTTTATTTTAATCATGTTTAACCTATTAAATAATCATGTTTAACCTCAAGTATTTCGAGGTTTCAAACCTCGAGATATTGATAGTCGCTCGAGGAAGGATCCCCGAAACGCAAAATCGTGAAGTGATTAATTATTTGCTAATCGGTAATTATACCTGCTTAATGCTTAAGACATTTCAGGAGTTCAAGCTTCGTGAATTAGGGATATGATATGTGGCGAATGCTCGAAATACGAAATCACGAAACTATGATTTGATTTTTCTAATTGGGTTTTAGTTTCTTTTTAGGTATTTATCACTTCATGTATTTGGTTAATTAAATTCATTTAAAATTATGACAGGTCACTTTCTGGAAAGATGTGTCAGATATTAGGGGGTATATGTGTGGTGACTAGGATTCTTCAAATGCTTTTCACGTATCAGGGTTTTGAAGGAGCGACATGTTAACACACCTGAAGTGCGAAACTCTAAAATCCGAAATCGCGAAGCCAATCTTTAGAGGTTTTGACCTTTTTAACATTCAGGCAGCTCCAAACATTTGGGAAAAGGGGAAGCATTCGATTGATGGGAGAAATCAATCGACGAAAGACCTTGTGCGTGCCTTAAGGATTAAAAGTAGAAATATTTATATTTTGGAAATCAGATTCTAAGTTAAAGTGAAAAGATAGGAAAAATATTTAGGCTTATAAGTTTAAAAGTTTTCCAATATAGGCTCCATCTGGGGATTGTGTCTCCCTGCAAGGCGTAGAAGAACTATAGACTAAGTTTCTTTATTGGGTTAATGGATTCATCATTTGGTTTCTAGGAAACACCTTCGAGAAAACAAATAGAAGGATACTAGACTTCAACCTTATCTCAGAAAACTTTCAAAAACTTAATTGTTCACCAATATTAAGTTTAGGATGTTTATAGTTTTCTTTTTCTTGAAACTGATTTCGGGTCTGTTTAAGATAATCAAGACAACTTTAATCAATTTATCAGACTCTGGTCGATTTTGTTCGCATCAAGGCAAAGTAAATTTTAGAAATTTTAATTAGGGGATCCCTTGTCAGCTTAGAGTGTAAATCTTTGTCGAATAGAGAACTAGCTACCAGAGCACATTATATACATGTATAATATCCTTATAGATATCATAGACATCGCTTCACTATCAGTGAGCCTGTTCAGTACCCTGGTGAACTTATCTACATTTCCCATTGAATTTCCTTTCACCACTTCAATTTGCACTTTGCTGAGATGAGGGAAATCATTTAAATGAATTTCCTTTCATCATCTCTTTTGGAAAAAATGGGGGCAATTGTATTTCAAATTTACTTTCACTATTTTTCTTGGACTAGATGGGGGTAATCATATTATGAATTTCCTTTCACCATTCATCTTATTTTTTAATATTTTCGAAGTGGGGGAAATCAATTTGTATATATCATACAAGGGATGATATCTGTTTATAATTTAGCAGCGAATGTCTGTCAACTCACTTTGATTTACTCTGGAATAATCCTCCATTGGCCTTCAAAATACCTTTGCCTACAGGGAAGTTATCACTGGGATCTTTTGATTTCCAGGGAATTTCCTTGAGAGAAACGACTCAGTTTAAAATCTGATAGAAGGGATAAATTAGTCAGGATTATCCTAGACACACTTTCTCTCAGTTAAAATCATAGGAATCATAAAAAAAATTCCTACTCTCGTTTTGAAGGTCTAGTTTTTTAGGCTTCCTGAGTCAAGGCGAACTCTGTATTTCTTTGGGGATTTAAAATTAGGATGCGTAAATCAATATAGAATAAAATATTTCAGACATGATGGATGGGAACAGACCGAAAAATTAAAGGTTTGGAAAGGGATCTTATTCCTACTCAAACCTACTTCCTGATTGGCGATCTTATTTTATTCTTATTTTCTTTTCCTTTTTATCTTCATATTATTTTCATTTGATTTGAATACTTAGAGTTTTGTATTTTTCCAATTTTGATTAGGTGACCATTTTTTACCTGAGTACAACCTTATTTGGAATTTACAAGAATTCTTTTAGCATCTTGGTTTGAAAAAAAATGATCATAGAGTTTCATACCTTGGATTTCATTTATATTCTTAAGCAAAACCATTATTAATTTATCATCTGTTTCGTGAGAAAACTAATTGTTCTGAAACATGATTGTCGGTTTTGGATAATCTTTATCCCTCGACTATCGATAAGTGTTCTATCTAAAAATAAAAATGAGAAATGTCAGAACCCTTGCAAAAAAGGAAAGGTATGTGTTATTTGTTTTTATTTTTTATATTTATGTTTTTATGAAATCAACAACACTGGTCTTATCTATAGTGAAAGTAAAAACTTACCAAAGAAGTGAAAAATTCTAAATCAAAATAATAAAATCAAATCAATATATACAAGGGTGATTTGGAATTTGATTATTGCATGAAGTGCTTCAGGTAGGGCCCGTTGATAGGGGCGTTAAGGATTTTCCCATCGAGGTTTTCTAATAAGAATGAATTCTTTCCCTTAGAAGCTACGACCCTGAAAGGTCCACACCAAATGTGATCAAACTTGACATGATTTTCAACATCCTCTTTCCTAGAATCCCATTTCAAAACTAGGTCTTCAGGAATGAATTCTGAATATTTGTCTTTTTTATCAAACAAGGCTTTCATATTATCTTGATATCTTTGGAGTTTCTCATCCACCTTAGCCCTATTTTGTTGGACCTCAACTAGCTGGTTTATTCTTCTGGTAACATCATTCGACTCTTCCTTCATGTCTAGCCAAAGCTTCATCACGAGAAGAACAAGATTTACGGGGAGGACCATGTTAGTACCATACACCATTTGGAATGGAGACATTCTGATTGATTTCTTAGTGCCGATGTGATTTTACCACAAAGCTTATTTCAAATGAATATGCCGAGATTTCTTGTTTTTTAGTCAACACATTTTTTATTATAGTTATTAAGCTCTTATTCGATGACTCAGTAATCCATTTCCCTAAGGATAGAATGATATGGAATAACCTAGTATGATGTTGTACTTTTGACAAAAATTAACCATTGCTATGGATTTGAAAGCTTGGGCATTATCCGTGACTATCTTCTAAGGACAACCAAATCTTGATAAAATGTTGTCTTCTAAGAAATTGATCACCACTGAATCTGTAGAATTTCATGCCAGAATGGCCTCTACCCATTTAGTGAAATAGTCTATGGCAGTTAGAATCCATTTATGTTGTGCACTAGAGTGTGGATGGATTTCTCCAATGAAATCTAGACCCCATTGTTGAAATAGAGCTTCTGTGTTGACTGGGGTCAAGGGTAGTGTGGGAAGCTTTTGTTTACCTGAGAATAATTGACAAGAATTACTGGCTCTGACTTTAGTATTCACATCTGTAAATAACTTCAGCCAATAGTATCCAACTATCAGTATTTTGTAGGTTGTTTCCCTCTAGGCGTGGTGTCCTCCACACACCCCTTCATGAAACTCATTTATAACATTCTATGTTTCAGATTCTATCAGGCACCTTAGTAAAAATCCCACGGGATCTTTCCAATACAACTGATTGTCAACGATGCAACATTTTACTGTGTGCAGCTTCAATGTTCTTGAATTATAAGGAGTCATATCACTTGGGCACTGGAGAGTCAGGAGATATGGAACTATTTCGTCGTACCAAGAAGAGGAAGAAAATGTTTCTTGGATATGAGTTGTAGGTGTCTGATCATCAAATTTGTCTATGTATGGAAGTTCTCTGTAATCTTGTAGATGATTTATTTTGAGTTATATGAAATTTGATTCGACTAATAGCTTAGCTGGGCCTTGACCTTCGACAAGTTTAGTTGGTTTTACCTCAAGATCAAATTTCTGAATATTGGCTAGCCATCAACCCCTTCTTCCATCACTATCAGGTTGAACCAATATGTCCTTAACAGAGCTAGTTGGTATGTAGGCAATTATTTTGGAATGTAGCATGTAAGTCCTGAAAGCTTTGAGGGCCTTCACCATAGAATATTCATGATTTTCTAGTATATCATATTTCAACTCAGTGTCTCTGAGGATTTTACTAAAAAATGCTATCGGCTGCTCAAAACCTTCATTGTTCTTTTGTAAGAGCACGACTATGATAATATGCTCAAATGCAAATGAAAATATCAAGAACTCTTTCATGTAGTCTGGGATGGCCAACACCGATGCTTCTCCTATTACCTTCTTGATGTGTTTGAAATATTCTTTAGCTTCTATTTTCCATTTGACCTCATTGTCTTTTTTTAGCATACCTATAATTAATTTAACAATTTCAGTGAAATTTGGAATGATTCTTCTTAAAAAAATTATTTTTCCTAAAAAAGATAAAACTTCCTTTCTGTTTCTAGGAATATTGATTATATCTATAGCTTCAACCCTTTTTAGGTAGATTTTGATTCCTTATTTAGATACTATATGGCCTAAGAGTTTACCTTCTTGCATTGCAAAATGGGATTTTTTAGGGTTGAGCGACAAACCGAATTTTCTACATTTCTCGAATGTTTGTTTGAGGTGTACCAAGTTCTCTACATATGATTTAGAAAAGACAGTTAAATATTCAATATAAATAATGAAAAACTTATCTCTTTTACTAAAAAGGGATATGTCCATTGCTCGTTGAAAAGTGGCCCTTGCGTTCATCAGACTGAATGGCATTTTTTCATACATGAAAGTACCCCATGGAGTGGTAAATGCGGTTTTCTCTTTTTCATATTCATGGAATGAAATTTGATTGTATCCTAAAAATCCATCAATCATAGACATTTGGTTAGCCCCGACCACTTTTTCCAGAACATGATCCATTTTAGGGAGAAAATGATTGTCTTTAAGGGATGATCTGTTTAGGTTCCTGAAATCCATGCAGAATATGATTTCGTCGTTCTTTTTTCTAACTAGAACTAAATTAGTTACCCACTCAGAATATCTGAGTGGAACACTAATTGCTGCATCCAAGATCTTTTTTACTTCTCTTTCTATCACATGAAGGAGTATAGGATTTATCTGTCTAAGATTTTTCCTGAAAGGTTTGATGCCCGGTTTCAAAGGGATTTTATGCTCAATGACAATGGAATCATAAGTTTTCAGTCTGTCATAAGACCAATCGAAGATATATTTGTATTGTTTGAGTAACTCAACATTTTTACTTTTCATTTCGGGTGGAAGGTATTTAGAAATTTTGACCAGTTTAGGGTTTTCCTTAGTGCCTATGTCACAATCTTCAACCTCTTCGGGTTAAGGTTGCAAGGTAGACTTTAGGGGTATATCATCCTTATAAAATAATCTCTCTAAAGAAATTAGACCCTTAGGAATATGATTTTTTTTTAAAACCAACATGCGGTGGTTAGAGATCTTGTCCTGGAACTCCTGAGGATCTTCACCTTCTTGCATGATCCAAGTAGGGCCATTTTGATTTTCCTGGTCGATATGTGTTTCAAAAAATTCATCCACCATTTCTAGAAACTTCTTGATCTGCTCATCGTCTTCAAAAACCTTCCAGTGTTGAACATTATTTGGTATTGAAGGCTTGTGTCTCATTTCTACTTGATACTTTAGATTTAAGACTGTAGGTGGCATAAAAGTAGTAGCCTCTTTTGCTAGGGAGTCATCTTTTTTATTTTATGATCTGGGAATATGATGAATATTGAATGATGAGAAGAAGATTTCAATCAAATCCCAGGCGCAGTTCCTGTACAACCTTAGCCTTGGATGTTTGACTTGATACTATATCCTTATCTGTTTTACAATTAATTCAACATCACCGTAAACTATTAGATTCTTTATTTTCAACTTTCGGGTAGCCTCCAATCCTAATATAAGAGCCTCATATTTGCATACGTTATTGGTAAAGTCCTTTATCACACAAACCTACCAGAGTCTTGTGGGTTGGTAGTTTCTACCTAAGTCTGTAGTTTTTCCTTGCCTTTCTCCCTTTAGCCAACCAAACCTTAATTTTTCCCCTTTCGGCTTGTAATTTTCTCTGTGTTTGTCCTCGATCATTTGAGCAATATTTTTTTTGTGTAATCCTTTCTGAGAAGTCTTTCCCCCAAGCTCTTGTTCTCTCTAGGTTAATGAATGCCCTCTCTCCCTCTGTCATCAATCGTTTTGATTTCCAAGGCCCTCAACCAGTTGTCCAAGTATTTATTTACATAGGCTACAACAATGAGCAAAAGTGCAACACTTAGAGTGGTCTGATGTGGACTCAAATCAAGCGAGCGAGCAAGTTTAGTTTGGCGAAGGAATTTGCATTTCAAAAGTTCAGAGATCGATGACAAATAATAGTCACGGGAATCAGGAGTTTGGAACATTGTTGAAGTTATTTGTAAAAGATTCAAACCCTCAAAATTCAAAGTTCGAAGGAGTCATCCAATCCAATAGGACACGTGGCACCAGATCCGAATCGTGGAGAAAGTTGTTTCGGGAAAGCTGAAGTGAGGAATACACAGATTTCCTGAGACCCGAAATGCTAAAGACCTGAAGTCCCAAAGTGCTAATATTCATCTAGGCCATCCGATTCAAGGGGACGTGTGGCACCTGATCCACAAAATCGTGATTTCATGACTCAGAGGCTTTCGCATGGAGCACAACATAGACTCACGAAACACAAAGTCACAAAACACCCAGGAGTTGGGCCCATGATCACAACCCATGGTTATATGGGAAACAGGGCCATAAAGAAGGGTAAGAGCCTATTGAGCGATGAGAAACTGAGGTTTTCGAGCAAGCATTCCGGCCGTTAAATTCCAAGAAAATCCGACCATCAATATGGATGGGCTATTTCGTAGATTCGAGCATCAAAATATTTTGAATCAAGTGGAGTGAAGACTCCTGAAATGAGAAATCCTGAGTTTCACATAGGAGCCCCTGGTCATGGCCCGAGGTTGCATGAAGCGATGGATGGGAGCTGCACCAAGAGCCGAGAGTGCCCGTATTATTCATAGAGGAAGATATGCATGGTCTTGAAACCCTGGGTTATACTTGAATGAGTCGTGAACATATCTTGGAACATTCATGGGTGTCATATTTCATTTCGATCCCGATGAAAGTAGTTAATGGAAATGGGGGAGGTGGTTGAAGCCTCGTTTCACCCCATAAATGGAAAACCTAAAAAATTAGCTATGGAGGCAGACTTTCAGCCCAAAGTCCCCCTGTCAACGGATGCTCTTTCAAAGCCCATACTGATCTAATCTTGCATCTGACAGAAGAAAGAAAATGTAGCCTGACAGAAGAAGATGAAGACATCGAGCCTTGAATGAAATGACTAGAGTGTGCCTTTGGTCATTGCATTCAAGGCTCAGTGTCTGCATCTTCTTCTGTCAGTCTATAGTTGTTCTAAGTATAAATAGTTAGTTTTGATATTTTTTTATGGTCAATGGTTGAGAAACATTCCCGATTTGTAAAGTTTTAATGAATACTCTCATTCTCTGGTTATGTGTTTCCATTTGAGACTTCTTGTTTAATGACAATCAACTTTCTTTTCATCTCTATTGCTTGTAATACTGAAGGCTCGAGCATGGATGATCCAGTCGAGTTGTTGTAACCATATTGTGATGCATGTTTGATTGTAGTATTGTTATAGTGTCTTTAGTTTCCTGAAGTTTTGGATTCAAGAGGATCTTGTATTTGAATCTTTTCCTCCTTAGGCTGATGGAAGACTGGATGTCCATAGAAGACCTCTACATTTTCTCCTCAATTTCTTCATCTTACTCACCCTTACTGCAACTTATTGACTGGATTTAGAACAAGACCTCATTTTCCTGTGCATACCAACCCAGTTTTTTGAGTTAAAGAGACAACATCCCGAGTCTGTGTCCATTAGACCCCCCCTTTAAATTTATTCATTGTGACATAAAATTGATGGGTACTGGGATTACCTTTGTCACAATATAAAGGTGACTTCTAGCTCTAAAATTTCAGGTGCCATTGCCAGAGATGAATTGAAGATTTTCCCTAGGATAAAATGACAACGAGATTCTGATTTTGAAGGTGCATTAGATATTAGAACCATTGAAGATTGCATTTTTTCACCTGGCGACTTTGTTGAGGTGACTCCACTGTTTCAGTTGTGGCTTCCAGAGGTAGACATACGACGTCTACTCCACAAATTCCTTTAGTGACGCCTGAAGTTGATCCATAGAAAGTTATTAGAAGACAAAAGACCCTTCAAGAGGGTACTTCTACTGTTGAACCAGGTGATTCTGGTAATTTTCATTATTCTCCTATAGCAGCTCCAGTAGATGTTTCTCATTTTCCTATTACACCATCTATTGGAGCTTATAGAAGTTTAAATTTTGGGAGTTTTCTTGTTGATTTCCCCTCTCCCAGTTTCACTACTCTTCCTCTTGTTAAATTTGTTTCTTTTATAGAGAAGGAAACCTCTATTCCCTCAATTCCCATAGCCTTTTCTTCAAATCCTCTACTGCTTCCTTTTCCTCCCAGAGGCTCAGTTACAACCTCCCCTATTCACGCTACATCTCCTCTTGGTTCTCCTCCAGCTATCATGGCAGGTGATAATCCCCCTAGGAACATAATGGATGCCATAGTGGCTGCGAGATATTCCCCTCTGGTCTTACCTCATCCAATGAATTCTCTCCCTGCTGGAGACTACCTGAAATACATTCCCAAATTCACAGGAGAAGAAGACATGACTGCTGAATAAAACCTTGCTGCCTTATACAGTTATGCATACAATATAAATATTGAAAACGAGGATGTGTGGATGCGATTATTTGTCCAGAGTCTTGATGGTGAGGCTAGGAAATGGTTTAGGGGGTTGACCCCTGGATCCATTGCTGGGATTGAGTCTTTATATGATGTTTTCCTGAGACAGTGGGGGGATAAAAAAGACTTTATGTATTATATCATGGAGTTCAGGTCCCTAAGGAGAAAAGAGGGAGAATCTATCTTTGACTCCTCCAAAAGATTCAACAAAATGTACAATAAGATCCCTGTTGAGATAAATCCTACAAAAGCCTCTGCTAAAATTACTTGTGCTATTGCTTTTGACCCTGATTTATGCCTCCTGTTAAGAGAAAGAAGAGCTACTTCCTTGGCTCATATGCAAGATACATCCCGAGAAGTAGATTCCAACGTATTGGAAGTTGACAGACTTATAAATAAAGCTGATAGAGACAGAGGAAGGGGGAGATATGAAACCTCAACCTCTGATTCCTCTGCGTCCCATCCCCAAGTAGATGAATTGACCAAGATGGTAAAGTCTCTTTCTGCAGAAATGACGAAGATTAAATTTGAGGGGAAGCAGAGTTATAAGAGTGCCCAAAATACTGATAATAGAGGAAACTTCAGAAGGCCAAATACTACCCCTCAGATACTCCTAAGAGAGCCTAGAAGCAGAGATAGGGATGATCAAAAAGTCCAAACCCCTCTCCAAAATAACCTCGTTACTAATGAGGAACGAGAGGAAGAAGATCTTGATTATGAAATCCATTATCTTGGAGACACATCTCCTTTCCCCCATTTAACTCAATCTAAATACGAGGAGTCTCTTGTGGACAACCAAATAAATGAGCTGAGTAAAGGGGAGAAAACCAATGGTAGTCTAAATAAATACCCCCTCAAGTCTAAGAAGAAAGAAGGGAAGTATGACATCCTTGATTAGCCTTCCAGAGTAGAGAAGCCTGCGAAAGACGCAACAAACAACAACAAGGAGAAGAAAACACAGAACCCCCCACCAATAGCCAAAGGTCCTATCCCAGAAGTGAGAGAAATTCTGAAGACCCCCTCCTCTTTTAACTTTGAGCATGAAATTCAAAATATCAAAATCCCTATACCCCTTTCAGAGATGGTCAAGCACGAAGATTTTAAAAGGTCCCTCTCTAAACGGTTGCAGCCCGAGCCTTCATCTTATTCCATAGACTCAGTAAACCTTCAAGATGATAAGCCAGTGGTAATTCTAGGTCCCTTGATAGAAGACATATATGATTCATCCCCTCCCTTATACACCTCACTGAACATACATGACAAGGTGCTGCATAATTGTTTGATGGACTCAGGGGCATCTCATAATCTCATGTCCAGAACTGTCATGGATGAACTTGGATTAGAAATCACAAAATCTTATCATGATTTGTATTCTTTTGATTCAAGGAAGGTACAATGTCTTGGTGTCATCAAAGATCTAGTTGTGACCTTGTTTTGGTTTCCCATGAAAAGTGTGTTCATGGATATAATGGTAGCTGATGTTCCCCCAAATTTCAACATGCTATTGTCAATATCTTGGATAAAGAGACTTGGGGAAACCTTTCAGCTAGACCTCACATATTATACTATTCCTGTGTTTGGGGGGGAGCATAGAAGACTGTAGAGATAAGCTTAGTTGGCCTATATTATTGGTGATGAAACAGACCCCACCAACCATCCTATTTTTTCCCTTGATACTGATTTGGGATCCAACTTATTGCAGGTCACTGATGCCCTTGAACCCCCTCTTGAAATCATAAATCAATCCCTTGCTCTTTGTGAATATCCTCCTTCGATTACCTCTTTTTGGAAAATGATCTTTTATGGAGCCTCTTCTAGGGAAGGTGTTGGTGTTGGGGTGGTATTTATTTCTCTTATTCAAGACATTATATCTCTGTCATACAAGTTAGAATTTGAAGCTACCAATAATGTGGTAGAATATGAAGCTCTTGATTTGGGTTTGAGGACTGTAAAGGACATGTGGATTGAAAAGTTATCAATGTTTGGAGATGCTGAGTTAATTGTCCATCAGATTAGAAATATTTGTAAGGCCAAGCACCCAAGGCTGAGATCGTACAAAAATAAAGTCTAGGATCTAGTCGACATTTTTTTCTTATCTTTCAACATTTCATTTGTTCCAAGAGAAGAAAATGCCATGGTTGATTCTTTGGTTGTTTTTGCAAGTAGTTTTAGAATCCCTCTACCACCTGAGATTAGGTATGAAGAAGAAGTAAAATATAGACCCTCTATACTTGAAAATGTAAAGCATTGGAAAATGTTTGAGGATGATCATGAGATCAAAAGATTCCTGGAGATGGTTGATGAGTTTTCTGCATTACTCATTGATCAAGATCTTGATTCTGAAATAGATCCCCATGCTGATGTTTTTCTGAAAAAAATTGATAATCATCATATTGTCCAGTTGCCCATTAATCAGATCTCGAAGGGACTAGTTACTTTGAAAAGACTATTTGACACAAATGATGTGGCAGTAAAGGGTAAAGTTTCAAATGAGGATGCCAATGTGGATGAATGCAATATTGGTACAGAGAAGGAGCCTAAATTTGTCAAGCTGGCAAGCATCTTATCGAGGGACAAAAAGGGCCGAGTATGCAGAGCTATTGAGAGAATTCACTGACATGTTTTCCTGGACATACGAAGATCTCATAACATACGACACAAGTGTCATTGAGCATAAGATCCCATTGAAAGATGAGGCTAAACCATTTAGGCATAAATTAAGACAAATAAATCCTATGTTGTTGCCTATTATGGAAAGGGAGGTAGTGAAGCTGCTGGATGCCCAATTCTTTGTCCCTTTGAGACATTCTGAATGGGTGGCCAACCTGGTCCCAGTAAGAAAGAAGAACATAGAAATCAGACTATGTGTTGATTTCAAGAACCTGAACAGAAGCTCTAAGAAGGAAAATTATCCTTTTACAAATATGGAACAAATATTGAAAAGGGTGACAGGTGCATCTAGGATGTCCATGATTGATGGATTTTCTAGCTATAATTAGATTTATGTCCCACCTGAAGACAAAAAAAAGAAAACCTTGACCACCCCTTGGAGCACATTTATGTATGCTAAGATTCCCTTTGGATTGATGAACGCAGGAGAAACGTTCCAACGAGCCATGGACATCACCTTCATTGGAGAAAAGGATAAATTCATAGTCATCTATCTGGATGATGTTACAGTTTTCTCCAAATATGATAAAGAGAATTGTTATCATCTGAGAAAGGTCTTCTTGAAATGAAAAAAATTTGGTGTCTCCCCGAATCCCAAAAAGTCTCTATTTTGCATGTAGGAGAGGAAATTGTTGGGGCACATAATATCAACTGAGGGGGTCAAAATTGATTCAAGCAGAGTAGAAGTTATTCAAACCTTGTTGTTTCCCAAATCCAAAAAGGAAGTCCAGTCTTTTCTGGGAAAAACTAATTTTTTGAGAAGGTTTGTTTCAAATTTTGCTGAAGTGGTGAAGCATATCACAACCATGATCAGGAAGGGGAATGAAGTAAAATGGACTGCTGAGTCTATGGATTCTTTCAATCAAATCAAGAAGGCATTGACTGAGACACCTGTGCTAATCAGTACTGATTATTCCAAGGATTTTATGATTTTTTCCTTTTCTTATTTTGATACAATGACAACTGTTTTATTGCAGAAGAATGCTAAAGGGTTAGAGAAACCCATTTCCTTTTTTAGTAGAGCAATGATGGACGTTGAGGTGAAATATGACATCATTGAGAAATAAGACTATGCATTGGTCAAAGCTCTCAAATCTTTCAGAGTTTATGTTCTGCATTCAAAGATCATTGCCCATGTTTCTTCAACTACTCTAAAGGACATTCTCATTCATCCTAACATAGACGGGAGAAGGAGCAAGTGGATTGCCAAAATCCTTGAATTCGATTAGGAAATAAATCCCACCAAGATAGTTAAAGGCCAATGTTTAGACAAGCTATTGGCTGAGTCTAATTGTAAATCTTTGGGGGTTAAATTCATCAACACTTTCTCAGAAAATCATCAAGCTGAATTGTTTGATAAAAATTCTCAAGACAACCCTTTTTTGGCAGAATGCACCTGGTACAAAGACATCATATTTTTTCTGCAAGAGTTGTGACCTCCAGATGGCATGGGAAAAGGTAAGGCAAGATATATTAAGCTCAAAGAAATTAAATAATTCCTTATTGATCATCTTTTGTATTGAAAAGAACCCCTAGGAGTGTTGTTGAGATGTTTAGACCCACAAGAGGCCCAAAAGGTTATGCTTGATTTTCATGATAGACTATGTGGAGGAAATCACTTCTAGAGGACCATAACCTATAAGATTCTCAGGGCTGGGTATTTCTGGCCTACTCTATTCATCGATGTATGTGAAAAAATCAGGGCTTGTGTTAAGTTCCATAAATTATGTAGGAAGAAACAACTCGAGTCTTTTCCATTGAAGCCTGTGGTAGCTTCAGGACCCTTTCAATAGTGGGACCTAGATTTTATTAGGGAAATTCATCCTTCTTCAAGTGGAAAACATAGGTGGATATTGACTTCCACTCATTACTTTACCAAATGTATAGAAGCCATCCCCACAAGGAGTGCTTCTCACAAGGTAATCATTAGTTTTCTAGAAGACATTATAGCGAGGTTTGGTTGTCCAAAAAGAATTGTCACTGATAACGCTGCATCGTTCAAAGATGAACCATTGATTACGTTTTGTGAACAATTTGGAATTTCACTGATTCAATAAACTCATTAATATCCCCAAGGGAATGGATTGGAAGAGTCCTATAACAATAGCCTTATAAAAATGATCAAAATACTGCTAGAGGATAACAAGAAAGAATGGGATTCAAAGCTCAAATTTTCTCTGTGGGCTAATAGAGTGACAACAAAGTGGTCCCTAGGTGTCTCTCCTTTTCATCTTGTGTATGGATTTGAGGCCATATTTCCTTATCATCTTGCCTTTCCAGTAGCACAATTCTTCCAAGACTACCAAGGGGAGCCTGATAATATGATTAGAAGAATTCAACAACTAGTAGAAGTGCAACAGACTAGGGAGAAACTACTAGACAAAGCACATGAACATCAACAGAAAATCAAACAAGATTTTGACAGAAAGGTGAGAAAAGAGGATTTCCAGCTAGGAGATCTAGTACTCAAATGGGATGCACCCAAACAGGACAAGGGAAAGCATGGTATATTTGAAGCCCTCTGTATTGGGCCCTTCAAAATCTCTGAGGTGTTCCCGAACAATACTTACATGTTGCAGAATTTGGAGGGTGATGAATTTTTTGGTAGCCCTATAAATGGGCATTTTTTGAAGAAATATTTTGTTTAGGCCATAACCGGCATTCCACCTCTGTAAATACCACTCCTTTTTTATTTTGTTTTTAGTTTTTTTTTTGTTTTCAATAAGAGACTCCATAACCCAAAGCAAAGGCACTGGAACTACTTGTTCTTGGCATCTCGCACGGAGCATGCCATCCCCTATGGAGCCAAATGTTATCACACAAACTTGTTAGAGTCTTGTGGGTTAGTAGTTTCTACCTAAGTCTATAGTTTTCCCTTTCCTTTCTCCTTTTCATCGACCAAAACTTAATTTTTCCCCTTTCAGCTTGTAATTTGCTTTGTGTTTGTCCGCAATCATTTGAGCGACCTTTTGTTTGTGTAATCCTTTCTGAGAAGTATCGGTCCTAAGATTTTGTTCTCTCTGGGTTAATCAATACCCTCTCTCCCTCTGTCATTGATCCTTTTTCTTTCCTAGGCCCTCATTCAGTCATCCAAGTATTTATTTACATAGGATGAAATAGTGAGCACAAGCATAACACTTAGAGCAGTTTGATGTGGACTCAAATCAAGTGAGCGAGAAAGTTCAGTTTGGTGAAGGAATTTGCATTTAAAAACTTCAAAGATCGACGAAGAATAATAGTTGTAGGAATCAAGAGTTTAGAACATTGTTTAAGTTATTTGTAAAAGATCCGAACCCCCAAAATCCGAAGTCAGCAGGAGCCGTCCGATCCAATAGGACATGTGGCACCAGATCTGAATCATGGAGAAAGTCATTTCGAGAAATCTGAAGTGAGGAATGCATAGATTTACCGAGTCCTAAAATGTCAAAGATCCGAAGTCTCAAAGTGTCGATATTCATCTGGGCCATCCGATTCAAGGGGACGTGTGGCACTTGATCTGAGAAATCATGATTTCATGACTCAGAGGCTTTAGCATGGAGCACAACATAGACTCACAAAACACGAAGTTGAAAAACACTCAAGAGTTGGGCCCATGATCACAACCCATGGTTATATGGGAAAAAGGGCCATAAATAAGGGTAAGCACCTATTGAGCGATGGGCACCTGAGGTTTTCGAGCAAGCATCCTTGATGTTCAATTCCAAGAAAATATGATCGTTAATCTGGATGGGATATTTTGAAGATTCGAGCATCGGGATATTTTGAATCAAGTAGAGTGAAGACTCCCTAAATGTGAAATCCTAGGTTTCGCATAGGATCCCTAGGTCATGAAACGAGGTCGCATGAAGCGATGGAGAGGAGCCACGGTAAGAGCCGAGAGAGCCTGTATTATTCATAGAGGAAGATCTGTGTGGTCTCGAGGCACTGGGATTGACTTGAAGGAGTCATGAACGTCTCCTAGAACATTCATCGGTGTCATATTTAATCTCGATCCCGATGAAAGTAGTTAATGGAAATGGGGGAGGTAGTTGAAACCTCATTTTACCTCATAAATGGAAAACATGGAAAATATGTCCATGGAGGAAGATTGTCATCCCAAAGTCCCCCTGTCAATGGATGTTCCCACAAATCCCATACTGATCTGATCTTGCGTCTAACAGAAGAATACAAGTCCATCTCGACAGAAGAAGATGAAGACACAGAGCCTTGAATGCAATGACCAGAGCACGCCTTTGGTGGGAGAAAGATGTTCTAAGTATAAATATTTAGTTTTGATATTTTGTTATGGTCGATGGTTGAGCAACGCTCCTGATTTGTAAAGTTTTAATGAAGCCTCTGGTTCTTTGGTTATCTGTTTCCATTTGAGACTTCTTGTTTAATGACAATCAACTTTCTTTTCATCTCTTTTTCTTCTTATACTAAAGGCTTAGGCATGGATGATCCAGTCGAGTTGTTGTAACCATATTGTGATGTATGTTTTATTGCAGTATTTTTATAGTGTCTTCAGTTTCTTGAAATTTTGGATTCAAGAGGATCTTGTATTTGAAGCTATTCCTCCTTAGGTTGATGGAAGACCGGATGTCCATAGAAAACATCTACATTTTCTTCTCATGTTCTTCATCCTACTCACCCTTAATACAACTTACTGACTGAAGTTAGATCAAGACCTCATTTTACTGTGCATACCATCCCATTTTTTTGAGTTAAAGCGATATTATCCTGAGTCTTCTTCCATTAGACCCCCCCTTTAAATTTATTCATTGTGAGATAAAACTGATGGGTACTGGGCTTACCTTTTCCACAATCAAGAGGTGACTTCTAGTGATAACATAGTCAATGTCCCAATGTAACTTGTATGAGAAAGGAATAATGAATTCATCTCCAAGTTCCACAAACAACACTCCAACTTCGGCTCCTTCCCAAGACGAAGCACCGTCAAAAAACATTTTCCAAACTCTTATACTATTTACATTTTTGTTTTTTTTTCGATTTTTTTGTTTTCTTCTTATGAATCATTTTATTTTGTACCATTTTATTTTGCACATTTGTCAAAAACATCATCAGTTGATAATATACAATTTCCTAGATCTTGATCTGCAACATAAGTCGGATAATTATTTGGGTTTTGTGGGTCACTTACGGTATATGCCAATTTTGTCTCTCTGTATAGACGGGTGAATTGTCCACTGAAAATTGGGATTGTAGCATACATCATGTCCAATTGAAGTGATCCTCCAAGTTTGGCACCCCAAGACCTGGATAACAACATTCCATACTTCGCAGGAACATCAGCAACGACTACATCGATGAGAATAGTCTTCACAGGAATCTGTGCAAGATTAACCACCAAATATTTTATCATACCAAGACATTTAACTTTTCTTGAATCAAAATAGCATAGATCTTGGTATGGTCTAGTAACCTTGAGACCCAGTTTTTCCATAATAAATTTGGGCATTAAGTTGTGGGAGGATCCAGAATCCAACATACAATTATGGAGTAGGTGATCATGCACAATCAACGTAATATAAAAAGGAAGAGGGTCTTTATAATTTTTGATATGCGGACCAAACATTATAGTAGGTTTATAATCTTGTAAATTAATAGTATCCACATGAATTTAAACATCCGAGAAATTTATCATCTTGAAAATTTGTTTTCTATACGCCGTATTTTTCGCTAGTTCAACCAGAGGTACCTGAATTTTAATTTTATTAATTTCACTTTACAAATTAAAACTTCCAATCGTCTTTTCTGCCTCTCTAATTGGGATCTATGTTTCTTTTTTTTCTAGTCTATTGGTTTGCGTTGCTTTGGTTCTAGTTGTCTTTGTCTTGGCCACTTGTGTTTCAGCTGTTTTTGTTTTAGCAACTTGCGTTTCAATTGTTTTGGTTTTGGGAGCTTGCGTTTCAACTATTTTTGTTTTGGAATCTTGCGTTTCAGTGGATGGTTGAGCTGCCTCATTAGTTTTATTTCTCAACAAGATCTTCCTTAGTGTATAAGTTGTAGAATTTTTATCTCTAGGCCTTAAATTATATTTGTGTTGAAGCTCGACCATTATAGAGTTAGCGATTCCTTGATAATCAGATTCTCCCATATTATTTATACTTAACTCTTTTCCAAACCATTGTTCTTTATCTAAATACCTTTCATAATCCTGTCTGGTTAGGTGAGGTTCTTATTAATTATCACTGAGGTTGTCTATATCTTCATCGAACCCCTCAAAGTATTGTGCATCATCGCTTTTCATAAAGTTTTCTATTTTAAAGGGAGCTTTGATTTTCTGGTCCTCATTTTTTACTGATCTCTGTTGCATCTTGGGATTGCGATTCCTTTTGAAATATATCCTATAAAAAGTATCAGGTTTATCCTGGTCTAGTTCTATTCTGGAGATTTTGTTTGATAACTCTTTGATTATCTTATCCATGTCGTCCATTTTGTCATCCACATACCTACCAGATCCAGAAGTTCCAGCTTGTTCCCTAAAGAGTTTAGTTTCTTTGGTTCTCGTTTCGACCTTCACTTTTAATTTACCCAATGCCATCATGTTTGACTCAATTTCGATGGCATCATCTTGCATTCTTGTGAGGTCAACAGGTCTCCTTTCCCTCAAGATACGATCCACTTCAATGTCCAATGATTCTTTGACGAGTGAGGAACAAGCTTCTTCACAAGATTTCTTCACTTCCTTGGCTAATCTCTTACTTTCAACTATATTAGCCTCCCAGGTTTTTAGTATTATATCACCTCGGGTTAGTTCTAAAAGGGAAAATCTAGTGACATTGACTACTTCCTCCTTTGCTGAAGATAAAACGACCTCTTAGAAAGTCACTCTAGCTACAACGACCTCTCTCTCTTTTATGAAAATATTATTTAAAGAATGGTATGACAACCGTTAATAATTTTGAATAGCTTCTAGTCTGGTAAAAAGGTTTTGTTGGGGTGATTCCAGCTTCTCCTGCACCTCCAAGGCATGGGCTTGGAAAACCGCCACATTTGCTGATGTGTTCTCAATCAAGTTTATTTTAGCTTGGAGTTTTTTTACCAATTCTTCCCATCGAATGGCCAGTTCCCTATTTTTCTGTGAATTCTTATGCATTTGATCAAGACTGATTTTAAGTTGTTGGATTTCCTACCTATTGCAGGCTCTGATCTTCTCAAAACATTTATTTATCTCACTTCTGACACTCTGCTCTACAGTATTTACTTGGTTTTTCAACTGGCTCACCAACAGATCCATCTGCTTCAATTGTTCTTTTAGGTTCCCAACTGAATACTGGTTTGTTGTGGAAAAATCTCCCAATGAGCCTTCCACTTCCATAGTGAACTCTGCCTCCTCTAAGGCCTGACCATCATATAACACTCTGTGTCTCTTGACAGTTTCACCCTCCCTTTGGTGTGTTTCTCTTTTCACAATATCTCTCCTCTTTTTTTTGAAGAATATGTTAGAAGGGGGTATCTCTTCCACCAAAATAGGCGTAAGATATTCTATAAACACTACTTCGGCACTCGGGTTCCCTCTAATGTATTGTAAATGCATGATATATTGAATAGGGATGCCTATATCGGTGGATGGTTATTGCCCGACTGTGTGAGAAGCTAATTTGTTTGGTGTGGACAGTGGTTTTTCTTCCCCCTTTTTGATCAAGGCCTCAGCCTGAAATTTAGTTTGATCATATGGTGGATTTATCAATGTAGAATCCCCCTTCTATATAAAAACCTCAGTCTTTTCCAATTGTTCTTGAGCATCCTGTCCACTGGAGCTCCCTATTTCTAAACTCTAGGTCACAATTTCCAGTGCAGTTGGAGATGTCGGGGTTTTTCCCTACAAGACTTTAGGAAGGCTATTTCTTCGGTGCCTTTGAAAATTATAGAATTCAAATAATTTTTCAGGAGCCAGAGTTTGGACTCGGCTAAAAACTTCCTGATAATATCTTTCTCCTTAGAATATCTCATTCTGTGGGGAATATTCATGCTCATATCTTTTTAAATTGAAAAGAGCCATGTGATTTCATACGATCTTCTGAGGATTAGGTTTCTTGAATTCAATATTGGAAAACTTGATGTCTTCCATGGCCGCGACCTCTACTTTTGAGTGGCTGAAATCTAATAGTGTGAACATACCAATCTGCAAAGGAAATGTGGGCCATACCTTTTTCTGCAATACATTTATCTCTTTACTGATTCTGCCCAACAGATTTTGATGTGCTACCTCTCTACACACCAATCAATTTGGTAGAAACTTGGGTAAAGCATGTGGAAGGACAAAACATCCAAAAACCCCAATATATGAGAACTGGTCTTCAATGTACCAATCTGCTATTTTCCCTAGGTTGGTCACTATATTGTCGGAAATCCTAGAAGGTGGGCACCCATATATAGCAATATGTATCGACACCACCACATAGTTATAGATTTCGTAGAAGAAATATTTGGCTTTATCCTCCCACAAATTGGAGTGACATAAGTGTATTGGTTCAGTGCTAGTTGGATTCTAGCTCCATCCCATCAAAGGAAATGGCATCATGAAACAGATGAAATAAATAATATAAGTAGACATGTAAAATGGGGCAGGTTTCCCTTTGTCTTTTGATGACCGATATTCTATGATTTACCTAACCAAGTTGTCCGATAATATTTTGGCCCAATCAAAGGAATACCCCTCTTCTACCGTATACATGATTAACACCCATGGTAATAAGAAATGAGCACAATTTTCTTTCTCAAAAAGCCGACATACAATCATGGCTAGATACATCATGTGAGGCTCTAATGAGGCAACAACATACACACCATGGGTGTCTTCTCTAATTTTCTCAATACGTGAACACCAATCCTTGATCAAGTCGAGTATGTTTCTTCCATATTGCGTGCATTCATTTTTGTCAATGTCCATTAATAAAGTGGAATTATAAATGTAACTGGGAAGTGGGGATAATTTGTACATCTCCTGGAAATGCTCTGGTTGGAAAGACCCAACTGCAACCCTTTGCAAATTGCAGATACTCATGGTCAAGAGGCCCACATTCTCCAATGCCCAACCAATCATATCATTATAAGGCATGATCCTATTCTGCATTGCTATTTTATGAAGATCTGATTTAGCAACATATTTGTATCTCATAGCCTGAGTTTTAGTCACGTCGTTGCTTGAATCATTTGGGCAGCTGATCAATTCGTATTGTAGAATATTGAATACCTGCGTCTAGGTTTTCATAGAATTTATGGTTCTAGGTGACGTGTATGAGAAGATGTCTATGTTTGGGTTTGAGATTTCACCCGACACTTTAGCTATTTTCCGAGGAGCCATGGTATCACGAGCTCAGATCTATGTTACCTGTCACAAGAAATGCGCAAACTTCTTATCTTGAAAACTTGTTGTCTTGTGAAAACGCAAAATGAAATTCAAACTTCAATATCTTTTTCCCCCTAATCGTATCGAATTTATAAATATCTTTACTAACAAAGCATTCACTTTCCTTAATGAAAATGATTTAGGCGGTGGTCTAGGATCTTATTTGAAATGATGGTCATAGATCGATTATTAATTTCATTAATTTCTGGTGGTTCGTGATTAGAAGTTTTGACAAACAACATTTGAAATTACTCGAATTACGACTTGGTGAAAAATTTATCATGAGATAATCCTCATTAATGCATCAATTAATCACATTTATCGTTAAATATTTTTCAGGGTTTCGGACCTCGGGATATCCTATAATAGTTCAAGCTATTATTTCTGAAATGCGAAATCGCGAAGTGATTAGTTAATTTTAATCATGTTTAACCCGTTTAATAATCACATTTAACCTCAAGTATTTCGAGGTTTCGAACCTTGGGATATTGATAGTTACTCAAGGTAGGATCCCCAAAACGCAAAATTGCGAAGTGATTAATTATTTAATAATTGTTAATTAACCCTTCTTAATGATTAATACATTTCGGGAGTTCAAGCTTCATGAGTTAGGGATATGATATTTGGCGAATGCCCGAAATCCAAAATCGTGAAACTATTATTTGATTTTTCTAATTGGGTTTTAGTTTCTTTTTAGGTATTTATCACTTCATGTATTTGGTTAATTAACTTCATTTAAAATTTCGACAGGTCACTTTCTAGAAATATGCGTCAAATATTAGGGTAATATGTGTGTGGTGACTAGGATCCATCCAATGCTTTTCGCGTATCGGGGTTTTGAAGGAGAGACATGTTAACACACCTGAAGCATGGAATTCCAAAATCCGAAATCGTGAAGTCAAACTCTATAGTTTTTGTGATTTTTAAGATTCAGGTGGCTCCAAATGTTCGGGAAAAGGGGAAGCATTATCTTTTGGAAATGGGCTTATAAGTTAAAGTGAAAATATAGGAAAAATATTTAGGCTTATAATTTTAGAAGTATTCCAACACGCTTAAGGGACACCTCACTATGCAAGGATTATGGTGTTAGGATGGTTACCAACATTTCCCATGTTTATAGAAGTTTGTTGTTTCCACTTGAACATGTGTAAGATTTTTATTTTTAGGTGGGAGAATCCTATGTTAGAGGATCAAGATCAAATTGTATGATGCCATTCCTTGTTTAGGATATAAATGAAGCATTAGAAGAAAATTTGGAGGTTTGAATGGTTGAGCATAGTCTCCCTTTTGTAATGTTTTGATGTAATAGAGCCATACTCTGGCTTTTATGTATTGAGATATGAGACATTTTTTCTAATAGAAGTCAACTTTCTTTTCCATCATCTTCCTTCTTTATGACTATGATTTTCTCATCATTGAATGATTCAATTGAGATAGTATAGTTATGTTACAATGTATGTTTGATTGTGACGTTGTTGTGATTATTATCAGTTTTTAAAAAATTGGATTAAAGAAGTTCTCGTGTCTGAGTTTTTTCCTAATTTGTCTTCTAGTAAGGCTTGATGCTATTAGTAGACTAATTCATCCTTCTCATTAAATTATTCCTTCTACCTACACTTATCTTTAAATCACTGACTAAAGTTAGCCAAGAACTCACTTGCTTATTCATCTTGCTTAGAAATTTCAGTGTTTGTGCACTGCTATGCTGAGTTTTATCCATTTGACACTTCATCATAAATTTACCATTACAAAACTATTTGATGGGTAATGGGATTATCCTCTAACATTATAAGGGTGACTCTCAGTGCTAACAACTGGGAAATCGAAAAAGGATGAAAAAATTAATAACCAAAGCTATAAAAAGGGAAAAGACAGGAAAAGGAAAAACATTTGTGATTTTTGAGCGAAAGAACAAGAAGAGTGAAATAAAGTGTGAGATTGTGAAGAACCCAACTAAGATATACAATATTATTTTCCTGAAAACAAGAATATGGTACCTCCCAAACTTGGCGGTCCCTGACAGTTCACAAGTGTGACCTGATAGATAGGGAAGAAAAAGAAAAGAAAAGTAGAACCAACAAATATCGTGGAGGTGGAGGTTGATACAATGCCGAAGACTGAATCCCTCAGTCCAACAAGGGTACAAGAATAAAAATCAGTTGTAGAAGAAATGGAAGTGGATCAGAGTGCAGGACAATGAAAATCGAAAAATCCTAATGGAGAGGTAAAACCTAATTCAGAAAACTTTGTAGGAGAGGAGGAGACCAAAAACATAGTGAGGGGGCCTTAAAACAGGAAGCCAATGCAGAAGAAGTCTCGGTCGAAGACATTACATGCCAATAGGAAATAGAGGGTGAAGAAGAAGAAAAATTCAAGATAGAACTTGCAGAAGAAAACCCATTCGTAGGACAGAAAAGGAAAACACCAGGCGTGGAGATAATTCTACCTCACATCCCAGATCCCATAATTACAGTTGAGAACATGCTAGGAAAAGTAGAAAAATTAAATTATGTAGATCATGACGTACCACACACATCAAAGTTTCCTAACTTTTCTCAAGAAATATATTTAGAGAACAAGGAGGAGGCAAAACCCTCAAGAAAGCCAATTTTGGAGCCCATGTAGTGGATCACGTGAGTATATAATTAAGGCATTATGAATTTTCTAGAAATACCACATTTAATGCGCACTAAGGACATGGGAAACTATGTGAAATAACTAATGGCAAGGGTACATGGAGGTATCCTATGGATGGACAGGCCGGTCCATATAGACATAGACCTCATATCAAAAATCACAAGGTTACCAACCAACGACATAAAACCACATGATTAATTAGAGAACAAAGCAAGGGACAATGAGATTTTAGAAGAGGTCAAAGCATAGTTCAGGATAGATAGGGGAAACAAGGGCATAGTCATAAAGGGCATAAACAATCCTACGATGCGGTTTTCCATGAAGCTCATGGCATGTAAACTATTGAGGATGTGTAGAAAGTAAGATGCCCCAACATGAGTCATAGAAGCAGTTATGTAGTGCACAAAGGGTATCATATTCAACTAGGAGCCCTATTTACTGAACCGATTTTTTATAGACTACAAGGATGCATAGGATAATGGGACAAAATTCCATTACTCCTGAATATTGATATTGGTAGCATTGGTAGGCTGAAAGGAACCCAAATTCATAGCCTTCCTAAACATAAGAGGGAAATGTCATGCAACGCGGTATACAACATTATGGAAGGGAAAAGATGCTAAAAAAAAAGAGGCAAACAACACAGTGTTTGCAATGTTCCTAGAAGATCTGCAACAAAAGAAAACTAACGTGTGAAGAATCCCCATTGAAGTAGTCAAGGAAACTGAATGGATTTATATCTTTAAATCTTCAAGACACCACATGTGTATTCAGGGTAGAAGAGATCCAAAGAATAAGTGGCTAGAAATGAGGCACTACACAACGCAGGAGGAAGTACGATGGATAGTGAAGGACTAGGTTGCATAGTGGAAATTTCCAATAGCACAGAAGGAAGGGAAAAAAACTAAGGAAAAAGAAGAGGCAGGTCCATCAAGGAAGATAGGAAGTCAAGTAGACAATACAAGGAAGGATGCAAAATGCAGTGAAACCTCAAGGAGTATCACAACAATAAGGACGACAAGGAAGAAAGACACTATGTCAAGGGTAGAAGTGAAAGGATATGGAGAGAAGGTAAAGGGATATAGCTCTCATAAAAAGGAGGTACATGATGACCAAATAGAAAAGATGAAAACTGAGGCATAGACCTCAACCCCAGGAACACAGGAGGGAGAAATAAGGAAGAAAATGAAGTACCACAAGAATCCTCTAGTACTCACTATCATAGAAGACGATGCAGAATGTGTTACAGACAAAGTCCAAGATAGAGAGGAGAATGTAGTACTTGCAGTAGAATTACAAAGAGAGGAGATTATGTGGAAGTTAGTAGAAGTACATGACCTTATTTAGAGGTTGTAGAGATTAAGAGTGCATCATACTACAACACATCATAAACAAAAAGCATAGGAAGCACCTGTACAAAAAGAACATGAAGAGGCAGTACAAATAGTAGTAAAGGGTAGTGACATGTTTAAGGTCATGAAAGACATGTTGGAACTATATGAGAACACAATGCAGAAATAGGTGAAGGACATCGAACATATTGAGTTAGTTCTGGCACACATACCCCTAAAGGAGTTATATGGGTTACAAGCGAGTGTGATGGAGGAGGTCTAGTCTAGAGCTAGGGAGGATTCCACCAACCTAGAGATCGTAGGGAGGTGAAGGAAATATTGCAGGTAACTTGTGAGCAAATAATAATGGAGAAGGAGGATGAGAAACATCGTGGAAATAAACTATATAATAAACTTGTAGAAGTATACAACAACATACCAGACTATGTGTAGGAACTAGAGGTCACAACATAAGAAAAGATACAAAAGATTACATAGAAAATGGAGAGATATAATAAGGAGATAGTCGAATTAACAAAAAAAATGACTCCAATCACTCCTCCATAAGTGAGAGAACTGAGAGAGTAGGATGCTATTATGCACATATATAGCATAGCACAAAAAGATAAAGAAGTTGCAGAATTGTATGACATGAATGCACACATTTGGACTAGATTGGAAGAAGATGATAAGATACAGTAGCTCGAGGGGAGAGAAGAGAAGTTGAACATTGCAATTCAAGACTTGAAGTAGTGGTAGAAGACAATGTATATATCTTTGAGACTGAGGGTCATGCAAGAGATAAAAAACCTGCAAGAAGAGGTAAAGGCCACACAAGAAGAGAAACAAGCATGATAGGATCAGTTGGATCCCCTACAAGAATAAGAAGTACACATGATAACAATGTTGGAAACGGATAAACCAACATGGAACAAGTATATCCAAAAAACAAGGAAGTATTGAAAGAGCACATGATCGTGCAAGATGTGGAGATACTGGCAGAAAAGAGTGTGCAAGCAAAAGAGAAAGTGACAGATTTGGCATAGAAGTTTCATGCACTAGAGGTTAATGTTGAGGGCCTATTGGAGTGATCAGAATCTGGACCAGGGGTCTAAAATTTGCTCAATTTTCAAAGTGCTCGGAATGCGATGAAAATGGTACCATTGTGTCCGCCTCGTTCTCCTGATTCCGACGGTATATTTATTTTCTCAAACGGAGTCCGTATGGAGAAGTTATCGAGGTCTGTTCGCCGAGCCAAACAGAAAAAAAAATGATGCTGACTGTACCTGTTCGTACAAGACACGTGGCAGGACCGTACAGCACGTGTGGCATGTCTGTACAGGACACGTGGTGACTCTTGGGCATGACACGTGTCATGCATTTATGGGCTTTTCAACATACGTTTGACCAATATTGAGGTGACACGTGTCACCACTGGATGGGTGACACATGGCACATGCTGACGTCAGCATCCTGCGTGTCGGCTGACGTGGCAGGCTGATGCAGCATGTGACTGGATCATACAGTGAATACGCGGAAATTTCTTATTGGTTGATTTTGGTCGAGTTAGATTGTGACACGTGGCATTATTGTGAATGAATGGAAGGGTGCCACGTGGCCCAATCATGGGCCGCCACGTGGCACCCCGGAATTGGCTTTTTGGTTGGTAATTAAAATTTTATGGAGGCCGAGGGGTTCAACCCCCGGACCTCCCCACCATACAAACGCTTTAACTATGCCCGCCAACCATCATGCCACGCCTTGATCCTTGCTTATACGGTGGATTTAAATTTATTTAAATTTAGTTTAATGCCATTTTGGTGGGGGGTCGGGCCAGGGCTTAGCCCCGACCCCGGTCTTATGCGATTGACATATGACTGTGACCTTTTATGATTACGCGCAGGGGAGTATTACAGGTATTACCCACGGTTGTATTGGCGGTCCTTTGCACCAGGCATACGACCCTACCCTTATTGCAAATGGCGCGTGGGGGGTAATATATGTATGGTTGCATATATATTTCAACGCACGGTTATATGTTAATTACACATGACCAGACCTTATGTCATTTGGTGTGGAAGTCAACCCACGGTTCCATTACAAAATATGACCACAGTCATATTGTTTATGCGCGTGGGTAATCCATAATCATATATTATAAAAGTGTACGGGTTATAACACTTTGCTGCGTGGTTTATTCCATGGTTAAATGCGCGTGGTTTATAATGTTGGTATATTAAAACGCGTGGTTTGATATGGCGCGTGATTTGAAATGGGTTTCAAATGGAGCCGAGTTTGGTTCAACTGTTAACCACAAATCCGACACATGTCCAAATGTTATACACACGTGAGTCGAGCTCCTTTTTGTGCGTGGGATGTGGCCACATGACCCCATGCGCCCAACACCTCCGTCTTCGGGGGTTATATTCCCGTTAACCGTTCGACAATTTGACCCAAATTTCAGAACGCGCGTTTGTGCTGAGTTTTGGCACGAGAAACGCCGGGAGCTAGGTTCATTCACCTACAGGTGCAGAATGGCGAACAGGTTGCAGAGCTTGAAGGGGGAAAATGGCAGAGGCCATAATTTTTGGAGTTTTGACCAAATCAGGTGCTGTAAAATCCCAGCTAGGGGTTTTTGGACGTTCTGAGTCCATTGGAACCATTTTCACAGGCATTTGAAGAGCCCATTTGCAGGTTTTTCACATTTGAAGTTTGAGGAAGCTTCAGGAGCCTTAAAGCCCTCATTGTTTGAGGCATTGCTCAGATGAGCACATATCCATTTGCTGAGACTGAATAGTCATTTTTAACTATTTATTATGCTCTGAACACTTTGGGATAGGTTTCAGATCCATTGGAGGACTTTTACAGGTGTTTTTTCCTCATTCAAGTTCAGGGAAGCTTGGAGGTCACATGTAGAAGAGGTCATTGTTGGATGAGCCATTGTCCATTTGCAGAGTTTTAACAGTCATTTTTGGGGTTTTTATGTATTATGAATACAATGGTACAGTCTGTAAATCCATTGGAGTTGAGCAGCAGCTTGTAAAGAGAATTTGACAAACTAATCCCAAAGAGCCAAGTCCATTGAAGGAGGCTCAAGGAGATGTAGCCCAGTGAGGGGTGAACTCCTTTATCATCTTGCTATTGTTGTGAGTTTGTTGTATTATTTGTAGCATTATATATTGGTTTACATTGGTTTATAACACATATTTAACTATTTAAAAGAACCTTTCTTCTCACATGAACATTGACAAGAAGAAGCAAGAACCTAACACATAAACAAGTTTGCACATTTTAACACATGAAGCAAGGTCCTGTTAAGGTTTAATTTAATGAGGTAGGGGGTGCTTGCATAGCATAACAAGTCAGCCTTCTATTTTCAAATCATGGAGCAAGAATTTTTGGGAGTAAACGCATTTAGCAAGGCAACATGGACCAAAGGGAACAGTGCACACTAGAAAAAAAAGGAAGACTAGCACGACAAAGGGAAAAAGTAAGAAACACATGACTTGATTTGTAGAAATCTGACGCATATGTGGAAAAACATAGCCATGTTAGGGTTAGGGTTTTGGATTCATAATGTAATATTTTAAACCCATTTTGTAGTATAAATAAGATGTATGAGTTATATTGAAGGATCATCCATATTTATGTGTGTATCCTTGGGAGAGAACCTACTTTTGGATATTCCTTCTGATTTTTGAGTCTTTGTATTGTTGAGAGTTGTGGAGCTCAGATGTAGTTGATGTGATTGAGGGTTAGGTCACAATCTATGTGTTGATGCCCAAAAGCGCAACATAGGGTACCTTCTTGAAAATGGTTGCAACACCTTATTATTTAATTATATTTAATAATATACTAATAGGTGGGACCCCTTGTGTGACTTGTGTGACTTGTGTGACTATGATGAAGAGATAACAATTATGCTTTATGTTCTTATGATTCAGCTGAGATGAGATCTATAGTTTATTTGCGTTTAAAGTCTCTTTCAAAATAATTGATCAAATGATGTTATGGACGATATGATTTAAAAAGGAATGGTGTTGTTTTTATATAGCACTCACAAGTATTATTATGTTAAATCTAGTTTGAGGAAGGACCTAAACTCCATGTTTAAGTTATATGTGTGATATGGTGATTTCATAATACAAGGATTATGTGCATATTTTGAATTGGAGGTAAGGTTGAAACATGGTATCTCTGACAAGTACTTGATATATGTCACATTGGAGTGTTAAACAAAGGTTCATGCATTTGTTAAGTTGGAGACTTAGGGAAATGGTGGCGTGTTCAACTTGAATTAAATTGATTTGGAGTTAGTGGTTGATGTGCTGTATGTTATCTTACTTGTACTGGATATGGATGACTGTAGATATGGAGTGCAGTAAATGCATGTCACTCTAACCCTCCTCGATCCTGCCACCCTAGTCATTTTTTAGTTTCTCTTGTTGGTTCCTTCTGCTCCACTTTGTTCAACCGTGGAATAGGTATATAGGCTTGGTTGTTTCTCCTTATCAATTTTTACACAGGTATGGGTTTCTTGCTGCTCCATCCATGAATATTTTTCTCTTCTCTTTAATTAAGTCAACAATTGGCTCTTGAGTTTTCTCGTTGTCTGTGCATTTCCAAAGATATGATATATGGAAATTTTGACTGTGTATGGATTAGTGGTTAAGTGTTGGTCTCTATAGCATTGTATTTGAACCATGCGCATTGAAAAGATGTGTGGATGTCTCTTATTGTATATAGTATTCATTCTTTACTTGTGGGGAAGAATACATTTGGGGAAAATCTCAGGTCTGCCTTGCCTCTGGTTTCTTGTTTTGGGTTTCTTCCCTAAGCGTATCCCTGCTCCTTACCTGTGGATTATATGGAAACTTTGCTTGTCATTTAATTTATTAGTCTTCATGCCCATTATTCCCATGTCCTTGTAACAGATCTGTGAATGTAGATGTGAATTTTTATAGAAGTATTAAGCTTCTCGTGCTTTTTTTGGCTAAACCCTCATTTTGGTCAACTCGTCCCCTCCACTACATTACTCTTCATTGTTATGCATTGAATCCTGTGTATTGGAAATTATTTTGGAGGTGGACAACCCAAAATTTAATAAAAACACCGTTCGTGCTCGTTTTTGGTCATGGGTTTAGTTTAGTATTTGTTGTACAAAGATTGAAAGAATGTTAAGACCACTCATTTGTCTGGTAATAGAGTCTGTTATGTGGAGATACTGGGGTGATGAAACCATTGAAAAATCATTGTTTAATGGATATGACCTATTGTGTGTGCAATTTTGTTTGAAAGGAATACCTCCGTGGATGAATTACATATGCATTGAATGAGTTTTTTGAGCCAGAATGAAATTAATTTTAAGAGCATTGTTATTTGAAGTTTCAATTTTGAATTATGCTATACAAAGGAATCCCTTTTGGGGCCACTTCGTGAAACCTTGTGGCAATTTAAAATATGTTGGTGATTATATCATGGACCACAATATGTCCTTTCCTCGATCGTTTGTTGTGTTGGATGTGATTATTACAATGTTGTTCACTCCTCAACTCTATTTTACACAAGAAATGTTATTATTGTTAAATAATTCTTGGGCGATAAAATAAAATTGGTTGTTGTGCAAATAATTTTCTAAGGCAAATGAGTAGCCTTGAAAAGAAACACCAGTTTTGGGTTACTTTTTTGGAAACAGGGTGTTGTTCAATTTTGAAACAGTAAGAGGTGGTGATTGTTAATCAATGACGAAGATGGAAATGTTTGATGTATTAATCGAACAATTTCCATGGGAGTCCCTTCCATTATACAATTTTTGAAAAATACACTCCCCTCATTATCCCAATTACATTTTTCACTCCTTGTTTTGTTGTTACTCATTTTTAAGGAAAAGTCTATATGGAAATGACAAAAATGAAGTGGCAGTAATTGATGATTGGTACTTTGAGATATGTTTAGATACACAGTTGATTTTTTTTGTTGATTTCTTGAACAATATTCGTAAATATTCCCCCCTCCATGATATCACTTTACATTAAATACAATCCCTCCATACTCCCAATGACCCTATAAATTCCATGTTCATGTGGAAATTAATAAATGGCATTTTTAATGGATGGATTGCATGTGTCATGTAGTAAATAATAGAGCCAACTCTTGATTTATTTAAGTATAGTTTCATGTATGGGTTATTGAGAAATTTTCATGATTGGTTTAATATTTCTACATGATGAGTTTTTTCAGCAGGGGTAGTAACGACCAAAATAATAGAGGCAGAGGTAACTGGCAATGAGGCTATAAAAGGCCTTGGTTTTCTATTCACTTCGATGTTGATCCACAAGAGTTAAACAATTGTTTCAAGATGGGTTTTTCAATTTGATTGGCCATGGTATATTGCATCCCTGACCTGACAAACCCCCATTTCAACCTCCTTAGAATTTTCTCAACATTCTTATTCCTCCACATGTGTCAATGCAACCCAAAGTCCCCGATAATGACCATTGGAAAGAAATTTTACACCATCCTGTCTCTCACCACCATGGTTGACCCACTATGTCATTACCTTTACCACCAGTATTTAATCCCAATTCTCAAATTGCTCATGTTGTTTCGCCAGTACCGTCCTCACACACCAGCAAAAGATTAAAAACTGATATATCACAACTTGTGTAAGAAAAAGGAAAAGAAGAGGCCTCCCCCTCCAGTCCATCCACAGATTCAAATAAATATGTGTCTTCAGGTCTCCACCTAAAATATGATTTCTCCCATGTGATCATCGAAATACAGTCCCAAGGGTCTAACCAACCAAGGACTACCCCAAAAAAGTCAAGAGGAGACAACAATGCTAAGAGGAAATATGCCCCACATAGCAACAAATATGGATTTTAAGTGTTTTTTTATGATATTCAGTGATGAAGACAATGTTGAATGATTTCCAATATATTTTTGACAACAAGATTTATTTTGGATATTTTTTGTGGATAAGATGGATATATTGTTTTCTTGGGATATGTCCTTAAATTTTTCTAATATTTAAATATTCAATTTAAATGATATCCATGGGAGCTACGAGGGTGTTATATGATCCAAATGATAAATTTTGTATTTTATATTTGATAATTGGAAAAGAGAATGATGGGGTCACAAGGGGTCCCACCTATTGAGTAATTATTAACTAGACCCTTATTTATATATTATTATTAATTATTTCTCCCTAAACTAATTAGTTAAGTTAATTTGATCTAACTAAAGAAAGTAGTTGAACTACCTCAACTTATTGGGAAAGAATAAAGGTTCAATGAGAGGAAGAGACAAAATGGGTAAATAGAAGGAGAACTACAACACTAAGGGTCTTATTGAAGGCAACAAGATTCAGAACTGAATCATACATTTCAGCAGCTTGTTTTAAAGAGTCCAATGGAAACATTTTGTGGCAAGTTGATCGAGATCATTAGTTCAATTTTATTTTACTGTCAGATTATTTTTGTATGGTTCCCATCAGAGATGTCTAAATATGACTTTGGTCCACACCCTCCCAGGGGTTTGTAAAAGAGAAATACAACTTTCATATCTCAGAATGAAATAAAGTCAGATTATTGTTTTGTCTCATACATGTGTTTTCATGACTTGGTTCTTCCTTTCGCTTTTGTCTCCATGTTTAATTTATTTTAAAATATGTATACAGTTATGTAGCTTTGTTTAAATTTTATTTTATATTGCAACATATACAAATCATAAAATCATCCTTGATCCTTTGTAATTAATACTTGGGGATTGAGTGAATGTTTTGAGGCTATAAACCTTGGGTGACATTCCCAACTATCTTTTCTTAGCCAAGAAAGATCTGAAAATGATTGAGTGAGGTACTCCATACCTTTCCTCAACATTTATTTTGTGACCATACTGGGGAGATCTTCCATATCTCTCTGGTTCATTGTATTCACAATTATCTTTGAATCCTTTTTTTTTTTTTTTCCCGAATACTATTTGATTGATTTTTCTCATGAAAATACCTTCTACAAGGAAGCCTAATATTGACCACGGTCTTAAAGACCATACTAGAATTTCCTTGACCTTATTCAATACTATCCTAGAAACTGCTAGTACCTGGGATGAGCTTAAACACTCTTAGGAAGTAGTTGAACAAGATATAAGTATTAGTGAATGTTGGGAAGCCATGAAAAGGCAACCTAGAAATCAGCAATAACGTCCCTTTTTCTAAGTCTTTGGTCTTCTTTTTCATGTCCTAAAATCCTCTAATTTCTAGAAGAAGAAGGGGATTGTCCCTTGAAGCTACTCATATCATTAAAATAGGAAAGAGGAAATCCATTTTGTTGACCCAATAAAGAACTCTAAGGAGGACTTTGTTTGATTCTTCTAGCTCACCCTTTTCACCCTTACCCATCACTTTCAAAATGGCATTCATGGGTGGTGCTAGTGGTGTTGGAGGTGCTTCATCGTCCCAAACTTCGGCCTCATTGGTAATTGGTAGTCTATATAGCCATCAAGTTCCTATCCAATATTCTACCAACCCTACTAAAGTTATAAAAAAGTGCGGGATTTTTCAATTTGAGGAAGATTCTATGACCACCCCATGGCACATATATTCTCCCTTGAATCTAGCACCTGCTACTCATTCGTTACCCAAATTTAAAGAGAATATTCATCAGTTATCAAGGAATAATATGTTTTCTACAAGTGAACACCTAGTGGAATTTTCTAATGCTTTTCATAATATCGGTGATAACAATAATGATACATGTATGCGCTTATTTGTCAACTCCCTTCAAGGAAAAGAGATAACTAATTTTTTTGATCTCCCTCCGAAAATCCTTTCCATTTGGGAATAGTTGGTTTATTGGTTCAAGTCCACTTATTTACAATCCAAGAGCCTGACTGAACAATTAAGGGAATATAAAACCATTTATTATAAAATGGTGATACTATTAAGTCCTTTAACCTTCGCTTCACCAAATTGTACAATCAAATCCCTGAACTAATCCACCCCCAAAACCAAGCCTCTTTCATGCATTACTATAATGTGCTTCCATTTCCTTATATTCATAGGCTCTAAGAAAAGGCTATTGACAATATTGTCTCTACTCTCCACACTTTCCTGGAGTATGAAGAGAAACTTGAAAGGACAGGTCTCCCTAAAGGAGATTCAGTCAAACAAATAGATATGTTCTCCCTCCTACAACTTGTGCAGGATATGAAAAATCAATTGATAGCCTATGAATGAAAGGGGAATGTCCCCTCACTTACTCTTGGGGCATCTTCTTCTTTTGCAGCTCCTTTTAGGAATATGAATGAAAACAATTTTCAGCCAAAGGCCATTATGCCTTGCAATTGGTGTAAATTCTGCGAAGAAAATCATGAAGAAAGTACTTGTGAAGTTAAGAAGAGTTCCAAAGATAACATCTTTGGCAAGAAGCATGAAACCACTATAGTTGTTCTAGATTGGGAAGAACCAGAAGATGTTATGATAATAAATACTAGGAACAAAACTTATTCTCCTAAAGGGAAATATGATTCTCCTCATACTTCTTCCACCCCAGCCTCCTCTTCACAAGGTATTAGTGTACAAAGTGTCAAAATTCCCAAAATTCAAGGAGTTCCTTCCCCACTTCCCTCTTCCAAGTATAACATACTTAACCAATTGGAAAATATCAAGGCTTATTCTACTCTTTTGGACATGGTTTTCATACCTGAACAACAAAAACATCTCAATAATTTTATGGAAGGAAAGGCTTCCACCATAGCCAATCTTTTTGAAGAGACAAAAGAAGAGGATGCCACTGTAAATAAGATAGGTGTAAAGTTTTTTAGACACCCTGTAAAAAACCCTCCATTTTTCATTTCTGTAAAAATTATGGATAATATAGCCCATTGTTGCCTAATTGATGGCGGTTCGAGTCCAAGATTAATGTCAAAAATCATCATGGAAGAGCTAGGATTTTCATGTAATAATGGAAATTCTAGAAGAATGCTTTCCTATAACAGTCTGCAATAGTCAAATATAGGTGAAATCAAAGACATAAACTTAGTTCTGTGTGTACATACCTAAATAAGGACAATCCTCAACATCCAAGTAATCAAAATGCTACTAAGAAACTATTCTATTATCTTAGGAAGAGTCTGAAAATCCCTAAAAGGTGGATATATTTCACTCTATGGAACACACTTATCCGTTCCCTGGAATGGAAAAAATATTATAGTCCTAAGAGAAGGAATAATTTCACCATACATAGAGAGAATTCCTCAACCAAATGTAAACTATCTTGAGGAAGACATTGGGGTGTATTCTATCTTTGTTGATGATGGTGACACTACTTTGGAATAAATTGATTTAGAAGATGTTATGTGGCACATGCATTTTGATGGATCATGCTCAAATGAAGGTAATGGAGCTGGAATGATCTTATACTCACCTATAGGTAAGATTCACAATTTTTCTTATAGGTTAGAGTTTGCTTGCATGAACAATGTCATTGATTTTGAAGCCTTACTGCTAGGCATAAAAAATGGTTATAACCTCGGATGTGGCCATCTCATAGTCTTTGGTGATTCTGAACTTGTTGTGAAACTTGTGCATAAAATCTATTCTCCTAGCAATAACTTGATGAAATTCTATACCCAAGTTGTTTGGATTCTTATCTCGAACCTGTTATCATTTAACATCACTCATGTTAAGAGAGAACTTAATTCAATGGTTGATAGATTAGTTGTATTTGCGACATCTCCTACTTGGAAACTTCAACCTCAAAGGCCTGATTGTACTTTTCAATCTTTATATCATCCACACATTCCTGATAATGTAGAATCATGGCAGGTATTCCCTAATGATGAAGGAATCTGTGCTTTCATACAAAATGAACCATTTAAACCCAAGGAAATCATATCTATGGAAGACAACAAATTTCCAAAAGGCTTGACTCCTCTCAAGAGTTCATTTTTGTCGAGTGATGTAGGCAACAAAGAGATGCAAAAGGAAGAGGAGTCGAAAAGGAAAGTGGGTGATATCATTTCCTTGAACCTTGGGATGTCTGAATATCCAAATATGGTTAAACTAGGTGCCCAATGTTCCAATGAAGAAAATGTGAAATTCACATAACTACTATGTGAATTTCAAGATGCTTTTGCATGGTCATACAAGGATCTTCGTGGTTTTGATACTGCTCTCATACAACATGCCATTCCTATCAAGGAAGGGATAAAACCAGTTAGGAAAAAACAAGGACCCATTAACCTCCGCTTGAAGCTACTATTAGAAAGGAATTAGAAAATTTTTTGAAAGTTGGTATAATATTTCCAGTGAAGTATTCTGAGTGGGTTTCAAATTTGGTTCCCATTAGGAAAAAAACTGGTCAGATTCGATTGCGCGTGGATTTTCACGCATTAAATAGAGAAATCGTAAAATATCATTTTCCTCTCCCTAAGATGAAAATGGTTTTTCAATAGGTCGCAGGGTCACAAATTATGTCCTTAATTGATGGTTTCTTTAGATATAACAAATCAAGGTAAAAAGGACTGATAGATACAAAACCAACTTTACTACACATTGGGCCACATTTTCTTATGAACGCATGCCTTTTGTCTTGTCTAATGCAGGTTCCACTTTCCAGAGAGATATGCAATTATATTTTGATGATCTTATCGGTAAAATTATCCAAGTATATCTTGATGATTAGAGTGTCTATTCAAAGAATTGATTGGATCACTTTGGTCATCTTAGAAAAGTTCTCATGCGATGTAGAAAATTCGACATTTCTTTAAATCCTTCTAAATCTATTTTTGGCATCACCAAGGGAAAGATCCTTGGACATATTGTTTTTGACTTAGGAATAAGCATAGATCCTGGAAGGATTGTTGCTATTCTGAACCTTCATGCCCCCACTTTCAAAAAGGAGGTTCAATCCTTTATGGGTATTATCAACTTTGTCCACAGGTTTGTTCCTAATTTTTATTTAATGGTTAAACCAATTCATAATATTTTAAAGAAAGATCACTGCTTTTCTTGGATAGATAATGTCAAAAATGATTTTGTAAGGATTAAGAAGGAAATCAGTTATGCATTGGTTCTGGCGAAACCAGACTTTGAGAAAGACTTTATTATATACACTAATTCCACCGAGGAAGCAGTTTCTTCTATTCTCTTACAATGTGATGACCAAAATAATGAAAAACCTATATCTTACATGAGATAAAGTCTATCAGACAATGAATTCAAGTACTCTTATATTGAGAAACATGCTTTTTTTCTTGTTAAATCTGTGGAGAAAATTTTCCACTTTATTCTAGGAAAACATATGCAGGTAAAAGTCCTTTTTCCTACTATCAAGTTTTTGCTTTCACAAACTTATATTTCATGGAATCTTTCACATTGGCTTGTCAATATCCAAGAGAATGATTTGATGATCCATTCACTTAGCTCAACATGTTGAAGCAAGTGAAGAAACTGATGATCAAGATAATCCTCTTTCAACACTGTTTTATATTGAGAGTCAAACCCTTTCTATTACTGAACACCTCTGGTATAAAGATCTAGTGTATTACTTGCAATGTAATAAATGCCCACATGACTTAGATCCTCATCAGAGGAGAATACTCCACCTTTAATATTCCAAGTATATTATTTTAGGATACTTTTTGTTCAGAAGGTCTGTTGATGGTATATTACTTCAATACTTGCCTTAAACCCTCTTAACTTAAACCTTGATGGTACACCCTCTTAGCTTAAACCCTAGCTAGAGATACTTTCCTTCGGGAGTAATAGGATTTGCACCCCCAAGGAGGTATTACCTCTATCTCTTTCTTTTATTGACTCCATTAACCCATTTTTATAAAATCACTAGTCATTTTCTTGTTGCATTGGAGAAATAAATTGTTTCCTTGGTAAACATGATTTCTTCAAGTTTTAAATCTCTCTCTTTTGGATAATGATCTTGATGCCTTTCGGATTCTTCCTCCTTTATGGAATCTTATTTCTCCCACAAATTATTATTTCTATAATAATGTGTTTCCTACAACCATTAGGATGCATAAAACTCTAACCCTAACCTCTAATATATCACAAACTAACCCTAGACTAACACTCTAACCTTGCTAGTTTAAACTACTAACCTAGGTACATCTGTTGGGATAGATTTTAGCACTTTTTGATGGTCATATTTTATTTTGTACTTCATTGAATGATACATCCATAAGGCTGATATACTGTTGTAGAAATTTACTTTTGCGACAAACATCTTTATTTAGTCTTGAAGTGCTATTTTTGGTCCACATTGGTTACAAGTTTTATTGCTAAATTTGCTAACTAGTCTAGACTTTTTACTTGTTGATTTGGATATAATATATTACTGATATAACTGCTGCAAAATAGGGACAACAAGATTAAATTTCTGATCCACTTGATATATTTCTTTGCATTTAGATTTTTCTTGTGTCCCGGGAATGTACAATCATCGGGAAAATCAACACATCTTTTGTGGAAACATTGTCAGACAACTGGCTGAGGTTGATGGAAAATTCATATGGATTGTTGGTTTTCATTGATTTCAACCATTGGAGAGTGATATTTTACATTGATTTCAACCATTAGTGATTGATGTCAACCCTTGGAGAAAGTCCGGTAGCGAATTCCGATAACACAAAGGTTTTGGACCCAAGTTTGTTTGATGTATAATGGTATAAGTTTTAATATATTTTAAGGTAAGACTATCCTATATGGGCAGTACATGTCATTCCATTTTCGGTGGAATGTGGAACATCACATAAATCCTCACAGTTAGAGAATTATGGCCATGTGAAGTTGGAGAACCCAAGCTTGGGTAATGTACCCAAGTTTGTTTGATGTATAATGGTATGAGTTTTGATATATTTTTAGGTAAGACTATTCTAGATGAATATTACATGTCATTACATTTCTTGTGGTATGTGGAAAATCACATAACTCCTCACGGTTTGAGAGTTATGGACTTACGAATTTGGAGGACCCTCATATGTTGGCTTGAAGCCCCAAAAGGTCAAAGTAGTCAAAGTGGTTTAAGATATTTTAGAAGGTAAATAATAAAGTGAAGTGATGAGTGTACTATAATTCAAATTGAATAAAAAATAAATTATTTAAATAATAAAGTTAATGGAGAAATTACTAAGTTGACAAGTGGTTAGAAGTGGGCTAGCTCTAACATAAGGAAAGTGGTTTAAGATGGTTAGAAGGCAACCCCTTGAGGTAAAGTGAAGTGATGAGTGTACTATAAGTCAAAGTGGATACAAAATAAATTATTTAAATAATAAATTTAATGAATAAATTACTAATTGGACAAGTGGGTTAGAAGTTGGTTAACGCTAAAATAAGGAAAGTGGGTTAAGATGGTTAAACGATAAACCCTTGAGGAAGCTACATGAAAGTATAAATAAGAGGCAAGGCTCTCTCATTTTAAATAACAATTGAGCATATTTAATATCTACATGTGACTGAGGTAACCAAAGGATATATAAGCCTAATTTCATAGAGAAGGTGAAGTAAATAAGACCGAAATTCAAGGGAGGAAAAATTCTTTTGATGATGCTTTCAAAGGTATGTTATTTACAAGTCATCTCACCATTTTCACAATAATTTTTTTTCTAAAAGGATCCAAAACATGAAATTACTTGGACATTGAGAAAACATATCCAAGTATCTTTGGTACGAATTTAAGCTTGTGGTTCGTTGTATTTTTGGAGTTACACTCCATGGAAAATAAGGCTTGTGGTTAGTCTTGAAACTAGTCTAAAACAGGTGTTTCGGGTAAAAATGCCATAACTTCTTCATAACAAATCCAAATTCAGTAAGACCAAATGTGTTTTTTATACTAAAGTATTTAGTATTCTGTGTAAAATTTCAGATCATACAACAAATATTCCATGCGGGGCACGCTCTAGAAGTTCGCTCTCTAGAATAAGCCATAATTCAACAAGGTATGTCTTTTTTGCTATTACTCCTTTTCTGAGAGGTTACGAGTTGTGAAACCTGGAGGAATTGCATAAAACACACTGAAGAACATTGTGTACTATTTTTAGAACTTTATTCATTACAGGTACATAGTTATGATTATTCCAAGTTAGGTTTGTTGACTAATTCAAAACTAGTCATGTGAGACTAAAGAAAAGTTTGATGAAAATGATAGTCTCTTGTTGTTAGAGTTAAGGAAGGTTTGCAGGTATGTGATTACACTAGGTCTATTACAGAGTTACAAATCAGTTTTGGATGATGAAATTGATGAGGGATTTTGGTTGAGGTACATATTGGGTACATGGTTGAGACAAGTAGTTGATTTGTTGGCAGATACATGAGGTGTATAGTTGATGATGTTGGTACATATTGATGAGTCATAGTTGATGAGTAGTTGATACATGATTGGTACATACTTGGTAAATGGTTGGTGGCACTTTTTAGTAGTATTGTTGACACATGGTTTATGGATGATGTAGCATACTTTTATTGGTATATTATTAGAAGCACATATTGATCTTGGTGATGATTATGAGTTGTTGTGTTATGCTCGGTTGATGCAGATCTTTGAGATTTGTCTTGATGATTGATCTTGGTGAGTAGATCTGATTTGGTTGATAATATTGATGAGACAGGTTGTTTTGATAGATTGTTTGGACAAGTTGTTGTGACATGTTATTTGTACAGGTTTGGTGCATGGTTGATGCACTTGTTCATGGTACAGGTTGAGGTACAGGTTGGTGCATGGTTGATGCAATTGTTTATGGTACAGGTTGACTACAGGTTGTTTGGTACAGGTTGGTGCATGGTTGATGCACTTTTTTATGGTACATGTTGATTATAGGCCGAGGTACAAGTTGATGCATGGTTCAGGTTATTGGTACAAGTTGTTTGGTGCAAGTTGATTGGTACAGGTTTACAACATTATATCTCACAGTGATAGTGAGACAATGGTTCCATCATTCTACTTATAGGTCATGGCGGTTGGATGGGGAAAGGGCAGGTGGTTGTAGCTACCTTTCGGTTGTAGTCGGAGAACATAGGGGGTTGTAGCCTCCTTCTGGTTGTAGCCAGATAATTGGGGAGTTGGAGCTTCCCTCAGGTTGTAGCCTGAGAAAATAGGGGGTTGGAGCTTCCTTCCAGTTGCAGCTGGAAAACAAAGGAAGTTGGTGCTTCCAATGAATGTAATTCTTCAATACATATAAGAAAAATCATTCTATGGTTTTCTTCCTCTTTGGGTTTCCACGTAAAACACAGATGTACTATGTATGTGTATGCATGTTAATTTGTTCATTGCTTATTTACTTTACAATTATTGGATGATAATTCTACATTGATATAACACTTGGATTATATTGTTAAAAAGGATTAAATTGATCTATTACTGATTCACCCCCCCACTCAGTAATCCAACAATTGTTATTAGAGTCGGTTCCTTCAGGAAACAATTTAACCACTGGAAGGAGATCATGGATAATTCTGAGAATGGAGTACCAATGTTTAATGGTCAAAATGGTTTTAAGTATGAGATGTGGAGCATAAGGAAGAAAGTATTTTTATAGGCATAGGGACATTATATTTCTCTATCAATTGTTACAAGATGTGATAGTTCAAAAAGGGCCAAGAATGCATCCAAGAAAGAATTGAGGAAGAATAAAAAATAACAATGGATTTCATTTGGGAAGGATTACCTAATCTAGTAAGAGAAAAGGTTGGTAAATGTTCATCAAAAAAAAAACTTTGGGATAATTTACATGACATATATTCTTCATCCATCATAGATTCATAAAATGTCAAAGAATGTGCAGATACAAATCAAGAAGAATTATGTTCACCATGTCAAGAAGATTCATAAGATGAAGAGTACATAATCACCAGAGGTATTTTGTTTTTATTTAATTGTAAAAAATGTGGACATCTTGAAATAGAATGCCATGAAGGAAATGAGACAAAAAAACTAATTGAAAAGGACGACAATTATGAAGAATAATTGATTAATGCTTTAGATGAACTAAGAGAAGAAAACAATTCACTTAAGAAAGGATTGATGAAACAAAAGGAAAGTGTTCAAATTTTTGAAGAAGCCCAATAGGTCATCAAGAAATTAAGAACTCAGCTAGAAGAAGCCATAAATATTGAAGAAAATATTGAATATCAAAAGCAGTGTTTGGAAACCAACATAGCTGCACAGAAGGAAGAAGCATCAATGAGAGAGAAGATATTGACAGATCATCTTAAGGAAATAACAAATGATCTAAACCAGCTTGAGGCAGAGTTTGGTCAAGAAGAGAAAGGACTTGAAGAAGAAATAATCACATTAAAAATTCATCTTGAAGAAGCGAAAATAATAGAAGAAGTCATGAAGTCTCAGATAATGAATAAAGAATAAGAGGTTGAGAATCTTGAAGAAGAAGTTGTCACATTGAGAAGTAAAATCGTCAATCTCAACAAGAATGCTGAAGAGACATAAACATCCACATAAGTTATAGAGAATGAAGAGAAACACTCTAGGTTGCTAGAAAAGAAGAATGAAGAAAATAGAAAGAGTTATGTAGAAGTACTCAAAGGAAGGAATCATGGTCAACTAGAATCTAAGAAAACTATTGAAGATACATCTTCAAGAAGACCATCCATGTTCAAGCCACAAGGAAGCTTCAATAATCATCATGATAAGTCAAGGAAAAAATTCAAAAGGACTACGCCACAAAGAAGATAATTCACTCCCAGGTATGCAAATTTATTTTATGGTAATCTTTTTTATTGTACTAACTTTGGACATAAGGTTGCAGATTGCAAGGATTATAAAATAAATTTTCAAGCAATAAGTGTCTATGTGGTCGCACATAACATTGAGTGTTACAAATGTCATAACTATGGACACATAACCAATGATTGTAGAAGCATGATCGATACTTCCATGAAAGAGAATACTGATATTAGATATAAGAAAGTATGGATAAGAAAACATAAAGAATAGGTGAACAAAGAACATGTACCAGAGATTGCAAGATTGGCAATAAAACGAGATCAAGAAAATTTTACAGAGAAAAAGAAAGATGTCAGATATAGAAAGGTTTGGAAAATAACTGAAAGAAAGGACATGTAAATAAGAAATAGGTTCAAGAGATTGTACTTTCAGGAATTGTAGTGAAATATGAATCCACATCTAGAAAGAAAGAAGTCAGAGATCAGAGAGATAATGAATCTACCAATGAATATGATGATGAATCTACCAATGAAGATGATGATGAATACACATCAGAGAAAGAATTGTTCTGATCCATCCGACTTAGAGAATCCCAAGTAATATGAATATTAGACAGGGGGAGTCTATCCGATAGTTGTGACATACCAAAGAACCATCCTTTGAGTAGCTTGCAGAGTTTGAGAAGATAGATTTAGAGCAATCAATTAGTAGAATTATAGTTTGATAGATTAATCAGGACTTCATGACAGTATAGTGACAAATGGGCCAACATTATGGACAATTACGCAAGTAGAGTCTTGGAAATTATGGTCAAAGATTGACTCATAAGAACACTTTGTAGGTTCGGAAAGATATATGGTCGTGGACAATATCATGGATTCATAGATTGGTTTAGAGACAAAGGAAAATTATTATAATGGATGATAATTACATAGGAAATGGATCAAATAATGCTAATGGATTCCAAATTGACAGATATTTTTTGGACACATGCAGTGCATACATCAGTTCACATTAAAAACAAAGTAATGCTTAGAAACAACAATGACAAAAATCCCTACAAACTATGGAAATGAAGCGTAGACAACAACCTCTAAATCAAGGTAACTCAAGGTAATATTTTATTAATTGAAATTTATTTTGATGATATTGTTTTGGAAGTACTAATGAAAGGTTAAGCCATAAATTTACAAAGGATATGCATAATTAATTTGAAATGTTATACTTGGAGAACTATCATTCTTTTTGGGTCTTCATATATGTCAAAGAAACCAATAAATTTTTATTTCTCAAACTAAGTATATTAGAGAAATGCTAAAGAGGTTCGGAATGGAAGATTGAAAACCAGTTACCACTCCTATGCAAACCAGTTGCAAGTTGAGAAAATATGACGATTCGAAGTCTATTGACTAGAAGAAATACAGGTCATTGATTAGTAGCTTACTATATGTGACAGCATCCAGACCAGATGTAATGAAGGCGGTTGGACATGTGGCATGATTTCAAGCAACACCAAAGGAATCACATGTATTAGCAATGAAGAGGATTTTTAGATATCTCAAAGGAACAAAATATTTTGGATTATGATATCCAAAAGGAAAGGATATATCACTTATTTCCTACATATATGCATATTGGGCAGGCTGCATTAATGACCGATGAAGCACCAGTGGAGCAACGTTCTACTTGGGTGAGTGTTTAGTATCTTGGGTAAGCAAGAAACAATCATCAATATCCTTATCTACAACCGAGGAATAGTATATTACAGCAACAACATGTTGTACACGAGTTCTATGGATGAAACAAACTTTGAAAGATATGTAGGCTGATTATGATGAGCCCATTCCAATATATTGTGATAATAAAAGAACCATCAATATCTCAAAAAACCCGGTTATGCACTCCAAGATGAAGTACATTCCAATCAAGTATCACTTTGTATGGGAAAAGGTTGTAGAAAAAAACATCAGAGTTGAATATGTGGGCACAAATGAACAAGTGGCAGACAAATTTACAAAACTGCTTCCAAGGGAAGCCTTTGAGTATCTTCACCAGAGAATCAGAGTTATTTCTACTCCAAAATGAATGATTTTTAATGCTTATCTTATATGTCTTAGATTTACATGAGGAAGAACCATAAATAGGACAATTCAGGTTGGGATATTAGTTTCAGGAAGAGTTCATTCAGGAGGAGTATCCCCAAGGACAGTTTAGTTAGGGGGAGCAGCCCTAGATGGAAATATACCTTTGCCATTGATGACAACGGGGGAGAGATTTATAAGATGTAGGATAGAAATGCTTGGAGAGAGAGAACAGAGGCATGTAGACAAGGGGAGTATCCCAAGGAGAGTTTAGTCAGAGGGAGCAGCCCCAAAGGGAGATACCCTTTTCCATTGATGTCAAAGGGGGAGAGATAGAAACATTGATGAGGAGTATAAGCATGAATGTTATCATGACTAAGTGTTTCCATCAATGTTGGTGTTGCCACAAATGACAAAGGGGGATATTGTCAGACAATTAGCTTAGGTTGATGGAAAATTGGTATGGATTGTTGGTTGCCATTGATGTCAACCATTGGAGAGTGACATTGTATATTGATGTCAACCCTTGGAGAAAGTCCGATAGCGATTTCCAGTAGCACAAAGGTTTTGGACCCAAGTTTGTTTGATGTATAATGGTATGATTTTTAATATATTTGAAGCTAAAAATATTCTATATGGGTAGTACATTTCATTCAATTTTCGGTGGTATGTGGAACATCACATAACTCCTCACAATTAGAGATTTATGGCCATGTGAAGTTGGAGAACCCAGGTTTGGGTAATGGACCCAAGTTTGTTTGATGTATAATGGTATGAGTTTGGGTATATTTGTAGGTAATACTATTATATATGAACAATACATGGCATGCCATTTCTAGTGGTATGTGGAACATCACATAACTCCTCACAATTTGAGAGTTATGGGCTTATGAATTTGGAGGACCCTCATATGTTGGCTTGAAGCCCCAAAAGGTTAAAGTAGTCAAAGCGGTTTAAGAGATTTTAGAAGGTAAATAATAAAGTGAAGCGATGAGTGTACTGTAATTCAAATTGAATACAAAATAAATTATTTAAATAACAAAGTTAATGGAGAAATTACTAAGTTGACAAGTGGTTAGAAGTGGGTTAGCCCTAAAATAAGGAAAGTGGTTTAAGATGGTTAGAAGGTAACCCCTTGAGGTAAAGTGAAGTGATGAGTGTACTATAAGTCAAAGTGGATACAAAATAAATCATTTAAATAATAAATTTAATGGATAAATTAATAATTGGAGAAGTGGTTAGAAGTTGGTTAACCCTAAAATAGGGAAAGTGGGTTAAGATGGTTAAAAGGTAACCCCTTGAGTAAGCTACATGAAAGTATAAATAACAGGTAAGGCTCTCTCATTTTAAATCACACTTGAGAATATTGAATATCTATAGGTGACTGAGGTAAAAAAAGGATATCTAAGCTGAATTTCAAAGATAAGGTGAAGTAAAGAAAGCCAGAATTCAAGGGAGGAAAATTTCTTTTGATGATGCTTTCTAAGGTACGTTATTTACAGGTCTTCTCACCATTTTTCACAATAACTGTTTTTCTAGAATGATTCAGACCATGAAGTTTCTAGGCCATTGAGAAAAAATATCCAAGTAGCTTTGGTACAAATTTCAGATTGTGGATCGTTGTATTTTTGGAGTTACACTCCATGGAAAATAGGGTTTGTGGCTAGTCCTGAAACTAGTCTAAAACAAGTGTTTTGGGTAAAAACATCATAAATTATTCACAACAGATCCAAATTCACTAAGACCAAATGTGCTGGTTAGAGTACAGTCTGTAGTATTCTGTGTAAAATTTCAGATCCATACAACAAATATTTCACATGGGGAACACTCTACAATTTCACTCTCTAGAATAAGCCAGAATTCAACAAGGTATGCCATTTTTTCTATAACTCCTTTTTTGAGAGGTTCCAAGTAGTAACACCTAGAGGAATTTCATAAAACACACTGAAGAACATTGTGTACTATTTTTCAGATATTTATTCATTACAGGTACATAGTTATGATTATTTCAAGCTAGGGTTGTTGACTAATCCAAAACTAGTCATGTGAGACTAAAGAAGAGTTTGATGAAAATGCTAGTCTCTTGTTGTTAAAGTTAAGGAAGGTTTGCAGGTATGTGATCATACACACCAGGTCTATTATGGAGTTACAAATCAGATTTGGATGATGAAATTGATGAGGGATTTTGGTTGAGGTACATGTTGGGTACATGGTTAAGACAAGTAGTTGATGAGTTGGCACATACATGAGGTGTATAGTTGATGATGTTGGTACATCTTGATGAGTCATAGTTGATGAGTAGTTGATACATGATTGGTACATACTTGGTACATGGTTGGAGGAACTTGTTAGTAGTATTGTTGACACATGGTTTATGGATGATGTAGCATACTTGTATTGGTATATTATTAGAAACACATATTGATCTTGGTGATGATTATGAGTTGTTGTGTTATGCTTGGTTGATGCACATCTTTGAGAGTTGTCTTGGTGATTGATCTTGGTAAGTAGATCTGATTTGGTTGATAATATTGATGAGATAGGTTGTTGTGATAGGTTATTTGGACAGGTTGTTGTGACATGTTATTTGTATAGGTTTGGTGCATGGTTGATGCACTTGTTCATGGTACAGGTTGAGGTACAGGTTGGTGCATGGTTGATGCACTTTTTTATGGTATAGGTTGACTACATGTTGTTTGGTATGGGTTGGTGCATGGTTGATGCACTTTTTTATGGTACATATTGATTATAGGTCTAGGTACAGGTTGATGCATGGTTCAGGTTATTGGTACAAGTTGTTTGGTGCAGGTTGATCAGTACAAGTTTACAACAATATATCTCACAGTGATATTGTGACAATGGTTCCATCATTCTACTTATAGGTCATCACGGTTGGAAGGGGAAAGGACAGGTGGTTGTATCCACCTTCTGGTTGTAGTCGGAGAACATAGGGGGTTGTAGCCTCCTTTTGGTTGTAGCCAAATAATTGGGGAGTTGGATCTTCCCTCAGGTTGTAGCCTTAGAAACTAGGGGTTTGGAGCCTCCTTCTAGTTGCAACTGGAAAACAAAGGAAGTTGGTGCTTCCAATGAATGTAATTCTTTAGGACATATAAGAAAAAGAATTATGTGGTTTTATCCCGCTTTGGGCTTCCACGTAAAACACTGGTGTACTATGTATGTGTATGATTGTTCATTTTTTCATTTCTTATTTACTTTGCACTTATCAGATGATAATTCTACATTGATATAAAACTTGTATTATATGGTTAAAAAGGATTAAACTGCTCTATTACTTATTCACCCCCCCTAGTAATGCAACAAACATTACTTGGTTAGCAATACATATCCCATTTCCTCTTCTCCATTTAGTGTACCAACTTCTAGGGGCCTCTCCATTACCTTCTCCTTTGTTCTTTCCTTTCCTCTAGGGTCTTCGGGTTCACCTCTGAGGAGTGACCTTAGTCACCCCCCCAAGTCTAGGACCTACATCAAGGTGACATTGGGTGAAATGTTCCATAGTTATATCACTTTATTTTGTGGTTAGGTAAGGATTTTCCCAACCTACATATTGTGCTATAACAGTTCCAAAAATACACAAATTGGTCGTGGTTCAAAGAAATTGGACATAGTTCAAAGAAAAATAAACTTTGTTCCACATGGAAGAAGTGTCTTTTTGAAATTTAGATGAAAACCTAGATATATTGAGCACATGAACTCAGATTTTGAGTCTGAATAATGTGTGATGAAGTTGATACCGAGGGATATGCAAGGCACTTATAATCATTGAAACATTTTCTTCTTTTAATTTCATTTTTGTTTATAATTCGAGGAGTGGGAAAATAGAGGTGACCAATTTTGATCAACAACTAGCTCCAACTATGGGATAGGGACCCCCTGTGGGTTGCTAAGAACACTAGAATATGAAGACCAATTTTCTTCTGCATTGGGAGATAGAGAAATCTTCAATCTAAATTATTTTAATTCTTCCTTTTCCATTGAGTTATCTTCAAATATTATTTCCATATAACAACTTCCTTATTATGAAAAACTTGAACTGAAGAAGAAAAATATGTACAAAGAAGATCTACCTACCCTATCCTATTTGGAGGAAAGAGACACTTTTAGGTGTAGGTAGATTTCCAATGGAGCCATTCAAGCATCCAATTGATCTGTGGGATGAGCTCCAGAACTATGACACCTATTGAGGCTTGTACCAATGAGTTAGGGGTGCTCTCAATGTGTTATGGGGAAACAACAAAATAGATGTGTGGAGAATATGAATGCATTGCTTGGCCAACAATTCTTTGGAACCATGATTCATTAAAATCAACTCTTGGTTTATCATGATTGTTGTTGTCTTTGATTGGATGATGAGTTTCCAATATGAGAATGATTTCATCTTTCTTCTTATCTCCAACCACTTCCAAGATTATTGATTCATCAACAATGTCTTGAAAATATTCTTCCTTCATGCAATGATCGTGCTTCCATGAGGATTTTTATTGGGAATTGTAAGGTTGTATTTTGTTATTTATCAACACCTTCATTATACTAAAAATAAAACATATCTCCCATGGATCATCTTATTGAAAATGCCCTTCTTTTGATACTTGGAATATGTCCTCTTCATTAAATTATGATTCAGACAATTAATCATCATCATATGAATATGATATATAGTGATGATGCTTGCCAATAGTTATGTTCATCCAATTTATAAATTGTTCTTCTGGTTTGATATAAATAGGTCGTGCCATTTCAGAATCTACTGCAATGTTTTCATCATGATTATATTGAATAAAATACTCGTATTCATCTTTGAATTCATCATGATCATTACTCTCAAATTGAGCACACGAGAGGTTGAAATTCCATTCTAATGGAGCATGTAGAGGATGAGTTTTTTCTTGAATTGAAACATTATAGTATTCATTTCCAGTTTCAAGAACAAGATCTCAAAAAAAAATTTCATGTATTTCATCATTATTTTCTTTTAAGTCCATTCCTATATTGTCTTGAAAATTATTTCCACCTAACGGGACCAGAAAAGCGTGAATAATTTTGTGCGGTTGAAATGAATGCCCATCAAATGTGGTTAACATAGTCATCGATTGGGATAGATTCAGAGAGATAATGGATTTACAACAGGTTAGGAACATCATGCACATTGCATCACCTTCATCAATTACAGTTCATTTTATGGTAATTTTTGTGTACTCCACATGGATTTGAAATGCCACATGGTAAGGTAAGTGAGGCCTAACATCCGTGACATCAAACTTAATAACCTTCGAGCCACATTGGTCTAGAGATCCTAAAGAAGATAACAAGGCGTTCCTCTGTGAAGGACACATATGGTGCACATCCAAAGCTCGCATAGCACAAGGTGTTTGACCCAGATCTTCAACAATCAAATAGTTATGGGAACCTCTGGCATTAGGATTGTGGGAAAATAATTTCAATACTCCTTTTGGAATATGAGGCAAAGTTTCTGAATTTTCAATATGTAAGGGTGTTTCTAGAGGAGGAGGAGAATCTATACCTACAACAATCTGTGAAGAACCATAATCATGATATCGAGTGGATACATACATCTAATACTTAACCATATTGACACATAGATGACCACCTTCATGTGCCAAGGGGTTTTGATTCCCTCTCGGCCCATTTTTGGTGTTGGGGGCCCCTAAGGCCATGTCCTGATTATGTGGAAATAGATTAGGGCGTTGGAGCCTCCTTCCAGTTGCAGTTGGAAAACAAAGGAAGTTGGTGCTCCCAATGAATGTAATTCTTCAAGACATATAAGAAAAATAATTCTGTGGTTTTCTCCCACTTTGGGTTTCCATGTAAAACATTGGTGTACTATGTATGTGTATGATTGTTCATTTTTTCATCGCTTATTTACTATGCACTTATCAAATGATAATTCTACATTGATATAACAATTGGATTATATGGTTGAAAATGATTAAATTTCTCTATTACTTATTCACCCCCCGTTCCAGTAATCCAACAAACATTACTTGGTTAGCAAGACATATCCCATTTCATCTTCTCCATTTAGTGTACCAACTTCTAGGGGCCTCTCCATTACCTTCTCCTTTCTTCTTCCTTTCCCCTGGGGTCTTTGGGATCGCCTCCGAGGAGTGACCTTAGTCACCCCCTCAAGTCTGGGACCTACATCGAGGTGACATTGGGTGCAATGTTCCATAGTTATAGAACTTTATTTTGTGGTTGGGTAAGGATTTTCCCAACCTACAAATTGTGCGATAACAATTCCAAAAATACAAGAATTGATCGTGGTTCAAAGAAATTGGACACGGTTCAAAGAAAAATCAACTTTGTTCCACATGGAAGAAGTGCCTTTTTGACAGTTAGACGAAAACCTAGATATATTGAACATAGGAACTCAAATTTTGAGTTCGAATAATGTGTGATGAAGATGATACTGAGGGATATGCAAGGCACTTATAATCATTAAAAAAAATTCTTCTTTTAATGTCATTTTTGTTTATTATTCAAGGAGTGGAAAAATAGAGGTGACCAATTTGGATCAACAACTAGCTTCAACTATGGGATAGGGACCCCTTGTGGGTTGCTAAGAACACTAGAATATGAAGATTAATTTCCTTATCCATTGGGATATGGAGTAATATTCAATCTAAATTCTTTTAATTCTTCCTTTTCCATTGAGTTATCTTCAAATATTATTTCCATATAACAACTGCCTTAAAACTTGAACTGAAGAAGAAAAATATGTACAAAGAAGATCTACCTACCCTATCATAATTGGAGGAAAGAGACACTTTTAGGTGTAGGTATATTTCCAATGGATCCATTCAAGCATCCAACTGATCTATGGGATGAGCTCCAGAACTGTGAAACCTATTGAGGCTTGTATCAATGATTTAGGGGTTCTCTCAATGTGTTCTGGGGAAACAATAAAATAGATGAGTTGAGAATATGAATGCATTTCTTGGCCAACAATGATTTGGAACCATGATCTAATAAAATAAACTCTTGGTTTATCATGATTTTTGTTGTCTTTGATTGGATGATGAGTTTCTAATCTGAGAATGATATGATCTTTCTTCTTATATTCAACCGTTCCAAGATTATTGATTCATCAACAATGTCTTGAAAATATTATTCCTCCATGCAATGACCATGCTTCCATGAGGAGGTTTATTGGGAATTGTAAGTTTGTATTTTATTATTTATCAACACCTTCATTATACTAAAAAATAAAACATATCTCCCATGGATCATCTTATTGAAAATGCCCTTCTTTTGATACTTGGAATATGTCCTCTTCATTAAATTATGATTCAGACAATTAATCATCATCATATGAATATGATATATAGTGATGACTCTTGCCAATAGTTATGTTCATCCAAATTAGAAATTGTTCTTCTGGTTTGATATAAATAGGCTGTGCCATTTTAGAATCTGTTGCAATGTTTTCATCATGATTATATTGAATAAAATAATCGTATTCATCTTTGAATTCATCATGATCATTACTCTCAAATTGAGAACACAAGAGGTTGAAATTCCATTTTGATGGAGCATGTAGAGGATGAGTTTTTCCTTGAATTGAAACATTATAGTATTCATTTCCAGTTTCAAGAACAAGATCTCAAAAAAAAATTTCATGTCTTTCATCATTATTTTCTTTTAAGTCCATTCCTATATTGTCTTGAAAATTCTTTCCACCTAACTGGATTGGAGAAGTGTGAATAATTCCGTGGGGTTGAAATGAACACCCATCAAATGTGGTTAACATAGTTATCGATTGGGATAGATTCAGAGAGATAATGGATTTCCAACATGTTAGGGACATCATGCACGTTGCGTCACCTTCATCAATTACAGTTCATTTTATGGAAATTTTTGTGTAGTCCACATGGATTTGAAATGCCACGTGGTAAGTTAAGTGAGGCCTAACATCCATGACGTCAAACTTAATAACCTTCAAGACACATTGGTCTAGAGATCCTAAAGAAGATAGCAAGGTGTTCCTTTGTGAAGGAGACGTATGGTGCACATCCAAAGACGACATAGCACAAGGGGTTTGACCCAGATATTCAACAATCAAATAGTTATGGGCACCTCTGGCATTAGGATTGTGGGAAAATAATTTTAGTACTCCTTTTGGAATACGAGGCAAATGTTCCGAATTTTCAATATGCAAGGGTGTTTTTGGAGGAGGAGGACACCCTAGACCTACAACAACTTGTGAAGAACCATAATCATGATATCGAGTAGATACATCCATATAATACTCAACCATATTGACATATAGATGGGCATCTTCATGTTCCAAGGGGTTTTGACTCCCTCTCGGCCCATTTCTGGTGTTGGGGGCCCCTAAGGCCATGTGATGATTATGTGGAAACATATTTTTCAACACATCGGGCAGATGTGATAAGAGCCTTCAAGATTCCTCATTTTTGGGGCATAGCTGGGTAAGGTGATCATCTTTACAAAGTTTACAAGGAAACTTCAGCTTTTGTTTTTCTTTCTTTCCCTCACCAACATTATTATTCAATCTATCATTGTTAGTGTCATCCTTGTATTTATTATTATTTTTCACACCCTTACAATTATTACATCGTCCTTTCCTTTTATTCCCTCGTTTTTGGTTACTATTTGGGTTGGCCGATGACTGCACATAATGTACATCCGCCAATTGGGTGGGAGTGGAGGACGAAGTCAAAGGTTGTACTACTATAGGTTGGTTTAGAGATAAATATTTCAACTGGTTTGTCACCAAGTCTGTAGACTTAGCATTTGTAGAGCCTATGATTCCATCGACATGAGGCCCAGGATTTTGTCTAGGGTCATAGTTTGACCACGACACGGCAGGAAGGATTTCATACAACATCCCAGACTGAGCATATATGAGGTCCAGTTGTTGGGCTTTGAAAATAACTTCTTCCTCAGATGTTACTCTGGATGTAGAAACATCGTTCGAAATATAAGGAAACAAGGACTTAAGGAACCACTCCAACAGAAACTCTGGAGGAATGTAGGATTTGATCAACCTCTTCCGTCTATGCCACTCTTGAATATGGTCTAATATATGCATGGATTTTTATTGGAGGAAGGCCAACAAATTGTTTATGCTGACATCATAAAAAACCGACAACTGAAAGTGGTTGAGAAAGACCAAAACCATCTGATTAAAGTTTATGTATGTTCCCCTTGGTATCTCAATGTACCACTTTACGGGGGCCCCTGTGAGGGTTCTTTGAAATAGACTAAAATGAATAGAATAATAATTAAGGGAGTTGGAAGAGAACCAAAGATGAAAATTAGTGACATGATCACCTGGATCCTCACCAGTCTTTCCTTCAAATTTCAGAATGTTCAAAGGATGATTGGTGGGGACGAGGGGCCATGATGGATAATGAAGAAATGGTTCATTCATTAATTTTGAAATATCTAACATATTAAACATGGCCATAAAAGGGATTTGGGGTTGTGGCGTATGAGCCCATGCTCTCGAAAAATATTAGTGTTTGAGGGATTGCATGCCATCAAGGGTTCTAGTATATACCATGGTCCTATCTAGTAGGGTAATATCCTCTTCCAAACTAATTCATAAAATTTTGTATGGGCATCATCCCTATGGAAGTGGAATAATGATGGTTATATACACTGCCCCCAGCTAGAGGAGATCTAGGCTAGGGGTTTCCCATATTGTGAAACTGACTCCCTCTAGATAGAACTCTAGAGGAAGAAGGGAGATTAGCCATAATAAATTTGTTTTTAAGAATCAACATGGAGGGAGAATGGCTAAAGGACATAATATAGGAAGTGACTTGTCCACCCGGTTGAGAACTCCATCCAAGAGCATTGAGACTAGGATTAGGCCTAGAAGAAAAAGGAGGCCAACCTCCAACTATAGGATTCATTTTGGGAATATGACCTCCACCAAATGAGAGAGGAGCATATGGAGGAGCGATGCCCCTAGGTACAAAACTAGGATTTGAATTATTCATTGGAATAGAGGGTGAGAGTTGCGACTTCATGTTGGGCATACCAAAATAAAAAGGATTAGAGACCGAAGGTATTCACTGAGAATTGTATTATGGTGTACCAAAAAGATACCCAAAGAGATTTGTTCCTATGGGTCGAGTAGATCCCACAGGTTGGGTAGCAGTAGGAGCGGGGATCTCTGACACCCGAACCATCGAGGCTGAAGTAGTTGAAGGGATCCCACTAATCATAGAAGGCATAGGAGTCAAGGGAGTCCCTATTTCATTTAGGTTTGACTCAGTACTCATAAATGGATAATCACAAGTCCGATAGGTGGCGATATATGTACCACGTTTATTAACTTTATTCCTTTTAGAAGGAAACTCTGGTAAAGACTCAAGAAGTGGTAGTAATCTCAAAAAATGATGATACCTGCGAGGAAGCTAGTCTTGCTCCATGATGACTCAAAACTCGAGATATAAAACCAAATCCTGGGGCCAACTAACAATTAGAGAGCACACCAAAATAAAGAAAAAAGGCCAAATTAACACAAGCAGGATATAGTAGCTAAAAATGGGCCTCCCTCACTAGAGTATGTATGCCTCTCCCAAGAGGGGCCTGAGCCTTCCTTCAGAATATTGAAGGTATCAAAATCCATTATAAGGGACCTCATGGTCTTAACAATGTAGTCGATCAGATCCCCCCAGAGAGGTAATCCTCCATAGAGGATGTGTGTTGTCCAACCCTTATTTGACTCAAGGTACTTACTGAATAACACCTACAAGTAACCTATGTGGCTACCTATGTCAAGCAACTATAGTTACCACAATTTAACCAATGCATAGGAGAACAGTCATAAGTCTGGTCCACCATATGGGTAGAGTAACAAAGCCCAAAATGTTGAAAGAATTGCCTCTCACAGAGGTAAAGGTACTATAAAGATCCCCAAATACGAATAGATCTCGGAAATATCTCTAAATATAAGAATGTATTAGAGGGATATATTTGCAATCAACTTCATTCAATCTCGTGCTTAGCTCCAATGTGAGCAGAGCCTCCTGACGCTGACATCACTAATTACACAATGGGTTTCACCACTCCCTGGTCAAACACATATGTTTAGTTTAATATCCTTGGAGAAGTTTACTCATAAAATCCTATTCCAAGGCCCTATGTCCTATACTTGTTTGTGTACCATGAAAAATAAAATTGTTTCTAATCAATTTTAATTAATCATCATTACTCTTAATGTATTCTTCTTACTCAAGAGGTGTAGTCATGAAACTGATGGTATTATGACTCAACATATAAAATAAGAAAATATAAAAACACTTCTAAGTACTAATATTTAATTCTAAAGAGATGGTATGCTTCTAAATGCAACTTCTCAATGAAATCTCTACAATTTCAATGAAATGCAATCTTTCCACATGTATCAAAATCAATGTGAAGTAAACAAAAGAGAAAATTCCATAATGAAAAATAAAAAAATGTTTTTGTATTTTTGATATAAAGAAAAGAAAATGAAAGGACTAAATAACAGCTTCACATGAAGACCCTACTACAAGAGAAAAAAAACGAGCCAAGAAGGATACCACGAAGAAAACACTCAGACCAATGTGTAAGGAAAACTGATGAAAAATGTTATAAGAAAGAATACCGCCATAAAATTCAACAATAAGAGGATTTCCTATCACTATGTAAGCACTTAACAGTTAGGAAATAGACCCAAGAAGACTCAACAACCAACCAAACTCAACCAACAAACACCAAACTTAGCCAACAAGACTAAAGGGATGATGTATACGAATGTTTGAAAAAAATTCACGTATGTACATGCCCTACAGGAGGACAACTCACGTATGTACACATCTGTCAAGGGAAAAACTATGTATATATAGTAAAACACTGCCATGGAAATTGTTAAGATAATTAAATCAAATGTAAAGTAAAAATAGGCTGTCAAGCAATCAAGTGACAAGGAAACTCGGGATAACAGAGAGAAAATCAAAGAGAACACACTCCAAACCCCAAAAAATAAGATCAATCCCTAGTATGGTCGCCAATTATGTCACGATAAAAACATATCTATGGCATGGGGTAAACCAAAATAGACGAAATGACATGCAAAAATCAAGTCTAATCCAAAATATGCTATATAAATGAAATGCTAACAACACAAGGCTAAGAGCCTTCCTCGTCTAGATGTTTGATGAAGACCACCATTTAGCACACAACTCAAATATTTATACCTGCAACTTGTCCTCAACAACCAATATATGCAATCATATGGTGACAATATATAATTTTAGCATATATATTAGCATAATACATTAACATACATGAAAAATACGCCCATGGAATTATAATTCAAATATTTGCAAGATATCAATTGAACGAGAAAATAATATTTCTATTAAAATAATCAACATAAGTATATAGGTGAAAAACTTATGTAATGGCACAAGTCGGAACTAAGAAAATAAGCCCCTCCATCTAGGCCTCCACCAATTCAATCCTCCACCAAAGGCAAGCTCATATAAAGGAGACAATGAGGTTCTCCATCACAAAGAAGGAAGAGCTTGGGGGATGAACAAGGGGTTTAGACTTTCAAGGATAAAGGGATGCAGACTCAATATGAAGTGAAATTTCTCGAGAGTGTCTTTGCTCTCAAAGTTGAATTCTCTTTTTCTTTCAAGGCTTGGATATGGCTCAATTTATAGCCTTCACATGGAACTGAAGGGTTGATTCAGAGTGTTTCCAGTATATGGAAGGTCAAGGATCATGGATCTCGTGACATGGCATGTAAACCCAACATAATTTTTTATTTTGAGCACCAAACCCAATGTACGCAAAGTGTAGTGGAGAAACCTACGTATACGCTTGTTGTCTAACTGATAGGGCATGTATATGTGGAGAAAAGTGTTTTTTTGGCTTTGGAAGGTACACAAGGGAACTTCAAGTCTGCATAGGGAAATCGAAAGGCCATCCAAGCAAGTTGCATGAGGTGAGGAAAAAATTGCTATAACATGGACCTTTCATTAGTTCATCCTGCATCATATAAACATATGAGGTCCTTTCCTTCATCATTTATAAGGTTCAAAAATCCTTTTACTTATGTCCTACAGACTTGTAGAAATTGTAGAATGTACTCTTAGGAACTATTTGGTAATTTTGCATCATGGGACAATGATAGGGATTATGTCCATATGTTTACATATTTCACACCAAAGTCCTCTTGTGGGTAAAGGATTTGGCAATCCTTCTCCCAAGTATTGTACATATGTTGGGCACTCATTTTTATGGTGTCCTTCTATTCTTTTAATTTATGCATAAGGTACACCAGATAACTTCCCATTTTTCCTTTCCTTTGTTCTGGTTCAAATGAAATGTCAGATTCTTGATATCTTCTCTCAACTCTTCTATAGTTGGATCTGTATGTTTATATTGATTCTCTTTTAATTGTAAGGATTCTTTCACAGCCTCATACTGAGTCTGTAACTTCTATTTCCTCAATGGATATTTAAAGTGTGGCAATAATGAATTTATAAATAGTTGTCTATGATGCATGTCTGTGATAGGATATTTCAATTTACCTTTCAATCACTTGAACTTCTGATTGACTTCCCAAACTAAATCTCCTGGATTAGGTTTGATTTATATCATCTCATTCATATATTGATCCTATGAACTCGGTCGTTGGAATTCATTGATTAGTGCCTTCTTTACATCTATGATGATTGTAGGTGCTCCTTGTGGTTTGTTTAATACAAGGATCATAAACTAGTCCAATGTGCAGTTTCTGAATGTAATTGCAAGTTGCGCTATTTTTTTTATTCATATATAATAATTTTTTCTTCCTAAATATTCTCACAAATAAATAAGTGTTTCTCTGGGTCCTCTAACCCTTCTCCATGAAACTTTGGTAACAAAATAGTCAGATATGATCTTGCCATTGTAAAACTTTTTGTACCGCTTCCACAGTGTAGATAACTGAATATTGCTAGATGAAATCGTACTTCCATTGCTACCTTGACCTATTTGAAGCCTTCTGCCAATAATTATTGGTTGTCTAAAATCTTCTTTCTTTTTGGATGTCTTCGTTGCACATGGGGTTGTGGGTTCCACACTAATTTTGATCTAGAATGGAGAGCCTTCTTCTGCGCCATACCCTTGGCCTCTGGTGTTTATATCATATGTGGCATGAACTATTTCTTCAATATTATCCATAGCATGGAGATCCTATACCTCCTCTTCATCACTTTCCAAGCCTTTCTGCTCGACTACTACCCTATTTTTCCTATTGATCTTATATTGACAAGGTCTTCTACTTGTGTCATTCCCACTCTATCCATTATTTACTTGATCTGATATTCATCCATCATAAATGGGTCCATTGTTTCCTTATTCTGACCTCTATTCAGGTCCTTCTCCATATCTCATATCATACTTAGTGTTTCCCCCAATCTCCCCATGCGCATAGAGTTATTTAGTTTTATGACTCCATTGTCATCACTCCTTTATCATAAAGTAAAATATAGATTGATGTGTACAATGATCTAATACATATTCCTCTTGGACCCTTCAAAAAATATTTCTCTATAGCAATGTATTATTTTGCAGTATTGACTGTAAAATCGGTAATGAATCCTACAATAATGTCATCTATCTAGAAATTGACTACGAAAGTGAATTTATTATTGAATTTTTCTAATGCAATATTCTCAGTAGTCCATTCTACTGGTCTTATCTGATTAGTTGGGTGGTTTTACTTCAATCTCAATATCCACTCCTACAACAAATATGGAAAATAACAGAAAAATTCCTCATGAAGATCAATAAATACATGCCTTCCTGAATACTGGTGTAGTGTATACTTAGGGTTTCTATTGTCTTTCTGTGAAAACTCGAGCTATTTTTTGTCCAATCATTGTTTGATATCCTATTTAGTTGGATTCCATGGTCTAAACATCCCCTTCTAATATTTCATTCTCTTCACTATCCTTCTTAACAAATCCCTTCCAATCTATTCTTCTGGGATCCAACCGACAACAAAACCATTTATTGGATGTTAGGGTTGACCTGAATTCTACTTTAGGTTTCCAGCAAAACCCTACAAACCATCGACCATTATGGAGACTAGAAGGAAACACTATGCACAAAGTGCACAATGCAATCTCACCTAAGATGGCTTTATGGGTGACTGTATGGCCCTGAAATATGCAATCATGGAAGGGAGGATACTATGGGGATGATAGACATTCTTTCTACCTCAAAATACATCATATATATTATTCTAACAAAAGATAATATCCATATCTACCATTATGTAATAATTTTCATTCATTAAGATTCATTCTGTAGTAAATATTATGACTATTCTAGTGCACGTTGCATTTTACTACTATAGATTGATTCATTCATCATAACTAACAAGAAATAAAGAAAAAATTACAAACAAAGACAAAAGTTTTACCATCATCGACCCCCTCTCGGATACATCCACAAAGATCTCACATTCTTCAATCTTTTATTATTCTTCATCAAGTTATTGTGTTGTGTGCATTACATGTGAGGTTGACAAGATTGCACTAAGCTCCACAAATTGTCATTTTAACCTCAATTACAATGCATCTCTCTCTCCAAAACTTACTCTAAGATCCTCAAAATAGTAGCTTATGCTAATATCATGAACTAACAACCACCTCAACAAAAACTTCTACTTTCTACCTCACCACATATATTTATATTACAAAAAAGGGTTGGCACCCATTACAACAATGACAAAAACCATAACCCACTAACCCTAGGTGGATTAGGTTTTTCCACTTTCTAACTTAATGAGTGCGGGTGGTCCAAAATCCAACCATTTTCCTCATTGAGCCATATTCTTCTTCCTTCCTTTTACTTTCCTGCTTTCCTGGCACTGCTTTTCCTGGTTTTTCGATGCACACTCCTTTTCTGGTCTATCTTCTAACTGTCTTCATTAATTATTGTGCTTTTCCCCAAAATTTCTTGTGCCAACACTCATCAAAGAGTTAGGAATATTCATTAAGACACCTCCACTGCTACATCCAAATATTCCTAAGTCCACCATAACACTCATCCAAGCATATTGTCCTAAGCTCTGCATGTTTTCCCAACCAAAGCATCCCAAACTAATGTAAGTGTTCTTCAAATATGCACCACTTGAGTCACACTCAATTCTATCAGTTTTCACTGAGGAAATGGAATCCACTTGAACTACAAATTCATCCATCTTCCCTTCAAAGAACTCACTCCAACAATTGGAAAATGTAAGAACTCCAACCAAACATACCTTTCCAATTACATCCTTCGTTGCAACCATGTTCTAAGTTTCTTTTCTTGGAATTTCAATTTCCCAAGCAACCAAATCTTCACATGAACTCCCCTCAATCACCATTTGTAGCTCCACATCTACAATAACTTCATTGTGATATAAGTATGATTCCATCTGTCCACTTTATAAATATGTCTAATTACCAAAATTTGTATGCAAGTGGATGAACTCATCTCCAATATCTCTTCGTCTCCACACTTTTATTTCTTCCACTTCAAGGCACCAAACATCCACCTCCCAACTGTAAATTTATATTATTGTTGATCGACTATTGTAACTCTATGAAGAGTCACCTCATTCGAAATTTGTGATGTACCCATTCATCCCAACAACCCATCTCAACTCAACTATTGTTCTCAGTGATGCACTACATGAAGAGGTCATGATGGAAACATTCCCAACCAAATTCCTAGTGTGGAGATTCTCTAGGTTTCCCCAAGTCATCCAACACACCCAAGTAATTCAACTTGTTGCAACCCAAAATGGCTCATCTTTACAATCACTTATACGATCACCCTCTATGTTTCACTTCTATGATCACTTCTGTGGTTATATCTGCCACAATTTGTGAAACAATCACGTGCTCAACTTCCTTTCTCAAGTGCTCAACCTATTGGACACACCTACCACACTTAGAGAGGGTGGGGGGGGGTGGGGGGGTGAATGAGTGTGGGGATCTTTTCCCCAAAACTTCCCTCTTACACAAAAACTCCTTAGTTAACATTCAACATTTTCTCATTACTCATTACTGTCATTTATAATCAGTTATATGTGAATACATATCAGTAACATATATCAACAACATAGCATCAACAAATCATCTCCACAAGCAACACAAAGAACACAAGATGTATGTACAATTTTTTTTTATTATTATGGACTTCAATTCGGGGGTTTTTCAGCAACAACTGAATAGAGTAAAAATCTACAAGAGCACCAGCTCTATATGCAAGACTCAACTTACATTCTCAGCACCAACTGAGATGAGGCAACAATCCTCAACAAATATCAATTTATCAACATAAACAAGTGCATCAACCATGCACCAACCTGTAATCAACTTGTACGATAAACAAGTGCATCCAACCATGTACCAAGTATATACCAATCATGTTTCAAATACACATCAACAATTTCTCATCAATATGTACCCACATCATCAAATATAAACCTCATGTATGTGCCAACTCATCAATTGCTTGTCTCAACCATGACTAGTTTTGGATTAGTCAAAAACCCCAACTTGAAATAATCATAACTTTGTACTTGTAATGAATAAAGATATGAAACTGATACACAATGTTCTTCAGTGTGATTTATGCAATTCCTCTGGGTGGAACTACTTGGAACCTCTCAGAAAAGGTGTTATAGCAAAAATGGCATACCTTGCTGAATTTTGGCTTATTCTAGAGAGCGACCTTGTAGAGCGTGGACCTCAAAAATATTCATTGAATTGATCTAAAACCGTTACACAAAAAAATACAACCTATATCCTAACCAACACATTTTGTCTGACTTAATTTTTATCTGTTATGAAGAAGTTATGACGTTTTTACCTGAAACACTTGTTTTTGACTAGTTTCAAGACTAGCCACAAACCATATTTTCCACGGAGTGTAACTCCAAAAATACAACGAACTACAATATGATTTTTTTATCACAGATACTTGGGTATGTTTTCTCCAGTGGCATAGAAATTTCACGGTCTGAATCATTATAGAAAAAACGTTATAGCGAAAATGGTGAGATGACCTGTAAATAACATACCTTAGAAAGAACCATCAAAAGAATTTATCCTTCCTTGAATTTCGGCCTTCTTTTCTTCACCTTTCCTCATAATTTCAGCTTATATATCCTTGGTTATCTTAGACACATATAGATATTCAATATCCTCAAGTGTTCCACACCAAAAACGCTCAAGAATCTCTCCATCAATACTCCAAAAGATATTCTCACAAGAAGTTCTCCATTGATCCACAAAAAGGATGATCTACAAGAAACCATCACTATCTTATTTATACTTTCATCCTCTAGGTCACTTAGCCCATTTTTAGGTCACTTAACCCATTTCTAGGTCACTTGACCTATTTTCCTTATTTTAGGGTTAACCACTTTCCATAAATAGAAAGTTCTCCAATACTTTATCATTTAAATATTCCTTCTTGATTTTGTCACCTTGCTTTCATCATTTCTTGATTTTGTCACTTCTCTTGATTATTTAAATAATCCACCTTGACTTTTTCACCTTAATTTATCATTTAAATAATTATTTCTTCTTTTAGGTCACTTAACCCATTTCTAGATCACTTAACCTATTTTCCTTATTTTTAGGGTTAACCACTTTCCATAAATATTCCTTCTTGATTTTGTCACCTTACTTTATCATTTCTTGATTTTGTCACTTCTCTTTATTATTTAAATAATCCACCTTGACTTTGTCACTTTAATTTATCATTTAAATAATGATTTGTTCTTTTAGGTCACTTTGACTTCTTTGACCTTGGGGGCTTCAAGCCTTCATGTGGGGTTCCTTCATCTTCTTAGGCCATAACTCTAAAACCATGAGGAGTTATGTGACATTCGACATACCAGCGGAAATGGAATGACAAGCACTATCCATATAGGATAGTTTCACCAACAATTTCCTTGATCTTGATCTCGTTATTCCACATAAAAGCATGGGTCCTCCAACCATTCTTCTAGGATAACTCAATCCGCAAAGCGTCTTCCCGTGAGGGCTTTCACCATAATGGGACCACTTTGGAGTTCATTCATTTGTGCACCTTATCAATCATGATAAGACAATAATGAGAGCATGGTTCCTCCAACCATTCTTCTAGGATCACTCAATCCACAAAGCGTCTTCCCATGAGGGCTTTCACCATAAGGGGACCACTTTGGAGTTCATCCATTTGTGCACCTTATCAATCATGATAANAACTCAATCCGCAAAGCATCTTCCCGTGAGGGATTTCACCATAAGGGGACCACTTTGGAGTTCATCCATTTGTGCACCTTATCAATCATGATAAGACAATAATGAGTCATCTATACATTTTCTTACAATTCATCATATACCAATGAAACCACATCGATCCATCTTCATCATGTATCAATGACAACTCATTAATCCATCTTCATCATATCAATGACAACACATTGATCCATCTTCATCTATGCATTCTCATCAAGGACAATACATATTATATTACATCAATCATCAATCAATCAATCCTTTGATATCAATCAATCACTGACATCAATCAATCAAACCATTGGCATCAATGACAACATGATCCAACAATCTCTCCCTTTGGCATTGATGGCAATACCAACATTGATGTCAACACCAATTACCAATTATTGATGTCAACATGTATATAAGGCATGCTCTACATCAATAGCAATCACTGAAATCAATCAATCAAACCATTGGCATCAATGACAACATGATCCAAAAATCTCCCCCTTTGGCATTGATGGCAGTACCAACATTGATGCCAACACCAATTACCAATTATTGATGTCAACATGTAGATAAGGCATGCTCTACATCAATAGTCAATGTGACTATCTCTCCCCGGCAATAAACATCAATCACATCAATGTGATTAACTCTCCCCCTTTGAAATCAATGGCAAAGGGACATTCTCATCTTGGGGCTCCTCCCCTTGCTTGAACTCTCCTTGGGGCTGCTCCTCCTGTCTGAATTCCTTTGATCTTCCTTTGAATAATCTCTCCCATTTTGAACAAGGGATATCACTCTGAAGTAATGCTGAAGACACATCGAACATACTCCCCCTATGACCATTGTTCCCCCTAAAATTATGCTCATGTTCTCTTTCTTCAAGTATAGGGCTCTTTTCTAGGTATGCATCTGATAAATATCTCCTCCTAGAATCATGGGAAGAAGAATGACTCCCCCTATGGGTATGTCTCCCCTATCTTTTCTGCAAGATGAACATTGTGTGACCATATAATGATCCTTGGACCTGTTCATGCATCAAACTCATGCCATACCAAGCATCATGAAGCAAAAGATATGTCAACAATGAAATCAAGAATCATGAGAAAAATATCAACCAAGTACAACCTGTACAAAATGTGTGATCATCATGCACAACACCTATGTACATCAACATCATGCAATGTGCCAAAAGATATCATCCATGGAATGTATCAATCATATTCCTTTATCAACATGCCAACCATGTGCATCTACCAACATGCCAAACAATGTATCATACCACTCATGATATGTCTCCATCATGAACCAAGTGCCACAATTAGGTATCTCAAACAAATTCCAATTGTTGTGCTAATCAAGTAGTACCAATGGTGTAGTATCATTAAGCATATGCCATCTATGAGTGTACCAAACATGTACATTACCATGCACCAATACCACAAAATGATGAATCCCATATATGTATGCCAAATCCTCCATAAAACATGTGCCAATCAAATTGCTAGTAGGTGCCTCTTCCAATGTACTATAAAAGTACCAATCATGCATCAACTATAAATCAACAATGATGTACAACATGATCACCTCATCAAATTACCAACCATATGTACCAATATGTAGCCCAATCCACATGAAAAATGCATGCACCATGATATCAACATATGCTTCCAATAATACATCATAAGATATATCAATGAAACTCAAATATGTACTAGCCATGTACACCAATAGATCAACATCAATCCATACTCATGAGTTAGTGTCATGCACTCAAGATTTTATTTTACATAATCCAATAGATGAACACTTAAACCTACAGAAAATAGTGTCAGAACTTGCAAAAAACAATGTCGTACCCTGCAACAAAGTGTTATACCATCACATCAAGCTGCAATCCATGTGCATAGCCTTTTTCTCAAGGCTTTACCACATATACACGGTCTGCTGCACAAAAAATCACGTATGTATGTGACCTATACAAGGTCATCCTGCATATGTACACGACTGATACCACTGTCACCCACGTATGCTTCAGTAGATGAATTACTTGAGCTTCCCTTCAGTCTTTCATTCCGTTCTGGCTGCTCTGTCTTCTTCACCCACTTTTGTAGATGTCCCTGCTCCTCAAAACTTAAGATCTGAGCATCCATCTTTTCAAATATGTCTCCCTTCCTTACTTCATTCCTTCTTCTAGCCATGCTATTTGAAGTTCTCATCATGGACTTTCTTATTGTGTTCCAACACTCATCGGATTTGTGGCTAAATCAACTACAGTTGTAACATCTAATGGAGTTACAGTGAACATCAATGTGTCCTACTTTATCACATCTCCAACACCTTGTGGTGTTATAAAATATTCCATTATATCTCCTTTCATAAGACCTACATTCAAAAGATTTGTGACCATATCCATTACATGAATAACAATTCCCATGAAAAATACTTTCATACCTTTGCTTTGGTGTCCCAAAAGTAGCTTCTTGATGTCTTCCTTGCTTTGTTCTTTTGAATTCTTCTTTGTCTTGTGTAGATGGTTGTTTTGCAACATTGTCTTCCTTCTTTGATGTACTTACCTCATGCTTCTTTGAGGTGCTTGCTTCAGCATGTGTATCTTCTCCTTTGTATCCAAGACCTAATTTTTCACATGGTGGTCTTTGACTTTCCAATATCTCATCCAAGATTCTTGAGCTATTCAAGAATTTGTTTGACTTCTCTACCTTATTTCTAAGGTCAACAATTTCAACGTCTAGTTTACAACATGACTCTTCCTTTTCATTTATTTGAATCTTCAATAGTTCCTCTATTCTTTTGGCTTCTTCAATTTGGGTCTTGAGATGGACAATGGTTTCAAAACTTTTGCTAATCTCATCATCTACATTTATATCTTATTTTTCATTTTCTTCTAATTTAGAACTCTCTTTTTGTTCTTTGAGCATTCCCTTTAACTTCAAGATGTACCTTTGACTCCTCCTAAGAAACTTCTTAGTGTTATCTGAAAGATAGTTATAATTTGTATAAACATGATCACTCCGATACATGTATAAACCCTCTTCAATTTCCTTTTGAAGTTCTAACAGATTTTCTTCTATTCTTTCCATGGGATAACTATCATCAAACTTTACACAAACTGTTTCTAGATCATCTTCTTCACTTGAGAAAAATTCAACATCATCACACTTTGAATCTTTGCAATCAAGAGTCTTTGAATGTTCTTTACCTTCATTTGAAGAATCTTCATGATCTTCCTTTGTGCTATCATCACTTGATTCTTTATATTCACTTGAAATGTTTTCAAAGTCACATTTAGAAATAATACAATCAAGGGTTTTTGGATATTTTTAACCTTTAGTGATCTTGATGGAGTGTTCTTCAATATCTTCTTTCTCTTCCTTGCTTTGATATGTCTCCTCTAGCTTTAGCCATAGATCTTTGGTGGAAGTGCATTGTCCCATGCTCTCTTTGATAGGGATTGAAAGTCCACTAATATTGGTCTTGAGAGCCAATGCATCATTCTTCTTTCCTTCCCTTTGAGCTGCAAACTTTGACTTGTTCTTCAATGGAGCTGATCCACCAATGGCTTCCTTCCAAATAGCTGCTCCCATTGTCTTCAAATACACTCTCATCTCTATTCTCCAAGTAGAATAGTTTTTCTCATCAAGGATTGGTATTTCATCATCCATTTGTGTGTCTATGGATCTCCTTCAATATTATTAAGGCTTGTAGTGAAGGCCGTCTTTGATACCAATTGTTAGACACACCTACCACACTTAGAGGGGGGCGTGAATGAGTGTGGGGATCTTTTTCCAAAAACTTCCCTCTTGCACAAAAAATACTTAGTTAACATTCAACATTTTCTCATTACTCATTGTTGTCATTTATAATCAGTTATATGTGAATACATATCAAAAACATATAACAGCAACATAGCATCAACAAATCATCTCCACAAGGAACACAAATAACACAAGATGTATGCACAATTTTTCTTTTTATTATGGACTTCAATCCAAGGGTTTTTCAACAACAACTGAATAGAGTACAAATCTCCAAGAGCACCAGCTCTATATGCAAGACTCAACTTACATTCTTAGCACCAACTGAGATGAGGCAAGAATCATTAATAGATATCAATCTGTCAACATAAACAAGTGCATCAACCATGCACCAACCTGTGCCAAACAACCTATAATCAACTTGTACCATAAACAAGTGCATCCAACCATGTACCAAGTATATACCAATAATGTGTCAAATACTCATCAAAAATAACTCATCAATATGTACCAACATCATCAACCATACACCTCATGTATGTGCCAACTCATCAACTGCTTGTCTCAACCATGACTAGTTTTGGATTAGTCAACAACCCCAACTTGAAATAATCATAACTTTGTACCTGTAATGAATAAATATATGAAACTTATATACAATGTTCTTCAGTTTTTTTTATGCAATTATTCCAAGTGGCACTAATTGGAACCTCTCAGAAAAGGCGTTATAGCAAAAATGACATACCTTGCTGAATTCTGGCTTATTCTAGAGAGAGACCTTGTAGAGCGTGGAATGCATAAAATATTAATTGAATTGATCTGAAAATATTACACAACATACTATATCTTGTACCCTAACCAAAACATTTTTTCTCACTAAATTTGGATCTGTTGTGAATAAGTTATGATGTTTTTACCTGAACCACCTATTTTTGACTAGTTTCAGGACTAGCCACAAACCCTATTTTCCACTGAGTGTAAATCCAAAAATTCAACGACCCACAAGCTGAATTTTTTACCATAGATACTTGGGTATGTTTTCACAATGAAATAGAAATTTCACAGTCTAAATCATTACAGAAAATATTTTATAGCGAAAATGGTGAGATGACCTGTAAATAACATACCTTAGAAAGCACCATCAAAAGAATTTATCCTTCCTTGCATTTTGGCCTTGTTTTCTTCACCTTTCCTCAGCATTTCAGCTTAGATATCCTTGGTTACCTCAGACACATATAGATATTCAATATGCTCAAGTTTTCCACACCTAAAATTCTCAAGAAGCTCTAACAAGAAGCTCTCCATCAATACTCTAAAAGATATTCTCACAAGAAGCTCTCCATTGATTCACAAAAAGGATGATCTACAAGAGACCATCACTATCTTATTTATAATTTCATCCTATAGGTCACTTAACCCATTTTTAGGTCACTTAACACATTTCTAGGTCACTTAACCTATTTTCCTTATTTTAGGGTTAACCACTTTCCATAAATAGAAAGTTCTCCAATACTTTATCATTTAAATATTCCTTTTTGATTTTGTCACCTTACTTTATCATTTCTTGATTTTGTCACTTCTCTTGATTATTTAAATAATCCACCTTGACTTTGTCACCTTACTTTATCATTTAAATAATGATTTCTTCTTTTAGGTTACTTAACCCATTTCTAGGTCACTTAACCTAGTTTCCTTATTTTTAGGGTTAACCACTTTCCATAAATATTCCTTATTGATTTTGTCACCTTACTTTATCATTTCTTGATTTTGCCACTTCTCTTTATTACTTAAATAATCGACCTTGACTTTGTCACTTTACTTTATCATTTAAATAATGATTTCTTCTTTTAGGTCACTTTTACTTCTTTGACCTTGGGGGCTTCAAGCCTTCATGTGGGGGTCCTTCATCTTCGTAAGGCCATAAATCTGAAACCATGAGGAGTTATGTGACATTCCACATACCACCGGAACTGGAATGACAATCATTATCCATATATTATAGTTTCACCAACAATTTCCTTGATCTTCATCTCGTTATTCCACATACAAGCATGGGTCCTCCAACCATTCTTCTAGGATAACTCAATCCACAAAGCATCTTCCCATGAGGGATTTCACCATAAGGGGACCACTTTGGAGTTCATCCATTTTTGCACCTTATCAATCATGATAAGACAATAATGAGAGCATGGGTCCTCCAACCATTCTTCTAGGATAACTCAATCCACAAAGCATCTTCTCATGAGGGCTTTCACCATAAGGGGACCACTTTGGATTTCATCCATTTGTGCACCTTATCAATCATGATAAGACAATAATGAGAGCATGGGTCCTACAACCATTCTTCTAGGATAACTCAATCTGCAAAGCATCTTCTTGTGAGGGATTTCACCATAAGGGGACCACTTTGAAGTTCATCCATTTGTGCACCTTATCAATCATGATAAGACAATAATGAGTCATCTATACATTTTTCAAACAATGCATCATATTTCAATGAAACCACATCAATACATATTCATCATGTATCAACGACAACTCATTAATCCATCTTCATCATATCAATGACAACTCATTGATCCATAATCATCTATGCATTCTCATCAAGGACAATACATATTATATTACATCAATCATCAATCAATCAATCCTTTGACATCAATCATTGACATCAATAAATCAAACCATTGGCATCAATGACAACATGATCCAACACAACTCACCCAGTGAACTCAATGATTGGTCTCTCCAAGGTGTGCACAACAGGTCTGACATTGATTTCCTTCACACATCAAACCAACCAATTATACATCTGTGACCAAGTCAACGACAATTTCTATGATGAACTCTACAATGCGTTATGTGATCACCCACCCTATCCAAGTGATTCATTTAATAACAAACTCCTTCTCTTGGTATGTACAAGGTGTGCTACCAACTCAACCTTCCCATCTCATCATCAACCGAACCTGTGTCATAATTTTGATGCAAAGTATGAGATGAATAAGTTCTCTACACTGAACTAGTCAACAAATTTGTGAACATTCCCACTGAAATATCTTCACAAAAAACATCCTTCTCAACAAGTGTGCCCCACCATAAATTTTCTAACTGCAAGAGTGGTGAAGAAAATCAAAATTCTCTGATATCATCTATCATCGAGATAGTGGTGAAGAGATCACAAACCCTTCTCCAAAATATGCAATGAATCCACTCTAATACCATCTGTCACATCCTCATAGTGTGTCTTGCGATCATACACATCTTAAGGGTGTCTGACACCATGGATTTTCACGCTTGGTTATTTGGAAACACCAAGGTTACTTCATCCGGTATATGCCTCTACACCTAGAGCATATCCATACTTTGTTCTAGGCTACCTCTAAGTCACACTCCTACTCTAGTGTAACTCTTGTATACTTAGAAATGTTTTAACAACTTTAACACTTAGTCATATTTAATCATACATTCATGAACATAAGAATCCAAGAGAACAACAATGAAAAGGATAAGAGAAACATATGTATAGTACGAGTGGAACAAATCGTTCCTGACACCCGGTTAAGTCTTTGTTATTATAAAACAATTACAATATGAGCACTATCGACTTGGTTTACAACTTCTACATAGTCAATCGAATCGCCTCACCTCACGAAGACACTCATACATAGATTTGTCACCAAGAATCTCTTTGTCAAAACTATATTCAAAACCTCCTATGGTGCACCTTATACATTCCCTCAATTGTAGAATTGTTGACTCTTCATTTCCATAGACTTCACATATTTTGGTTATGCCTCACACATGCCTCCAACATACTTGCATTTTCCATAATTCCCTAGAATCATCCCAAGAGATACTTTCCCAACTTTTTTCACCAAATCCACCTCAAGGAAACACATGTCCTCCCATGTGGAGTGACTTGTCTCCTTGAGGGAGCTTTCTCTCATTGTCTGTCTCCAAGCCACAAAGATCTTTTTCTCTCTTCCAAGTTTTTTCCAAGCTTCCTTCCTTAGTTGTGTTCCCTTTCTCTTATATGGACTCAAAGGGTCAATTTTTTGAAACATTATGTCTCTTGGGTATGTTTTTCCCCTTCACAAATCCTCACACTCAATCTACCAATGTGACCCTCTGTGGACCTAGTGCTCCCATCTAGCCTGTGCACCCATCAACCAACATTCCTCTTGGACTGGCATGCCCCATCCATCTAACTGACTCATCATCTTGGGTGTGCCCATGCTTGGGTGAGTCGAGTTGAATCTCCTTAGTATGACCCCCATGCCTTAGAAAATTTTCCTTCTTTGGTGGAGCCCCCAAGTCATGCCCTCAACCCTTCATCAAATCGTTTAATCATTTGACTTATGTCATAAGGAATTTTGGGTGGATTCTCCCCTTAGCACGTTGCGTGCCCAAGGAACCCCAAATATCCATTATACAAATACTTTTGTCTTCTCATTCACACCAATCATCTTTCTTTCTCGATCCTCCATTTTGGTCTATGCATGCTCGGGCTTGGTGCCTCTAGCCTTACACTTTAGGCTTTAAGTTTTGGAATCTCTTCCACTCTCGTCACCACTTCGGTTTCAGTTTCCACTCCCACTCTCGTTGGGGTGTTGTATGAGAGTCTCTTGTGTAGGATGAAAATCTCTCCCACTTCCATCACTACTTCAGTTTCAGTTTCCACTCCCGTTGCAAGTTCAAACACTTTCACATCATCATCATCATTCATATCTAATGCAAAAGTTAAAACTCCGGTAAGATTTAAATTTTGTTTATTTGATGGACTCTTATTTTGCGCCATTTTTTAAAATATAAGGAAGCAAATTGTTTTACAATCATTTGTGTACATACTAAACAAACAATTGAATCTATTAAGATGCAAGAATTATATATATTTCCCATTCTTATTAGTAAAGGAATGTGGAGACATCGTCCAATCTACTCGAGGAAATTTCATAGTAGGGCATCTTATTATTCCCATAGGCGTACATCTATTCACAAATTCACAATGGTTGGTTCTAATTATTGGGATTTTAATCCCATAAGTGATTTCTCTAGACATGATTTATATGTTTGTTTTCTTGCATAACAAAGCATGTTTAGGGTTATTAGGGTGATTAACATAATAATGGACCATCTACCCCATAACAATAGTGAATGAGTGGAGCATGTTTAGGGTTTTTATTGCATCTATTTTAGCTGGGGGTGGGGGAAATAATAGAGAAAATGTATTTTTACGATTTTGACTACCTTTATATGTATACTTATTTACCAATTGTTCATGAAATATTTGTGAGATAACTAGGTGAGTCTACTTCTCTTCATTGTCGGCTATTATGAAGATATCATGATAGTCTTTTTTTTTTTTTGACAAACTCAAAATCGATTTAGTGAATGCCTAGTAACATTAACTGTAATTATCAAGATATTTACTAGATGAGTGGGAAGCATCAGTTCCACCCCCTTTTTACTAGCTCTGTGTGTGTTTTTAAAAACAATGTTGTGTAAATGGAGAATTTAAAAATAATGTGTGCCCAATATTTATTTAGTTATTTAGAGATCACTAAGGGAAAGAAGGACGATCAAAACCTTACAGAAGAAAATAACTGAAAAGAAAGTGTAGCTGCACTCTATCCTAGCCGAATTTGCCTCTATGCTGCATGTGTTTTGGGGAGGTTGGATATTTATATCAGGAATTTACTTCTATTATTGCCATTGTGAGTAATATTGAAAACTCCATCGAAGGAAAAGGATAAAGTACCAAAACAGGGGATGAGGATTATTCTTCAGAAGAGGATAAACAAGGAAAATCACAGCCAATGAATGTTGATCATGATGACAGGGATGAGGATTGGGAATTTATAGGGAAAGGGGAAATTAACATAGCTACTTGATTGTTTTCCTTAATTGTGTATTTTTAAAAAGGTGTATTTTTAAATATTAAGTTATGATTATTGGAATACATCTATTTTGTATGATATGGTTTTAATATTAAAAAACATTATACTTGTATTGTGTGCTAATATTTAGTCATATAAGTTTGTTATTATAAAAATTATTGCCAAATATAGAATATTTTGATGTGAATAGCCTTTTGTGTAGTTTTAGGAAGTTGTTGGAAGAGAGTCAAATTAACTCTTAGTTTAGTGCGTGTTTATGATTGTGATAAGGTAGTGTGTCTAACTTTAAGGAAATCCTTCATGTATTTATATGTGTACAATTGCATTGATATAGAAAGTTGTTGGATGTGTGTCAAATTAACTCTTAGTTTAATGTGTGTTTATGATTGTGATAAGGTAGTGTGTCTAACTTTAAGGAAATCCTTCATGTATTTATATATGTACAATTGCATTGATATAGAGAACAATAAGCATAGTAACATAGTTTTGTTGTGACACCACTCTTCTCTTATTTTCTGATACAAACAACTTCTACAATGATGTTTATCTCTTTCTTTTATTTTTAAACTAATATCTAAAATTTGATTTTCATGCATAGAGTTAGACCATGGTAATTACTTTCATGAAACCATTTTTCATATGATTGAATTTGAGTTTATTTAGGATGTATTTTAGGATCTATTTTAAGAAGTTCATGATGCAAATGAAACTCAATGAATGAGATTATGAATCAACTATATTATATGATCAATGTTAGCTTCAATTGGTTGTTGGAAAGATTCTTTGGCAATTAAACAAGTGTATTGGTCATGTGATAGACCATAAGGGTTAAACCATGGTAATGTTTCTTGGTCAACAACATTATTTTCCTCTAGTGGTTTTGGAACTCTTTGATTCTAATTATGTTGAGGCTTCCTAGACTTATTCTAACGATTATTTTCCCTTGGATGGAATATATTTTGGTGGGATTTCCTCGCCATTAAAAATATCATTTCAAACTCTGAACTATTTGATTAACCACACTTTTCTTTGGCTCATTTCTATTTTTAGAGGAGATTTCTTGGTTGGATCTTCCAAATGTACACATATTGTTTTCAACTTTGATGGCAAATTATTGTGCAACTGAAAGATTTTGAAGATCTTTTTTCCTTGAGTGAAATCTCCCCATAAAAAGCATTGAAATGATAGATACAAACTGCTTTCTCTAGGGGCTTAATGTTTGGTTGAGATTTTGGAAAATTTGAATGAATATTTTGTTTAACTCTTAAATGGTTTCATTTTCATTTCTATTGGATGATATAAGGGTATCCAACAAGTACGTATTATACTTCTCACCCAATTTTTCCATAAAAACATATTACAATTGAGAAAATGTGCTAATGTTGTTTTCATGTGGATTTATAAATCAATCCATTGCATCATTCTCTAGGGAAAAGGAAAATAGTATCATACTTACATCTTCATGAGTATTATCCCCTAGAGTTATTAATATCATGTTCTTGAAGGTTCCACAATGATCATTTGTAGATACAACATTATTTCCTTGGAAATTTTTTCCTTGAAGATATTATTGTAGAATATGTCATAGGAAAGGGATATTCTTTTGGAGTTTCTAGATAAGCTTATAGAAAGCTCATCATAATTTGAATCTAGAAATTCTTAACTTGGGAATTGGACTTTGTCCCTGATGTTGATGCTAGCATGCTAAATGCTAAATGCTAGCTAAACATTGCCACAAGCAAAGTTGGCAATGTTTAGCTAGCATTCAATATCACTTTTGCAGGGATTTTGCTGCAATTATATGGTTGTAGAAATATCTTGTAACAACAACAAATTATAGTGCTCAAAATTGCAAGAACACACCATGAAAACTCAACATTTATCTATTCAATTGATTGACAGTTGTGACATGTGATTTATGGATGAGACAAGTGTGAGTTATGTAGGTGAATGCGACAATTTAGCATGAATTTGTATGGTTGTATCAATTATTTTCAACAACAATAAGTTAGTTAATGAATTAGTCTAATTTAGGATTAGTAGAATTTATCAAAAGCTTCAAGGAAGAGAGTTTGAGTGTTTAATCAATCCTTCAATAAGAGATAGGCTAGAACTAGTTCCTTCTAGGGCTTATGGAGTCAAGTGGATGGCTTCTTCTAAGACTGCAAAGAAATTTTGATAGTGCACAAAAGTCAAAGAGGAATGCATAGGAGAAGTAGTGACTTAAGTCCCCCTATGCATTTTCCTCAAGAAAAGAAGATACTAGGGTGTAGGAAATTCGAGGCCCTAACACCTTGCTCTCCTCAGGATTTTTATGGGATAAGAACTTAGGAAAAGATAACTAGGTCAAAACATTAGAGAGCTAGGAAACTAGGGCTCTAGGGTTTCACTAGTTACTAAATCAATTCAATGAAAAGCTTGGCAAATAGAAAGTAAGAAAGTAGAAAACTAAGTTCCTTACTTCAAGCATTAAGTATAACATGCAATCTAATAATCTTGTATGAGAAAATAAAACCATGCATAAACCATTCAATAAACGATCTAGATTTTATGAGCAGAACGAAATGACTACAGATTATTAACAAGTGCTTAACACAAAATAACAGAGATACAATAAAACTTGTTTTATATTCAATAAGGAAATAAGCCAAAACTATAAAATGCAGCGGAAACAAGCTTGTTGGAATGGTGGAGGCTTATCTATGAGAATAGATGTGACGGCTGCACTCATTTGTAAGAAGATGATTACAATGAGGCTTTGAAGGCATTTATACAATAAAAAAGAATGCCAAAAACCCTAGACATCCAAAAACCTAACCCTAGGAGATGAAGCACCAAAAGTCATGTGGGCTCTGTTTGGGTAAGTTAGTACATCAACTTCCCAGGGTTTTAACTTTGCATACGATCTCCATTTTAGGCGTATGATATACTGTTGGAAAGGTATCGTCGAGGAGATTCATTTTGGGGGATCAATATTTCCTTTGGTTATCATTGAGAAGATTGATCCCAAAAAACCTTCATTTAGGCCCTCAAAATGGCCCCAGAAGGTAAAACTGTTTAAAATAGTAAATTTCCAAAATTGTAAGAAAAATGTTTTAAGATAGTTAGAAGAGGTGGGTGGCCACCGATATTCACCTGGATCAATCCTCCCTCCTTAGGAATAAATGGTATCCATTGTGTTGAGTTCCCCCATCAAATGAGGAAATTTCTACTGAATTTGGCCCCAGGTGAGCCACATGCCTTGGTGCAGGAGCTGCCCTGCTTTGACGACTCGATAAAGCTGGATCATTTGTTGTCAAGTTACCTTGATCTATGTGTCCACAATCTGATTGTTGGATGCCTGTTGTATGCAATCATGGATTGAGATCTGTTGGTGTCATCTTCTCTTCTACATCTGAGGTGTCCAATAATGGTCGGAAATAAGGGTGAAGGCGATCCACGTTGAACATTGTGTGCATGCCAAGGAAAGGAGGAATGCTAAGCTCAAAATAATTATCCCCCATGGCCTTGGTGATGGTGTATGACCCATAATGAAGTGGGCAAAGCTTCTGATGGGGTTATGTAAGGCGTTCTTTCTACAAGTGCAACCAAACTTTGTCTCCCACCTGAAACTTATGTGGCACTCGATGTTGATCATGGTGTTGCTTGTACTTGTTATTGGACTTCTGTAGGATATCTTGAACCTTTCAGAAGATGTGTTGGATCTGCTTAATGAAATGGGTGGATTTGTCAGATTTATTTGGAGTAGGAGATGAGTTGGTCGAGGTGACCGAAAGGGGAAGTGCAACATCTATGGGACCCAATGGTTGGAATCCCAACCCCACCTGAAATATTTTGTGGCTGTTGAGCTATGCAGAGCTCGGTTGTAGCTATGTTGGACATATGGAAGGCTCTCATCCCATGTGCAAGGGTTCTTTGAATTATACATGTGAAGGATATGCACAATCATTCGATTGACGACCTCGGTTTGGCCATCTGTCTGGGGGTGGAAGGCCGTGGATTTGGTGAGCTTGGTGTCCAGTAGTGAGCAGAGGCTTGACCAAAATGTGCTGAGAAATTGATTGTTCTGATCTGAGACAATGATTTCTGGGATTCCAAAATGTACCCAAACTCGTTCAAAGAAGAGCTTGGCAGTGGCCTCTTCTATGATGTTCTTCTTACAGGCAACTAGAATCACCATCTTAGAAAAGTGATCAACAACCACAAAAACACAGTCATTTCCCTGCTTGGTGGATGGAAGGCACGACATGTAGTCCATTGAGATGGATTCCCATGGCCTATAAGGAGTAGGAAGAGGGGTGTACAGGACCTGTTTCTTAGTGGTAGGTTTGGCAATAGCACAGGGGTGTACTGGTCCAACTGTCGAAGTTTAAGCTAGTAGAAATGTTTATGTAGCATCACCACTGTCTTTTCGATGTCGAAGTGTCATGCCACCTAACTGTAGTGGGATTCCCAGATCAACTTCACTCGCTCACTTGATGGAACATAGATATGTCCTAGATGACACAACAACCCATCCTAAAGATGGAAATTATCGACAACTACATTTTCACCCAACATTTGGTAGGTGGTGGCGAAGTCCATGTCTACCTCATAGAGTTGGGGCCATCCAGAGGTCTCATGGCCGCAGTAGTCTAGCATCGTGGTGAGTGCCACAAATGGCAGTATGCTGAGGCAATAAATGACATGATTGGTGCTTCCTGTTTTATACTTGATGTTGAGTTGGAATTGTTGCAAGTATGTGGACCACTTTTGATGGCAATCATTCTGCAATTTTCCTTGTGTCTGCATGAACTACAGTGGCTTATGATCAGTGTGGATGATTGTCTCCTTCCTGAGAATTTAATGTCTCCATTGGCGGCAGTCTTGCAAAATGGAGTACATTTATTTTTCCTAAGTAGGATACTTACAGACAACATTTGATAGTGTCTCACTATGATAGGTGATGGGGTGGCCGTGTTGAGTGAGAATGGTGCCCACCGCATAGTCTGAAGAATCTGTCTTGATCTTAAAGGGATATTGCAGGTTTGGTAGTGAAAGTACTAGGGCTAAGCACAAGCGCTGCTTCAAATCATCGAACGCTTGTTGTTAAGACCACCCCCACGCAAATTTAGCCTTACCACCACCCCTGGTTATTTGGCTAAGTGCCCATGAAATATGGGAGAATCCCAACATGAACCTACGATAGAAATTGGCAAGACCCAAAAAGCTTCGAAGATCAGTGAGTGTGGTTGGGTCTGGCCAGTCATGGATGGATTGGACCTTGGATGGATCCACATGTACACCATGTTGATCAATTATGTATCCCAGGTAATGGACCATGTCCATGCTGAAGGAGCATTTTTCCAAGTTGGCATATAGTTTGTGTTGTCGCATGGGTGTGCAGAACCTGCTGAATATGCTGCAAATGTTCAACCCAAGTCTTTTTGTAAATGAGAATGTCATCCAGATACACCACTAAAAAAGTATTGGTGAATGGTCGCAGGATATTGTCCATAATCCTCATGAAAGTGGTAGGAGAATTTGTCAAACCAAAGGGCATGACCAACCATTCAAAAATGCCTTCCTTTGACTTGAAGGTAGTTTTCCATACATCTGTCTCTTCTATCAGGAGTTGGTGGTAGCCAGACTTTAGATCAATCTAACTGGAGTATTGGCCCCCGTGAGTTGATCAAGGAGGTCGTTGATTTGGGGAATCGAGTATCGGTTTCTAAATGTGATTTTATTCAGAGCTCGGTGATCAATGCAGAGTCACCAGGTTCCATCTTTCTTCTGTACGAGTACGATTGGGCTCCCGCAAGGTGATGAGATAGGATGGATGTGCCCCTTGTGGAGTAGTTATTGTATATGTCACTTGATCTCCTCATTCTCTACCAGAGAGCGACAATAGACTAGCCCATTGGGCAACGGTGCACCGGGGGTCATATCGATGGGGTGCTTGACCTGGCAGTGCAGAGGTACCCCAGTAGGTGAGGAGGAGATATCTGAGTATTCTTCCACGACCTTATCTACTTGGTTCTATTGTGTGGAGAGGTCGGTCACAGAGACCCTGGATGTGGCTATGATCTTTTTATAATTCTGAAATCAAATCATGAAGAAGGAAAACTTCCCCATTTGAAAGATGAACTTCCTGCATTTCTTAGCAGAGATCAAAGAAATAACACTAGGTGGGATTGCCTCGAGTATCCTGTGCAATTTACTGTTTAAAGTAATAATAACACTACGAGGCCTAGACTCATATACAACATGACATTTCCATAAATAAGGTTGTCCCAAAATAACATCACAAACTTTGAGAGGAGCAACATCACAAAATACCTCATCTTTGAAGGGCTTGAAGTCGTACGACAGTCGACACTATTGGTTGACACAGAGATTTCTTCCTTGGTGGAGCCATCCAATGGTGTAGGGTTGTGGGTGCGGCGTTGTCAGCAAGACCAACTGCTTGATGAACTCTACGGAGATGAGGTTATTTTGGCTACCACTATCCACAATGAAGTGCAACGAGGTGTCTTTTACCCACATCTCTGAATGGAAGAGGCATTCTCCTTCTTCTAGCTCATCTGGTTCACCAGGTTGGATATAGGTGGTAGCAACGATGGCACTGGGTTCTGCATCAATGATCCATCTTCCCCTTTCTAGTTCTAGATCAGAGTCTGAACCCACATCTGATTCATAGGCTTTCACTTCAGCCACCAGTGAATGCTTTGAGCGGTAGTAAGCAGTGTTATTCCAAGGGATCTTATGGAAGTCGCACCACTTCCTAGTATCATTCTTTGTTTTTCCGGTGTCCTTCTTTGCTTGTGGCTTGGACTGGTTTTCTTGATACTGTCTATATTTTCTCTATACTTTGTTATGTGGGTTGGGGCTGCCCTTTCCTGGCTTTTGTTGTGAGGGGTTCCCAAGCCCAAATTGTCATGTCTTTTGTTTGAGCTTCTGCTCGATTTTGACGACATATTGGTAGGTTGTGCCCAAGGATGAGATGTCAAAAAATTCCATTTTATTTTGGATGTATCTATGTAGAGCACCACAATACTTGAGAACCATATGTCACTCCAAATATTTGATACCCATCTTGGTGCGCAAGGTATGAAATATATTCATGAAATATGTCACTGCTTGGTCTCTTTCTTGCCGCAGTGTGGTCCATTTGGTATACAAGTCGTCATAACTTCTGAAAGGGTAGTATTTTTCCTTAATATCATCCCTAAAGGAATCCCAGGTGGATGTGATTGTAAATAGTGAGGGTTATTTTGTTTCCTTTTTCTCACAAAAAGTTTCCCACCAATCTTTGACGTGGGGAATGACTTTGAGGAGTGCAAAAGTAATCTTTTCTCTATTCGAAAAGTTATGGAGAGAAAAATACCCTTATAGTAGATTCAACCAGTTGTCTACAACATCTGTGTCTATATGACATTCAAATATAGGAATATCAAATTTTATTTGTACCTTGAATGGGGTGGCACCTTCGCTCGAAGAAGATGCATCGCCTATTGGTAGTCGTCAAAGGATTTGCACGAAACTATCCATCATCTCGTTCCTTTGTTGCGTGAGGGATTCCTCAATAAACAATTTTTAAGGATCTCCTATCCCATCATATTTATTTTCTCCTTCCATGAGAGGTCTCTTGGGTGTGCGAGAGCTTTTTTCCTCAAGAAAAAAAATCTTGAGACCCAACTCTTTGTACTCCGACCTCGTTGGGGACATGCATTAAGATAACAAGGAGAAAAATTCTCTGATACCACTGATCTAGATTTTATGAGAAGAACAAAATGACTACATATTATTAACAGGTGCTTAACACAAAATAATAGAGATACAGTAAAACTGGTTTTCTATTCAATAAGGAAATAAGATGAAACTCTAAAATGCAGTGGAAACAAGCTTGTTGGAATGGTGGCAGCTTATCTCTGAGAAGAGATGTGACGGTTGTGCTCATTCACAGATGATTACAATGAGGCTCTGAAGGAATTTTTACAATAAACAGGAATGCCAAAAACCCTAGACATCCAAAAACCTAACCCTAGGAGACAAAGCGCCAAAAGTCATGTGGGCCTCGTTTGGGTAAGTTAGTACATCAACTTCCTAGGGTCATAACGCTTGCATATGATCTCTATTTTAGGCATATGATAGCCCGTTGGAAAGGTATCATAGAGGAGATTCATTTTGGTGGTTCAATAATGCATTTGGATATCATTAAGAAGCTCTATCATGAAAAAATTCATTTAGGCCCTCAAAATGGACCCATAAGTTAAAACTGCTAAAAATAGTAAATTGCTAAAATTGTCAGAAAAAAGTTTTGAGCCAGTGGGAAGAGGTGGGTGGCCATCGATATCCCCCTATGTCAATATTCCATACTTAGGAAGCAATGTTTTCCATTGCGTTGAGTTTCCCCATCAGATGAAGAAATTTCTGTTGAATTTGGCCTCGGGTGAGCCACTTGTCTTGGTGCAGGAGTGCCCTGCTTTGACGACTCGATAAAGCTGGATCCTTTGTTGTCGAGTTCCCTTGATATGTGTTTCTACAAAATGATCATTGGATGCATGTTGTATGCAGTCGTGTTTGAGCTCTGTTGGTGTCAACTGCTCTGCTACATCTAAGGTGTCCAATAATGGTGGGAAATAAGGGCGAAGGAGATCCACGTTGAACACTGGGTGCAGGCCAAGGAAAGGAGGAATGTTGAGCTCAAAAGAATTACCCCCCATGATCGTGGTGATGGTGTACGACCCATAATAGAGTGGGAAAAGCTTCCGATGGGGTCCTGTTAGGTGTTCTTTCTGCAAGTGCAACCAAACTTTGTCGCCCACCTGAAAATTATGTGGCACCCGATGTTGATCATGGCGTTGCTTGTACTTGTCATTGGACTTATGTAGGATATCCTAAACCTGTTGGAATATGTGCTCGATCTGGTCAATGAATCGGGTAGCTTTGTCAGCTTCAGTTGGAGTAGGAGATGTGTTGGTCAAGGTGAATGCAAGGGGAAGTGCAACATCTATGGGACCCAATGGTTGGAATCCCAACCCCACCTGAAAGGGGCTGTGGCCGGTTCAGCTATGCAGAGATTAGTTGTAGTTATGTTGGACATAGGGAAGGATCTCATCCCATATGCGAGGGTGCTTTGTATTATACATGCGAATGATATGCACATTCATTCGATTGACGACCTTGGTTTGACCATCGGTCTGGGGCTAGAAGGCGATGGATTTGGTGAGCTTGGTGTCCAACAATGACCAAAGGCTCAACCAGAATGTGCTTAGAAATTAACTGTCCCAATCTGAGACAATGGTTTGAGGGATTCCAAAATGTAACCAAACTCATTCAAAGAAGAGATTGGCAGTGGCCTCTGCTGTGATGTTCTTCTTGCAGGCAACCGAAATCGCCATCTTAGAAAAGTGATCAACAACCACAAAACACAGTCATTTCTCCACTTTGTGGATGAGAGGCCTGACATATAGTCCATTGAGATGGATTCCCATGGCCAGTCAGGAGTAGGAAGAGGAGTGTACAGGCCATGTTTCTTATTCATCGGTTTGGAAATAGCACAAGCAATGTAGGACCTGATATACTTGTTGACCTCCTGTCAAAGTTTCATCCAGTAGAAATGTTTTTGTAGCATCACCACTGTCATTTTTATGCCAAAGTGTTCTACCACCCGACTATAGTGGGCTTCCTAGATCATCTTTGATCACACGCTTGATGGAACACATATATGGCCTAGATGACATAACAACCCATCCCAAAGATGGAAATTATCGACAATTGCATTTGCACCCAACATTTGGTAGGTGGTGGCGAAGTCCAGGTCTGTCTCATAGAGTTGGGGCCATCTAGAGGTGTCATGGCTGTAGGATTCTAGCACCATGGTGAGTGTCACGACTGGAAGTCTGCTGAGGCAATCAACAACGCAATTGGTGCTTCCTGTTTTATACTTGATGTTGAGGTGGAATTGCTGCAAGTATGTGGACCACTTTTGATGGTGATCATTCTACAATTTTCCTTGTGTTTTCATGAATTGCAGTGGATTATGACTAGTGTGGATGATTGTCTCCTTTTCGAGAATGTAATGTCTCCACTGGCAGTAGGCTTGCACAATGGAGTACATTTATTTGTCGTAAGTAGGGTACTTATGGACAACATATGATAGTGTCTCATTATGATAGGCCATGGGGTGGCCATGCTGAGTGAGAATGACACCCATTGCATAGTCCGAAGCATCTATCTCGATCTCAAAGGGCTACTGCAGGTCTAGTAGTGAAATTACTTGGGCTAAGCACAAGCGCTGCTTCAAATCGTCAAACACTTGTTGTTGGGACTAGACCCACACAAATTTTTCCTTACCACTACCCCTGTTTATTTGGCTAAGGGCCCATGCAATATGGAATAATCCCAACACGAACCTATGGTAGAGATTGGCAAGGCCCAAGAAGCTCTGAAGCTCAGTGAGTGTCATTGGGCTGGGCAGTCACAGATGAATTAGATCTTGGCTGGATCCACATGTATGGTATTCTAATCAATTATGTAGCCCAGGTAATGGACCCTATCCATGCCGAAGGATAATTTTTCCAAGTTGGCATATAGCTTGTGTTGTCACAGGGTGTGCAGAACCTATTGAATATGCTGCAAATGTTCGGCCCAAGTCTTGCTGTAAATGAGAATTTCATCCAGATACACCACTACAAAAGTATTGGTGAATGGTCACGGGATATCGTCCATCATCCTCATGAAAGTGGTTGGAGCATTTGTCAAATGAAAGGGCATGACCAACCATTCAAAAAGGCCTTCCTTTGACTTGAAGGCAGTTTTCCATACATCTGTCTATTATATCAGGACTTGGTGGTAGCCAAACTTCAGATCAATCTTACTAAAGTATTTGGCGCCCATGAGTTGATCAAGGAGGTCATCAATTCGGGGAATTGGGTACCAGTTTCTGACAATGATTTTAGTCAGAGCCCGGTAATCAATGCAGAGTCACCAGGTTCCATGTTTCTTTTGTACCAACACAATTGGGCTCCTGCAAGGTGATGAGATGAGATGGATGTGCCCCTTGTGGAGTAGTTCTTGGATCTTTCATTTGATATCCTCATTCTCTAACAGAGAGTGATGGTAGACTGGCCCATTGGGTAGCAATGTGCAAGGGGTCATATCGATGGGGTGCTTGAACTGGAAGTGCAGAGGTACCCTAGTAGGTGAGGAGAAGATATATGAGTATTCTTCCACGACCTTATCTACTTGCTTCTGCTGTGTGGAGAGGTCAGTCGCAGAGACCCTGGATGTGGTTATGATCTCTCACTTATTCTGAGAGCGAATCATGAATAAGACAAAATTCTCCATCTGAGAGATGACCTTCCTGCATTGCTTAGCAAAGATCAAGGAAATAACACTATGTGGGACTACCTCGGGTATCATGTACAATTTCTTGTTCAAAGTAATAATAACACTATGAGGCCTAGACTCATATACAACATGATGTTTCCTTAAATAAGGTTGGCCGAAAAGAACATCACAAACTTCAAGAGGAGTAACATCACACAATACCTCGTCTTTGAAGGGCTTGATGCCATATGACAATGGACACTTTTGGCTGACGCAGAGATCGCTTCCTTGGCCGAGCCATCCAATGTTGTAGGGTTGTGGGTGCGGTGTTGTTGGTAGGGCCAACCACTTGATGATCTCTGCTGAGATGAGGTTCTTCTAGCTACCACTATCCACAATGAAGTGCAGCGGGGTGTCTTTTACCCACATTTGTGAATGGAAGAGGCATTCTCCTTCTTCTGGCTTGTCTAGTTCACCAGGATGGAACTTGGTGGTAGCAATGGTGGCACTGGGTTCTACATCAATGATATGTCTTCCCCTTTTCGGTTCTAGATCATAGTATAAACCTACATTTGATTAAGAGGCTTTCACTTCAGTCACCAACAACTATTTTGAGCGGAAGTCAATGGTGTTATGCCAAGGGCTCTTATGGAAGTCGCACCACTTCCCTGTATCTTTCTTTGTCTTTCCGATGTCCTTCTTTGCTTGTGGATTGGACTAGTTTTCCTGATACTGTCCATATTTTCCTTTCCTATCTTTTGTTGTGAGGGGTTCCCAGGCCCAAATTGTCGTGTCTTTTGTTTGAGTTTCTGCTTGATTTTGACAACATATCAGTAGGCCACACCCAAGGATGAGATGTCCAAAAATTCCATTTCATTCTGGATTTATCTATGCAGTGCATCACTATACTTGAGCACCATATGTCACTTCAAATCTTTGATACCCAGCTTTGTGCACAAGGTATGAAATATATTCGTGAAATCTGGCACTGCTTGGTCTCTTTCTTGCTGTAGTGTGGTCCATTTGGTATACAAGTCATCATATCTTCCAATAGGGTAGTATTGTTCCTTAATAGCATCCCTGAAGGAATCCTAGGTGGTCGTGATTGTAAATAGTGAGGGTTCCTCTATTTCCTTTTTCTCACAGAAATTTTCCCACCAATCTTTGATGTGGGGAACGACTTTGAGGAGCGCAAAAGTAATCTTTTCTCTATTCGAAAAGTTATGGATAGAAAAATACCCTTCTAGTAGATTCAACCAGTTGTCTACAACATCTGTGTCTATATGACCTTCAAATATAGGAATATCGAAGTTTGTTTGTACCTTGAAGGGGGTGGCACCTCCACTCGAAGAAGATGCGTTGCCTGTTGGTAGTTGTCGAAGGATTTGCGCGAAACTATCCATCATCTCATTCCTTTGTTATGTGAGGGATTCATCAATAAACAGTTTGAAAGGATCTCATGTCCCATCATATTTATTTTCTCCTGCCATGAGAGGTCGCTTGGGTGTGCTAGAGATTTTGTCCTCAAGAGAAACAAGCTCGAGACCCAACTCTTTGTACTCCGACCTCATTGGGGACATGCATTAAGACGGCAAGGAGAAGACCACTCTGATACCACTGATATGGATTTTATAAGAAGAACAAAATGAATATATATTATTAACAGGTTCTTAACACAAAATAAAAGAGATACAGTAAAACTGGTTTTCTATTCAATAAGGAAATAAGCTGAAACTGTAAAATGCAGTGGAAACAAGCTTACTGGAATGGTGGTGGCTTATCTTTGAGAAGATATGTGACGGCTGCATTCATTCACAAGATGATGATTACAATGAGGCTCTGAAGGCCTTTCTACAATAAACAAAAATGCCAAAAATCATATACATACAAAAACCTAACCCTAGGAGATGAAGCGCCAAAAGTCATGTGGGCCTGGTTTGGGTAAGTTAGTACATCAACTTCCCGGGGTCATAAATTTTGCATATGATCTCTATTTTAGGCGTATGATAGCCCATTGGAAAGGTATCATCGAGGAGATTAATTTTGGGGGATCAATAATTCCTTCAACTATTATTTAGCATCTTGATCTCGAAAAACCTTCATTTAGGCCCTCAAAATGGACTTGAAAGTTAAAACTACTAAAATTAGTAAATTGCCAAAATTGTCAGAAAAATGTTTTGAGCCAATTGGAAGAGGTGGGTGGCCACCAATATCCACCTGGATCAATAAATGACAAAAATTCATATTTTAACTACTTGCACCAAGAATAATTATGAAAATACCATGCAATATCACCATAAAATCTTCCAAGACTGATCCACTTGAAAACCATCAGCCTTATACAAGAGTGTGCCTCACAATTTCAGACAATAGCCCTTCTAGGGTGAAGATTTTAGACCTGTCCTCTTTTGTGAGGAGTTGTGATGATAAAAATGAATGTACTTTATGTTTATTTATACAAAATTGGTGACCATTAATTAATTTAAGGTCAAATAAAGGTCGACCTGGCCAATTTACAAATAAATTCAAATTCGAAATAAATAAAATTAATTATCATCTAAAAACACTTCCAAGGGTGACTTCATTCCCTTCTAGGGTGATGTTTATCCCCTAATATGGAACATTGGGCTCCAGATGTTGAATGTTTTTCCTCCAAAGGCCCTGGATGATGCCGACACATGCAAACTAGCTCACAAATTCCCTCAAAATGAAAAATCTAACTCTGAATGACGTGTAGGGTCACGATGGTGACATCATGGGATATCAAAGGTCAATGTCCATGTGGAAAAGAAAGATACCCCTAGGTCTAGGTATGTCAGGGTGCCTCCAAGGTGACGTCCTTCTTTCTTACTGGTGGAAATATCTGATGTCTTTTTTCCCCTGGCTGGGGTTACAACATCCATCTGTGGGATTTCATCCCCATGAAGGTCCAAGCTAATCATTCCCCCATGTGTACCTGTCCACCCAGAAAGGTCCTACAGTAACAAAAAGTACGTCCTCCAGGGGTTCATAAGTCAGAGGGATCATATCATGTAAATCACATCCAATAATTAATTTACCCAAACATGTGCATCAAACCCCCCTTTACCCAAACAAATGCTCAAAGACGTTATGAAATATAAAAATTCAGGTTTGGCGAAGGTCACAGGGTGTCCTATTGGGCTAATCCTCCCTAATTTTTGGGTGTTTCCTAGGTGAGAAGTAATCCAGGTCATGTAAGTGTATGGAGTGGCATGGGGTAGTGTTTGGGAATGGGGTGTAGTGATAATAAGGAAATGTAAATCTTACCTGTGGGTTCCTTTGTAGAGGGCACGTTGCACCTTGTCATGGATGCCATTGTTTCCTATCATGTTCATCGCCTTTTATTCTTAACTTCATTTTTTTTTATCTTTTGTTTTTATGCTTAAAGGGAAGAGTTGAGGGACATTATCTTGGCTTGGAGAGTAGAAGTGACAACATTATCCAGAAGCATTTCACAGAGATGAAAAGGATGGCTTGTGATGAGATCCCCTTTCTATTGGCTATGCCACCAAGATCAACTATCCTAGTTTGGTGACCAGATAGATGGTAATGTCATACCACTACTAATACCTCCCATCCACCAACTAATACCTTGAAGGTTTGTTTTTATTATGGGTTCCCTTTTCTTACTGGGAATCTTTTTACTGCTTTCTTGGGAATCCTTGGGTGAAGCATCTAAAAAGTTTCATCTTTTTCTTTTAACTCTTGTCAGCTACTTTTACCCTCTAGGCCTTTAGCCCCTACCCACAAGGAAATGTACAACCATTCCTAGTGTGGAAAATCCCAATCTAGAACAAAGGTAGGGGGAGATGAGAGGAATAAAGATGGAAAGTGGTAAGTATGGAGGGAATGGACGACGACCTTTCACAGACCCACCCATTGGAAACCCATCCTAAAGAGAGATCAACTTACTAGGGCATCATGTCACCCTTCCAAGTATGAACAAGTTAAAGAGCATAATTTCGAAGAAAACATTATAAAATGAAGGATAATTCAATGCAACATATTCAAGTGCTTCAATAATCAGAGTGACACATACCATGATACCCAAAATCATTACCTCATGGATCAATACTTACTGCTACTTCAAGACCAAGCTAGTGGGATGGATGTTGCTACTAATAAATGGGTTGCACTGAAGAAAAGAGGGGCCCTCTGGGCCATGCTCAATTCATCCAACTCTCGGCACTTCATGTCTAGGACCTGTCGGCCTCGAGACATGATCTCCTTATTTATCCATAGGGTAGGGGATAAGAGTGTTGACAATAGATATTGGTAAACAATGGCATCTATTGAACCAAACTAGAATTATTTGTCTCATATCATGAAATTACTCCATCAAAATCAATTTGAGTGCAATATACATGAATATGGAAAAAATGATTTTTTTAATGGGTGGACACTGTTGTGTTTGATAAATGATTATGCCAACTTCATTTAAGTCCTTTTATTCATGAATGCCCATTTCTTCTCAAGTTTCCTCTTTGTTTGATTATGAATTGTTTGTTTTTCTAGCCACAGGTTGTATAAAAAACATTTTGAAATTTAGAGAGTCAATTATGCAGAATGTTATAATATTGCTTCATGCATTCATGACAGTTATTGTTGATCCAACTGATCATTTGTTAATTCAATTATTTATTGTGGTTGAGAGTACTTTCAAACTACTGGAATTTGATGATGTGATTCCTTTTAACAAGACCTTATGAGCTTTGGATCGTAGAGTTGAGGTGGACATTTATTCTTGTGTTGTTAACTGCCATGCATGTCACTTGTGTGAAACTTTTGGCTACTATGGAGAAAGATATATTTTTTGTAATTTACTTTTCCAGATTGATTCTATTCACACAAGTTGGCACTCACTAAGAGATGAACCAGAGTAATTACAAGGGTATGCCAAACTATTGCTTCGCTAACTTATAAGAGGAGGTATCGATGACTTATACCTTGAAACTACTTCACTATTATTTCATAATATTTCAACAATACGATATGAAATTCTTAAACATTTTAATTTGTTATCTATGTCAAACCAAATTTTCTATCTATGTAAAATAATCTCCCTCATTGTAGATATCAATTACAAATTTGAAAATTTAGTTCTCATTGACTTTTGTAAGCTATGAATTAACAATTTTATTTTCTTTTGAAAAAATGCATGTTATATTTTCATTAATGCGTATACATGAATACATCATCGGTTTATATTTAATTAATCCCTATTCACTAAACACCACCATTATCCATGGTTACCTATCTTTGTACATTGTCTTCATCATCTATCAATTTTTATTCAATATATTTATATATTTTTATATACGAACTTTGTGTATGAACATTTAAGTTTCTAACTAGTATCATTGCTACCTACTAGTAATTACAAACACATTATAAGTCACAAAAATATTTGATTGCAATCCAAGAAGTAATATTAAAAGTGTTAATTAGAACTAGATTAAATTATTTCTATATAAATTTTAATTTTTTTTGTTATTCCTCTAGTTTCATAATGAATTATTTTCCTTGTAGCTATTAAAATAAATTTCAATATGTGCACCAACCTGCAGAGAAATGAACATATTCAAGTGGTTTTTTAACTTTATTTCTTATTGTAAAAAAGTTACTAATTATGAACAACATTTTTGTTTTAGAAATCAAAATCAGTTTAAGGTTAAATGCTTCATGATTCAAGTTTAGGTAATAATTCTTTAAAAGAATACTTAATTTGGTTGCAATTTCTTGTTTATGATAAAATTATAAATTATGAAGGTTAATGTGAAATTTGTATCGCTAAGTTGTCTTTCCAGCACTAGGTTTTTAATAGACAATTAGGAAACAAGTCTAACTCATAAACCCACAAACAACACATAACAATTAATGCATGTTGTTTTAGGTGAACCTGAAAGTCTCAAGGGTTGCAACACGACTTTTATACCACCCTATAATAACCCCCCATCCTAGCTATAGGCTAACCTAGAGCGTTATCGAAACCAATCATTGACAAAACTAGCAAAAAATCACCATTTTCTTTTTTTCTAAATGTAACCAACAATCAAGCACAAACACTCAACAATGATAAACATTACATTTACACCAATAAACATTTTCATTTTCATTTTCATTCCTTGCAATAAAATAAGTTCATAATAAAGATCAAAATACACCAACCTAGATATTACAATAGTTGATAGCAGTTTAGGAATTCAACATACCCTTTTCTTTATCACAATCCACAAGCTATACTTATTGGGAAAAGGCTTGGTACACACTATTATAAAAATATGCTAACCACATTTAATGATGAAACCCTAGATAGAGTTGAGAAGATACACACAAATGACACAATAATATATCAAGAAAACACTTCACATCATTATAATGGGATTCACCTCTCTTATATAGAGCTTGAGAGTTGATATTTGTCCAAAAATCTAAAAGCTAATAATAATAAAAAAACCCTAAAGTCACTAAAGTGTCTTTGCTATACATGTAATTCTTATATTTTAACACCCTCCCTTGAGGTTTATAGAATTGAAAACAAAACACGTTGAAAGAAAACACACTTTCACTACAAACACATTTATTGAAAGTTGAAAACAATAGAATCAAATATTCTTCAGACACTTCTTTGAAAAAATTACTTGAACCAATAAGACTCCCTCAAGTTGTTTTCTATTCCTCCAAAAGGTATAGAATCCTAACTGTAGTCCAATTTCACTATATAATTTGACACCATTTGCATATGAAATGCCTTGCAACCCAATACTATATGAAGGACAAAGAGAAAAAGTTCAAGGAGAACAATCAAATGAGCAAGGGGGAATACCATCAATAATTCCACAAGAAGAAAACTAACAAAGGAAAGTTGATCAAGGAGAAACATCAAGTCCACAAGTAAGCTATGACTCAAATCCTACACTTGAATCATTAAGACCAAGATTAAGAGACAAAAAGATTAGAAGCTTGCAAGAAATATATTATCGAGGAGATAGGATAGATTTGAAATATAATTTTTCTCTATTTACTCAATATCATATATATTTTTAGTATACAATTAAGGAAGAACATTGGATTAACACAATGAATGATGAAATGGAATCTATTAAAAAAAATGATACATGAGATCTAGTTGATTTACCTAAGGAGAAAGGATACATAGGTGTGAAATGGGTGTATAAAACTAAATATAAGGTGAATGGAGAAGTTGAAAAATATAATGCAATATTAGTAGCTAAAGGATTTGCGTAATAATATGGAGTTGATTACAATGAAACATTTGCACCCGTAGCAAGACTTGACACAATTGGAATGGTACTAGCTATTGAAGCTCACACAATTGGAAAATTTATCAAATGGATGCCAAATCATCCTTCTTGAATGGATATTTAGAAGAAGAAGTCTATTTGCAACAACCACCAGGATATGAAGTAAAAGGAAAATAAGACAAGGTTTACAGGTTGAAGAAGGCACTTTATGGATTAAAACAAGCACCAAGAGCGTGGTATAGTAGGATAGATTCATACATGATAAAAAAATGAATTCATAAGGAGCACTAGTGATCCTACATTATACACCAAAGTCGATGAACAAGGTCAGATATTGAATGTTTTCCTATATGTTGATGATTTGATCTATACATGTAATCTCTCTATTGATATGTTTAAATCAACAATGAAGAAGTAATTTGAGATGACAAACTTGGGGTTAATGAAATAATTTCTTGGCATTGAAGTCACACAAAATGATAATGGAATTTTCATTTTCCAAAGTAAATATGCAAAAGATGTTTAAAAATGTTTAGAATGATAAATTGCAATCCAATTTCTATGCCTGTGGAAATTGGCACAAAACTAAGTAAAGAACAAAATGAGATGGATTTTGATTCAACCATATTCAGAAAATTGGTTGGAAGTTTGATCTATCTCACAACAACTAGGCCATATATAATGTATGGAGTCAATTTGATTTCTATATTCATGAACACACCAAAGAATTCACATTGAAAAGAAGGAAAAAGTTTATTAAGATACATTGCAGGAACTATGAATCATGGTATACTGTGTTCTACTTCAAATAATTTTTGGTTTGTTGGATACACAAATAGTGATTTTGCAGGTAGTATTGATGACACAAAGAGCACATCTGTATATGCATTTCATCTTGGAATAGGATTTGTGGCATGGGCATCAAAGAAACAACCAATAGTGACAATCTCATCAATAGAAGAAAAATATGTAGCAGGTACATCAACAACATGTCAAGCAGTTTGGATGCAAAGAATATTGAAGGATATAATGCATAATCAAGAGGAGCCTACTATAATCTATTATGAAAACAAGACCACCATTTCATTATCAAATAATCATGTTTTTCATAAGAGGACGAAGCATATTGACACTAGATATCATTTCATTAAAGAACTCGTCAACAATTCTCATCCTGCAACATTGCAGATCAAAGTAGCAAGTTGTAGACATATTTACAAAGGATTTAGCACAAGACCAATTTGAGTATTTGAGAGAAGCATTGGGCATTATAAATATTGATGTAATTAGTAGTGGAAATTAGGGGGGAGTGTTGGAAGAATTAATTTCTACCAACCACCATAACTTCCACCAACATCCAAACTATTCCTCCACCAACAATCCACCGACACTTCCAGATGTTTCCCGCTCCAATAACTCTCTGCAGTCTCAAGAACCTTCCAAGAACTATATAAATATGAGGAAGTTGTAATTGTTTTATCATCGAGCAATAAAATCAGTTTGTCTATTCTTTGTTGTGTATTGTTCTTGCATCTGCCCACTTCAAGTGTCTGGATCATTCTGGTAAATTCATTATTTGTGTTTAAGGTTTTAAATATTTTTAAATAGAATTATGTTTCAAATTTTTGTATGTTTACATTTTTTTAAACAGAATTAGATGTCAGATATTTATATTTGAATGTTTATCTCATCAGTAATTCATGGGATCAATGTTACAACCAAGGAGAACAAAACATTGTTGTTGGATTCTGGAGTTTGATTGTAGCTAAAGAAAGTAGCTACACTTGTTCAACTTCCTCCTCAGCTGAAAAAGAATAATATTCTTTCAATCATATGAAAAACATAAGACTCTTTCAATCAAATTTCATATCATAATCCATGGAATTCCCATGGTGATAGCATTTTTTGGGAATAGATTTTTTTTAGATACACTATTTCAAATTGTATGACAATATGTTAGTGCATCATGGTGAGAGTTAGTTTGATAGAGGGTATTTGATGATAGTTAATCCAATAGATGTTTGATTTGTAGGTATACTAAAATTTTCTCATAAATAAAATGGTACACTCGTGAACGCCTTTACTTATTTGTGTTCACTAACAGTGAGTTACCAGCTGTATTATTTTCAAAACTATCATAAAGAGAACAATAATTTTGTAGTTTTTTTATAAATTTCTATAATATTTAAAAGTTTCAATCAAAAAACATATTCTTATCCTAAATAACATTTCCTCCCTTATTTCCATAATCTATGGATTCGTTCTATCTTATCCTAAATAACCTTTCCTCCCTTATTTCCATAATTTATGGATTTGTTCACAAGATTGTTTTTAAGAAATATTTCCTTCTTTATTTTCATAATCTATGAATTCATTCACTAAGAGTGTACTTATGAATTCTATAGACTTCATTTACATATAAATGTTTCCTTTGCATGCAGGGAGTGAACTCAATATCCATAGAATTGTACAACCTTGAAGGAACTCTGAAATCCATTTCCATTGTGAGTACTACTCAAAACGCCATCGAAGGAAAAGACCAAAGTACCAAAAAAGGGGACAAGGATTATTCTTCGAAAGAAGATAAACAAGGAAAATCATAGCCAATGAATGTTGATCATGATGAAGGGGAAGAGGATTGGGGATTTATAGAGAAAGGGGAAATTAACATAGATGCTTGAGCTGTAGTAGATCTCAATACATTTGGATTTAGAAAGTATTGATTATGTAATACCATTATTATGTTTTCCTTAATTGTGTATTTTTAAATATTAAGTTATGATTATTGGATTACATCTGATACATTTTCAAAATTACAAACATACTCTTAATTGTATTGTGTACTAATATTTAGTCATATAGTGTCAAGTACAAAATGTTTTGATGTGATTAGTTTTCTTAAGTAGTTTTAGGAAGTTGCTGGATGAGAGTCAAATCAATTCCGAGTTTACTATGTGTTTATGATTGTGATAAGGTAGTGTATTTAACCTTAAAGGAAGCCTTTGTGTATTTATAAGTGTACAATTGTATTGCTATATAGAACAATAAATACAGTTTTGTTGTGAAAAGACTCTTCTCTTATTTTTGATACAAGAAACTTTTACAATAATGTTTTTATTTTTTAAACTAACATCTAAAATTGGATTTTCATGCATAGAGTTATACAATTGTTGTTACATTCATGTAACATTTTTAATATGACCATTGTTTTATGTTAATTTATATATTGATGAAATCCATGGTGATTGAATTTGCGTTTATTTAAGATGTATTTTAAGAAGTTCATGATGCAAATGAAACTCAACTAATGAGATTATGAATAAACTATATTATTTGTTCTTTAAAGGAAAAAATGTAAGGGTTTATGTAAGATAATTATTTCCTCTCATCACATGTCAATTGTAATAGAAATCTATAAACAAAGATAATCTCTTTACTAGGAAGAATAACTAGGTACATGCACAACATATTAGAATATGGTGTAAAATGTTGAAACTTAGAAAACTGAATTAAAGATTCCAAAATATATAGCTTTAACTCATGAGAAAATTGTATAAATAAAAAAACAAACCACTAATAATGATATGCTAGTTTTCCTCTTAAAATATAATGCATATGTTCTCATTAAGATGTCAGTTTAATATCTAAATGATAGAATTTCTTAAAACAAATTACTTTTCACATTGGTTTCTTCTTCAATGATCTTAGGCCAAGGAATTAGAACGAATGACATAACTTACCATGTCATCATCCACTATATACACAAACTCATTCAAGTGTTAATTATGGTCTTCCACATGGAATCTCCTAAAGTGTTCCCTATACAAAGTTACAAAAGTTCCTTCACTAGTAGGGATAGTGGCTTAAGTAAAGTCCATTTGCAAAAATCCTCCTAAATCGCAAGAACAATTTCTTGATAGAATCATTCTCAAGGAATCCAAAATATCAATAACCACTATGTCTATTAAAATCATAATATCTAGATGAGAAGCCATTCTAACCACCAAGTTATTTATTATGCCAAAAACCTTAAGTTGTCTAGCATCCATGGCACACACATTTCTATAAGGTTTTGTGGTTTCAAGTCCCAATATTTTCATAAGTTTTATTGGCATAACATTTTTTAATTCCCTATAATCCAACATACAATTATGCAACAACAATTCATTAACTTTGGATTGGTTAGACTTTGAATTAGGTTACTTTGAGTTGGATCACTTTTGGCTTATTTTTGAATTTGTTTACCCCTACATTGGTAAGTAACCCAATCCTTATCACAAATTCTCCTCTTGAATTCCTCTTGGGATGGATTGGGTGATAAGGCCCTAGCAATGATGGCAGGTTCAAGGATTCTTTCCTTTGTTTGATCATTAAAAATATTGATCATACTTGGCCATTCACCCACATAATTATTTATCAATTTCTTGTTGGAAAGATTCTTTGAAAACTAAATAATTGTATTGGTCATGCAGTACACCACAAGGGTTAAAGCATGGCAATGTTTCTTGGTCAGCCACATTATTTGTCTCTAGTGGTTTTGAAATTCTTTGATTCTGATTATATAATGAGGCTTCCTAGACTTATCCCAACCATTATTTCCCCTTGGTTGAAATATACTTATCCCCCATCATTTCAACTCTGATGACATAAAAGTTCATCATTTCAACGGTGATGACATATTTTTGTGTATACGCAATGATTTGAGGATCCTTTTTCCTTAAGTGAAATCCCACATATTCATCAAAAGAATCCAATTAATAGATACAAATTTCTTTCTCTAGGGGATTAATGTTTTGGATTATTGTTTTTGTTTAATGTTTTTGTTTAATGTTTTTGTTGAGATTTTGGAAAATTTAAATGAATATTTTGTTGAACTCTTCAATGGTTTCATTTTCATTTGTATTGGATGAACTAAGGGTAGCCAAAAATTATGGATTATCCTTATTTTCGCCCCATTTTCCCATAAAAAACATATTACAATTGAGAAAATGTGATAATGTTGTTTATAGAAATATTTGTAAACCAGTCCATGACATCATTCTCTAGGGAAAGTACAAAATATCTCATCCTTACATCATCATGACTATTATCCCTTGGAGTTATTAATATCATGTTCTTTGATCCTACATATTTGTTGAAAATATATCTTAGGCTCTTGGATCAAATGAATGGTTCTTTGAGAAGATATTCTCATAGAATATATTCTAGGCAAGGTTTATTTTGATGGAGTCACCAGATATTCTAAGCAAGGTTTATTTTGATGGAGTCACCAGATATTCTAGGCAAGGTTTATTTTCATGGAGTCACCAAATGGTCGTTGGGTGTATAAGGTGAATCATAAATGAGGGGGAAAATGGTATAACATGTATATGCATATGCTTTTCATCAACATTATTCATTACCATGTTCCCCACTATCTTCACTACCCTCTGCAACTCACTACTCTCATCTCCTCCTACTGATCCAATTTGTGTTTCTAGTTCTATGCTACAATTTGTAATAGCATTCTCACTTCCCCAAAACTAACCTCAAAACTAAAATAGGATTTGAAGGTTCTCCTTTTCTCCTAATTATCATTGTCGCATATTTAACATGGAAACATCCTCTGCCTCCACCTCAACTGTTGCTTGTCCCAACCATTATTATTACTCATGTTATGTTTTTAGAAACCACCATGGTTTTGACACGAGGAAAATTTTTTCCAGCTACCTCTACCATCGAATTATTTGACATGGATTCCAAGTCTTTTTGGACCAGAAGGAATTGAAACAAGGCGACAACTTCAATTCTCAAATAAAAATTGCTATTGAATCACAATTGTTGCAATTTTATCTCCACGATATGTAGAGTCACATTGGTGTCTTGAAGAGATGCATCACATGCTAAAGACGGTCTCTACAATTATCCCATTATTTGATAATGTTAAACCCTCATGGACCAAAACTATCCTCATTATTTGATCCGGGGCCAAAATGGATTATATGCTCAAGTCCTACACAAGCATGAAGACAAGCTCTGATATGACTCTTCCATTGTTTGAAATTGGAGAAAATACCTTTCTCTTGTTGTTGAAACAAGTTGTTTCAAACTAGAGACGTGTAACATCTGAGATCTATTTCTTCCCTCAACATGGTATTACTTTATGAGACCCTATCCTCTATTCTCCATGTGTGCTTGTTGCTCAAACTCAAGGAACTTCCCCATTTCTTCCACATCGTGATAAACATACTTTAGTTTATTAAGAGACCCTAACATGTTAGCAACTACTTTGACTTTGTCTAGTTTTTGTGGAAGTGGAAGTGTTAGCTCCTTTTGCTTAGTTGGTGTTCTTGGCACAACAAGTTTTTCCCTAGTCTTCTTCTGTCCAACTAAAGGCCCTTCTTCTTGGTTCTCATCATCATCTTCTTTTGCATATAAGTTTTGTTGGTCTATAATATAATCCACATTTACTTTCTCCTCTCACTGTTGTGTGGGATATGCTATATGTTGCTGCACTTTTTTGGCATGTTCTCTGGGTTCATCCGACTCCTTCCTTTCATCATCTTCTGGAATCTATGGTACCTTTGGTTGTTTTGTGCATAATTCAATTTTTTGCGTGAGGTTCTTATATATGATAGGGTTTTGTGTTTCTCCCTACGTGTCTACATCCATTTCCTTTGTCACTGAATCCTTCTCTTCTATAATGGTGGGACTAACTGGTTCAATGACTGGTGAAGGAATGGAATCCACGTTCATCACTCCCTTGACTATTTTAATTTTACTCCCTCAGTTGTTTTTTCCTATGGAGACCTCGTGGCACTACGTGTTTTCATTGCATTCTAACTAGGAGCTCCAAACTTTGGTGTCGTCATTTTACTAAATTTGAACAACGTTGCTCTAAATATTCACTTTATCACCTCAAACTCACCTTCTTGCATTTCATTTTCTTCCTTAACTCTGGTTCGTACAAAGTCACAATGTTATGTCGCATCATACTTTTCACAAAGTCACAATGTCATAATGTTATGTCGCATCATACTTTTCCAACGACCACTTTCCCTTTTTTCAACCACTTTTTGTATCGGTGCGTTGTTTTTCCTGCCTAATCGCATTTCTCTGGAACACAATATATTGAAGTTATTTCCTTCCAATTTCTATCTTTTACTCACTGTATCATCTAACTGCATGTCTACCACTTATCCATTTACTGCATATTTTTTGTATTTTTCTTGTTTTTCCCATTTTTTTTCTTTCTTTTCTTATTTTATTTTCTATATACACTATGTACAATTGATTTTTTTTGCGCTACAATTACTGAAGGGTTATTGGGTTGACTATCCCTATAAGGTTTCAGTCAACTTCCATTCACCAATCCTTTCATCTCTTTACTTGCTAGATCCTATAACTGTTCAATGCCTCCATTTGTGGTAGACTTTATCTCATATGGCCCTAGCCAATGCATCTTAAATTTTCCTAGGCACTGTAAGTATTTACTTTCATAGAGGAGAACCAAATCTCCTTCCTTAAATATATTTTTTTTAATGTGTCTATCATGTAAATCTTTCCCTTTGCTTTATGTTCTTCTTAATGAAAACCATCCACACTTCTGCCTTCTTCTAGTTCCATGAGTTGAGATAATATTTCTTGAGCTATGCCTCTTTTTGTCATGTTTGTAATGGATGCAATGCACAGGCTATGTATCAAATATTCTAAAGGGACTACTACTTCCTGACCATACACCAATTTTAAATGTTTATGCTGAGTAAGTTTCTTGCATGTTGTTCTATAAGCCCCTAATATTGTTGGTATATTCAAATCCAAATCATATGTGTTTACATTGCAAGTTTTGTTTAAGGAATTATCCAATATCTTATCAAATGCTTACACTATTCCATTAGATGGAGGATGGTATGGAGTGCTCTTCTGATTGTGTATCTCAAATTCTTCAGTCATTGCATGGATGGCACTATTGATAAAATGAGTTCCTTGATCACTCATTAGAATTTGAGAGCATCCAAATCTTGTAATTACTTGTTCAAATAGGAAGTGTGTTGCAATATTTTATTGTTGTTACTTTATCCCATCTGGTTAAATATTTTTTCGCTATAATGATGTACCTTGCTTCTGATCTTCTAGCTAGTGGATTGATTAGTCCTACAAAATCTACTTCTCACTTGTCAAACACTTTAAGAGTTACCTGAGGTTTTAAGGGCATATCATCCCTCTTGGATGGCTTTCCTAACCTTTAACATACATCACAAGTATGACAATATTCCTTTGCATCCTTAGAAACTTTTGGCCACCATAGTTCTGCATGCAATATCTTCTATGCAATAGCCTTTCTAGCGTAGTGTCCTCCAACTATTCCTTCATGTGCTTCTGCTAAGATGATAATTCATTCATTCTCCATGACACATCTCCTTAAAATATTATTTTCTCCTAGTTTATACAATTTCTCTGCAATAAGTTGGTAATCTGCAGCTCTAACCATCAAATTTGATGCAGGAGCATCGCCCATGACAAGCGAGCCAGCATGGAAGGCAATGAACAACTGGACAAGTCCAGCTGAAACTTTTTGAATCTTCATTCAAGATGATGCGCCAATGTATAAATGAATCATTTATGAAAGAACGCCTTTTATATATTGTATCAGACCTCGAGCCATACACTCTTGTCTGATAGGAGGTATTTAATCTAGTTAATGCAGGTAGGTAGGATTTATTTCTAGATTGGACAGTTTTAGATGGAAGGAGGGAAAACGGATATAGACACCCTCATTGTACAATTGTAAAGTAGTAGTGAAGAATAGATCAAGCATTCAGGAGAAGAGCAGAGTAGAGAATATTGTATGAGAACCAACCATGTACAGACATCTGAATTAATAGAAGGAAGCTTTGATTCAAGCACATGGTTTGTGTTGTTTTCTCTGTGTGTGTTGATGTTATGCTCATGAATGGTTGTTTTCTTGTTTTGCATTGCTTTGTATATGTTGTGCATGTGATTTCATGTTTCAAACTGAAGTCTGAAGAGGAGATGGAATGAGTTTCAATTATTTCTCTATCTGAGCCAGGAGATTCCTGCAAGGTGTGCAGTTGAATTCATCTGCAAGGAGTGCGTTGATGAAGGCTCAGTAGTCTAACTCTTGTTCTCATTCACCCAGAAGTAGAAGTGAGTTGTTGAAGCTGTGCAAGGAGTGCGCAGGCTAAAGAAGAATTCTCAGTTGAAAATCTAAGCAAGAAATCAAAGACTGCTGCTGTAGGAAGTGCACAAAGTCGGAAGGATTCAACACTTGGGGAGTTGTTGAATGATTTCCGCAAGGAGTGCGCACAAATTCCTCTGAAAGAATCAGAGTGGAAAATATCAGGAGGTATAGCACCTTCGTGGTATAGTTGAAAGAGAGCCTAAGATTTTTGGGTCAAGGAAAGCTCGAGCAGGAGATGCAAGTGCAAGTGTCCGCAGATAAGTTCTGAGAAAGGAGCTTTAGTCTTCTGAAGGAATCCTTGAGTAGGAGGAATCGACGGTCGAGATTTGTAGAGGAAGATTGAAAAATATCGTCAGTCGCCAGATCTCAGAAAGTTACGTAGGGTTTAAGCCCCAACGAGAAGAGAAGGAACCTGGGAGTCGTCGGGACTCAGCTCGTTGGAGAATCAGGGTTTCCAGAGACGAGAGTCTTGTGCATGTTGAAATCATGATTTACGTTTTCCCAAAAAGATCAGGGTCGTTGATCACAGCAAGGACGCGTGGTGCGAAATCCCGGAGAGTCGAGCCTTGACATTTCAGGTTTTCCGCATACAACGGAATCGCTGCATGAGAAACCGCGATTTTGCGATACCCGATAGAGTGGAGAAGGAAGTGGCGTCGTGGAGGAGAGAGACCACACGTGAGTCAGGGTTCGACATTTCAAGATTCTCAGTGACAAGAAACACACGACCGGAGAAGTCGCGAAATCCCGAAACGTGACGGTCCCACAGTCTAGCTGTCAAGTGGAGGACAGGTGGCATCGCATATCGTAGTTTGGGATTTGGAAGGGTCTGTGACTTTGTGCATTTGAAATCATGAATTTTCGAAACGTGATTTCCTGATCAACCCGGAAGTGTGGGCCACAAGCGCCAAAGCAGAGGACAGGTGGCATCGGAGATCGAAGGATCGGAGATCTTGAGGTCGTAATTTTTACGCTCAGTTTCACAAAGTCTAAAACTCCGATAGGAGGAAAGGACCGTGGTCTAGTGGAACAACAGGTCACATGAGAAAGGAGTTAGCCAGAGGGGGCTGAGGAGTGGAGAGAAGTGTCATCACAGATCGGGAATCGGGGATCCTTGAGGTGAGTGATTCACTACCTCGCAAGTACCAATTTCCCGACAGGACCATTTCCAATAGAAGCAAGGAAGCCATGGGCGAATAGTCATCGGGCTTCGGGGATTTATAAGACCCGATTTCGTGAGTTCAGGATTCGCGATCACGTGAAGTCCGATTTCCTGATAAGGAAAAGGGAGGTCATAAGGAGGATCCTGTGGGTGTAGGAAAGTCCTGATATGGGATTTGAAGAGTATTTCAGCTCTTCAGGCCTAGGGAAAAGAAGGTCCTGGTGGAAGCGGACGTGCCGAGTGGTGCGTTTGCATCAAAATTCTTCTTCTGTGCAATGGTGTATTCTTTTGGGGAAAATCCTGTACTAAAAAATTCAATAATATCATAAAAGTATTCATCATCAATCTGCACTAAAAAGAGTTGTGAACCATGAAAATTTTCCTCCAAGATGCTTGGTTCCTCTCCATTAGTTATCCTGGACAGATGATATGGCCCTGCATTCATTCTTCCAGTTTTCACAACTACTTCAAAATCAAATTATTGGAATAACAACAACCATCTTCTTGTTGACTAGGTATCTAAGAGCATAGTGATATGTGAACATTTTAAAATGTTGGTCTAATAAATAATGTCTGAAATGTTTTAGTGCATATACTATAGACAAACACTCTCTCTCCATTTTATTATAATTTTGTTTTGAATATGATATTTTCTTGCTTGCAAATGCTATTGGGTGATCGATGTCACCTTCTCTCGGCTGTGTTAATACTGCTCCAAGTGATAATGAAGAGGCATCCACATGAACATGTAACTCTTTTGACTAATTTGGAAACACAATAATTGGTGTTGTCAACATTTTCTCCTTTAATATGTACAAAATTTGTTGGCACTCATCATTCCATTGAAACTTGATATCCTTTAACAATTTCTCCATGGGTGTAGTAGTTTGTGCATAGCTCTTTATGAACATTCTATAATAGCCCATATGACCTAGTGTAGCTATTAATTGATTCACTAACATAGGTGGTGGTAAATTAACAATGACATCAATCTTTGCACGGTCAACCAGTAGGACTTGTTTACATACCACACGTCCTAGAAGAATTCCAAATGGTGTGATGAATATACATTTCTTAATGTTCAAGGAAATTTGGCATTGTCTACACCTATCTAGAATCAATATTAAAACTTCTATATGATATTTCAATAATCTAGATACTGTCCAATCATCTAGATAAACCTCCAAAAATTTATGTATAAAATATTTAAATGTTGCTACCACTACTCTTGAAAAGATAAACCTCGAAACATTTATGTATAAAATATTTAAATGCAACTACCACTACTCTTGAAAAGATAACAGGGGCATTATTCAATCCAAAGGGAATCATTGTGTATTGGTATGACCCCCATTCTATGGAAAATGTTGTCTCATGACGATTCTTTGGTGTTATTTTGATTTGGTAATACCCTAGAAATCCATTAGTAAATGAGTATGCTTCATTTCCTCCTACATTCTCCAATACCTAATCTGTAAATGGAGTAGGGAAGGGATCATGCAGAAAAACAATTCAACTTTCTCAAGTCTAAAAAAATCGTTATTACCCCTTGCTTCTTCTCCTGAACTACCATAGGGCTAATCCACTCAGATTCTTCAACCAATTCTATTATACCATCCTCTAGCATTCCATTAATTTATGCCTTAAATTTTTGTTTATATATTGGATTCATCCTCTAGGGTCTTTGTCTTATTGGTCTAGCATCTGGTCTCAAGGGGGTCTTCATTTCTCTAAGTTTTACTACTATCCATTTCATCTCTATAAATGTCACTAGAAATATATCACTATATTCGCCTGATAATTCTGTTATTATTTCCAATGTCTAATTATCCCAATAATCACCAATACTTACAATCTTTTGATTCTCTTATTTTCCAATATTGACTTTCTATATCTTTTGTGGTGAAAAAAATTATTCTGATTGTAACTATTGACCTTCTATTTCTCTTTCCCCTTCAACTTTTGCTATCTGAATATCATGTGGGTTTTCTTTTGTTGGGTCATCTTCTGCAGTGTAGTAATAGTGTAGCAACTGTCTGACTATTTTTCAATTCTGGTTCCGATAAGTTGTTACAATTTCAACTTTAGGTTCTTCAAACATCTTCTCGTTTATCAACTTTAATGATGCATCTATCATTGGATTCTCATGCTCAAATGCAAAGGTGATCAAAAAGTTCTCTTGCAAATCTTTCCAATTTGCATTTTCTCTACAGAGTTCCAGTTTTGTATACCAATTTCTCAGTATGCCTTCTAATGTATGAATGAAGTGATGTGGCCATTCCTCTGGTGGTTCCGGTCTCCATTGGATTATTCATTTTTATATATGTTCTTTGGGTTGTCCTATTCCATCTTTTTTTTGCATATACTTATTCTCTTCTTCTGCGCCAAATCTGATGCGTAGTAATATTTTTCATTGATACCAATCCTTGATCTTCTCTTTGCGAGTACCCCACCAACATGCAGGTGTTGCTTTCAAGGAAATATCTAAACTAACAACATTTTATTTTCTAAGACTTATAATTCAAACTTTGTTAAAAATTCTTCGAAATCATTCTGACCATAAAATGTTGGAGGTTATCTTACCTCTGTGTCAATCCATCTTAGTGCATGCATCATTCTTTCAAATCTTTTGGCAGATATCTCATGTAAACATTGTTGTCAATTTTCCATTCATGTGTCAAAATCTGAAGAACAATAAATGATTCTTCTCCAACTAAGAATTCCATTTGTTGTTGGGTTAATTTAATATTCCTAATGCACAATAGATATATATAACTTGTTTATCTCTTACGTGATAATTCTTTTTGTCACTGGTTCAAAATATCTTCCACCCTATGTGAGATATAATGGTTCTATGAATCTATACTCTCATGATTCAAAAATCATTTTCCTGGTCTTCAAGTTGATGATAGATTGATTATCAAATGCTTAATCCATTCCCAACAATGTTGGGTAAGGTGTAGTATTATACATTATATCAATTACCTCAAAGTCTGCCATAGTGCACACACCATATAAATCCACTAATATGTCTTTCAATCAACCAATTGGTATTACTCTATGTTGGTTTGTTATTTTCAGTTGAATAGGTGAATATACCAGTGTAGGTTCCCCCATGCATTCCCATGTTTTCTTAGGAAGAACATTTACCTTAGATCCGAGATCTAATATGATGTCATCCATGTTAAAGTCTCCAATATTTGCATTCAGTCTGAACTCTCTATTTGTTCTTGTCTTCCTATGGACATGCTTTATTGTCTTTTTCTCTAGTTGTATCTCTTCTACATAATCACATTTTTCTAATAAACCTTATAACATTTGTATAAATGTTGGATCATTCAATAAATTCAAGCAAGACACCAATTTTTTTTTAGATTAATCACCTTTTCTAAAGACTGATCTTTGCTGGTATGATCAAATGGATGAGGCATATCATATACTGGTCCATCATATCCTGGCTATGCATTTGAAGTAGAATAAATATTCTCCTGCAAGATTTCTTGTATGGATTTCTTGAATGTCTCATTTTCGTTGCACACATCAAAATGTTTTTGAGGTGTTGTATTATTTATGACCCACTGGTGTTGGTTTTGATTCTTATTTGATGCATCTTCTCCTATTTTGGTTCCACCTTGAGTGACTGTATTGATATTTTTCCCATAAAGAGTTTTTTCTCGTATGGCATGGGGTAAACCATAGCAGACATAATGACACATAGAAATAAACTATAATCCCAAGTATGCTATATAAATGAAATGATAAGAAGACAAGGCCAAGAGCCTACCTCGTCCAGATGTTTGATGAAGATCACCATTGAGCACACAACTCAAAGATTTATACATAAAACTTATTCTCAAAAACTTGTAGATGTGTTGAAAATGCACATAATAGATCTAGATAAACAATAATACACACATTTGAAGAGAGAATTGGAGAAAGAAGAAGAAGGAGAGAAAGAATGAAGGAATTCTCATTAACCGTTGTGAATAATGAATAATTTACACATTATATACTCTGTATAACTCAATGAGTGTGCACTGGAGGAGAACCAATGTGCCATAGTGGTGGTCTAGAGTGATATGGACACACACCAATAGTTACAGGAGTGAAATACCACCTAGTCTAGTCTCTCAGTAAGTTACAGGAGTAAACTGCCACCTAGTTGAGTTAACTAGTCAACTAGTGTTTAGTTAACTGACTGAACATACAGTAGTGAGGAGTTAACTCAGGGAATCAAGGGTAATGTGCCAGTTTAGTGATGATCCCAAGGCAAGTTCGAATTATCATGGTGATGATCCCAATGTTGCATGGTGATAAAACCAATGCAACATCTAAACTCAACTCAACTAGTCAAACTAAAGTGTCAACTGAAAGAGAATATTCTCCAGGTGGAATATTCTCCCCTAAAATATAGGAGACTGGATAATGACTAATTATGACTAATAAACAAGGAAAAACCTTAGGGAAAATAAATCCTAGGTGTGTGTGAAGTAAATCCAACACTCCCCCTGAACATCACTATGGTGAAAATAAAGAATGGGTCCTGACAACGAGGCTATGTTAGGTACCCAAATACAAAAGATACACTGAAATAAAGTGAGGAAAGAGGGAAAAACTCATGGGAAAACCCTCCCCTCAAGGTACAATGTATGTAAAAACAAGAACTACAGTTTCTAGGCAATTGTGTCCTTCACTCCAAGACGACTTCGTAGAGAATTAAAATTCTGCTCAATGAAGGTCTTGGTGAAGATGTATGTCATCTATTCTGTTGAAGGACAAAACTATAACTCGATGATCCCCTTGTGTAATAAGTCCTAGATGTAGTCCATGTGGATCTCGATGTGCTTCATCTGCTTCCTCTAAACTGGATCTTTGAAAAACTTCAGAGTGCTCTGGTTGTCACACCAGATGACGATCGATCGATGAAACTAAATTCCCAACTTAGTGAGAAAATGTTGTATCTACATAGCCTGAATGGTTATGTTAACTACTCCTCTATACTCTGCCTCGGCTAAAGATAGAGAAATGGAATATTTCTTCTTTCTTGACCAATAGATAGGCTCGGAACCAAGACTGAGTGAGTAACCAGATGTGGACTTGTGATCAGTAATATCCCCAGCCCAATTGGAATCAGTAAAATCGATGAGATCTAATGTAGATTATGTTTCATAATGAATCCCAAAGGTGATGGTACCCTATACGTATTGAAGGATACACTTTGCATCTTTCCAATGTAGCTCATGCATCTCCTGCATGAACCTGGAAACTGTGCCAACTGCATTTGAGAGGTTTGGCATGGAGTGTGTGAGATACAACAAGATCCCCACTAGTTGTTTGTATAGTGTGCTGTCAACCAGTGGATTCTAGCTTCCATCCTCAAGTTTGACTCTTGATAGGAAAGGAGTCAGAGCAGACTTGCAGTCTGTCATGTGAAATCTCTCAAGGAGATCGCGTGCATACTTGGCGTGAGACAATTTGATTCCTGATGCATCTTGATTAATCTTGAGTCCAAGGAAGAAGTGTAGCGTACCCATGTCCATCATCAAAATCCTATCATGTATAATATTCTTGACTACAACAATCGTTGAATTCGAGCAACTAGTGATAAACAAATCATCAACATACAGAACTAAAAGTAGAAATGAATCAGTTGTCCTAAGCATGTAGACATTCGGGTCAGATTTACAACGTAAAAAGTTCTGTGACAACAGATAGGAGTCCATCTTGGCATACCATGCCCTCAGATCCTTCTTGAGTCCATAAAGGGACTTCTTCAGTCGACAGACCAAAGATGAGTCCTGCATAAATCCTTTGGGTTGCTCCATGTAGATCTCCTCAAAGAGATCATCGTGAAGAAATGCATTCGTCACATCCATATGATGGATTTCCCATCCCTTATATACTGCAATGTCAAGTGCCAATCATATGGAATCCATATTCGCTACTAGAGCGAAGGTCTCATCATAGTCAATACCATGAACCTGCTAAAAGCCTTTGGTGACAAGCCTGGCTTTGTATCTGCTAATATGTCCATCCGCTGCACTCTTGGTCTTGTAGACCCATATACATCTAACAAGTTTCCTCCTAGAAGGAAGGGGAACTAGATCCCAAGTATGGTTCTCGAGGAGGGAGTTGTACTCCTCCTGCATGGAAAATTCCCAAAAGGGATTTCCAATAGCCTCTCCATAAGACTATGGATTTGAAGAATGGACCAAGAAAATATGCCTTAAGGGAAATGGTTCAGTGCAAGTGACTGCAATAGGAGGCTCCTCGAAATCAGATTGAGTCGCCCTAGTATCGGTTGGATCACCAATGAGATCCCCTGCATCCTGAAGAGTAGTATGTGCCCACTTGGGCCTCTGCTATGGCTCTACAACTGCATCTAGATGCTTTGACTCTGCATCTGACTATACTTACTCAGAATCTAAATCATCTAATTCCTCTAAATCATAAATCTCATCTGAATAAGAGTCAGCATGTGCATGCTCATCATCTCAGACAGGTGGAAGAATGATGGTGTCTGCGTGCAAGACACTTTCCTAGAATTGGACACTTTGCTCAATGATGAGCCAGTCTGAGGAAATATTAATAAGCCTATATCCATTCACACTGTCAGGGTATCTAACAAAAATACACTCAGTGCTCTGTGGGTCAAGTGCCTTCCTCTTTTTAGAGGGAATCTGAGCCCATGCACATGAACCAAAAATGCAAAAGTGGGTCAATTCCGGTTTGAGGCCGATCCAAGCCTAGTATGGGGTCTTATCCTTGATAGATCTATGGGGAGATATTTTTTGGATGTATGTTGCACAATTAAGTTCTTCAGCCCATAGTCTCTATGGTAGTGATTTTGCATGCAACATGCAGGATTCCATCTCCTTTAGAGATCTGTTTTTCCGCTCAACAACTCTATTTTGTTGCAGAGTATAGGGAACTCTGTGCTGCAACTAAATCCCTACCCCATGGAAAAGATTGTGGATCTCATGATTCACATACTCTCCCCCGTTATCAGTTCAGAGGACTTTGATCTTCTTTCTAGACTATGTCTCAACCAAGGCTTTGAAATCTTTGAGGTGTTGAAAGACCTCAGATTTTTTCCTGAGAAAGTAGATCCAAGTAAAATGTGAGAAATCATCAACAAAAATGAGAACTATAGATTTTTAATGACAAAAATAAAAAAAATAAAATTTATGTCAAACACTTAGCAACCTAGAGATAAGTGTCTTGCATGAACTTCATAAATGCATTAAACCACATTCATATATTACCATAAGAATAAATACACATTGCTAAGCAAAATAGCAGCGGAAATAAACACAATGGACAACAAGCCATAAAACTCAGAAATTTAGGCAAATGTCAGGGAAAACCCTAATGTGGGGAAACCCAATGAGAGAGAAAGAGAGAGAGAGATATCATTATTCATCTTCAATAAAGTACAAAACAACAAAAAAATACACATTTCATGCCAAGCAAAATACCTCACAACACCAAAACAATCCCAGTAAATTTTGCCTCGATTTCTGTGCCAAATTTGTACTGTTGTATGACCTATTTCGTACCTCGATTTTCATGTCAATAGTCATTTGTACGGATTGTTTCGTACAGCCCAAAAACAAAAAACAAAGGTCTAAAATCTACCTCGAAAACTATGCCCAAAACAATTTCTATTTCCATGTCAAATCTGTATTGTTGTACAAACTGTACGGATCCGTATAGTATGACCTCCCACAGCAGAAAAATAACTCAGCCACAAAACATAAAATCTTTCCTTGGGATTTGTGCACTAGCTCCCTTGGAAAAGGTGCCCTCTTTTCTCCTCACTTTCCTCTCTCAAGCTTACTCAAAAAATCTCTCTCAATCTTCTCTCTATGTGTCTTGCACACTACCCAATGCATTCCTTTATAAATCTAAAAATGACATTTTCCCTCCAAATTTTCTTTTAACCTTCCTCAACCCTAAATCCAAAGGCCAAGATTAGATCTTTCATTTTTCAAGATCAATGGTCATGATTCATTCCCTCCAAAATGAATCACTTAAAATATTAAAGTGATTTCACTTTATTACATAAGTGCTTTATGAAAATAAAGTCACTTTAAAATTAGAAGGTACACTTTATTAAAAAGTCACTTTAATAAAAGAACCACTTAAAACATCTTTATAAAAACTCATTACAAAGTTAAGTGCTTGGTAATGTAAACATGAGGTGACATCCGCATACAAGACAAAACATGTGAAGTACCTTCTGAGATAAAAAGCTAACACTCCCTCTTAGCGAGGGAAGTACTTGCTGCCACCACTATCATCTAGTTCCATCACATTATTCTCTGTAGGAGCTCCCTCTGAACCTAGAGCCATCCTCAACACTTGTACAAAACTCAAACTAGAATATCTTCTCTTGGAACCCTGACCTCACTTCATCTTGAGCATTGGTTCGATCAACCTGGCTAAGCCTCCTGTTAGTGCTCATAAGAGACTCTTTCTCTTCTCTCAAAATGCAAGACTAAATCCTTGGTGCCACCACAGTCTCAGAAGCCTCCTCATGCTCCTCATTTGACAATGAATCATACACTAAAGGTTGTCCTCTTAACATATACAACCTATCCACCCAGTTACCGATCAACTGTAGCTCTACCGGGTCCACTCCCTTCCTGTATATAAATACATGTTCCCTCTTGAACAATATAAAATATCCTACATCCTCCAAGGTTGATACTAAGAGCAAGTTAACCCTCAACCATGTAACAAAGAGAAATCCATCAAGCTCCAACAGTCCCTCAAACTCGAGTTGGAATCTAACATTCCCAACTCCACGTACATCTCTTGCCATACCACTTTCATTTATCACTTGTTGGCTAGGACCAATCTCTATGAAAACTAGGAATAATCGCCAAAATCTTGTCATGTGGCTAGAGGATCCACTGTTCACAATGAATCTAATATCACCTTCAAATACTTCGTTGTCGACACTGGAAACTAGGGTCACCAAAGAAAATTCCTTTTTGTACTTTGAAGAAAATTGCTCCATGGTTGTTGTAGTAGCTGCCTCAGACCACTTTGACTTTGTCTTCTTCTTCCTCTCAGGACAATGAGAGGCAAGGTTCCCCAACTAGTTACAAAAATAACATCTGACTTTACTCAAGTCCCTTTTGAAACTTCCTTTCTTCTTGCTCTTTGCAATAAGAGAAACATTCTCATCAACTCCACATGTATTTTGTTCATTTCTCTGAGATCTTTCCTGGATCTCCTCCTGAGTGAAATCATCCCACAGTCTACTCCAATCTGGTAGATGCTCATGTCCCACCACACACTTCACGAAGACTTCCCATTCTTTGGTGAAGTCATTTAAGGCTATCCTCACCAACTCATAATCTGTAATGACCTATCCAACAACAACCAACTCATATTTTACATGAGCCACTTGGGTAAGATAAGAAGAGACACTCTCCTCCTTACCCATCTTGGTATCATGCATCTTAGCCTTCAAGGCCATCTTCCAGTTCTTGTTCTTCGCCTCAAACACATTCTTAAGTGCATCCCACATCTCCTTGGTGGTAAATTTCTCACCCAAGTGTGGGATAAGGTGATCCTTCACCCCATCTAGAATAATCCTCTAAGCCTTGGCTTCCTTGGTCTCATGCAAGTCCAAAGAAATAGGATCTACTACAGAAGATGCTACAACAATATTGAAATAGTTATAAATTTTGTTCTCCTTGAGAACAACTGAAAATTGTACCTTCCACTACAAATAGTTGGAAATGTCATCCAACCGATCCTCATATCTAATGCTTGCAGCCATATTTTCCTGTCACAACTCAAGTAAAACAATCACACCCTTTTTCCCAAAAATCACATTGCCCACTGTCACTCGGAGACAAAGCTCTGATATCATATAGATTTTTAATGACAAAAATCACCAAACTGAAATTTTTGTCAAACAATCCTCAACCTAGAGATAACTGCCTTGCATGAACTTCATAAATTCCTTAAACCACATTCAAAAATTACCACAAGAAAAAATACACATTGCTAAGCAAAATAGTAGTGGAAATAAACACAATGGACAATAAACCATAAAACTCAGAAATTTAGGCAAATGTCAGGGAAAACCCCAATGTGGGGAAACCCAACAAGAGAGAGAGAGAGATATTATTATTCAGCTTCAAGAAAGTATAGAACAACAAAAAATACACATTTCCATCCAAGGAAAATACATCAAAGCACCAAAATAGACCCACTAAATTCTACCTCGATATCTGTGCCAAATCCGTATTGTTGTATGACATGTTTCGTACCTCGATTTCCATGCCAACAGTCAGTTGTATGGATTGTTCTGTACGACCCAAAAACAACAAACAAAATTATGAAATCCACCTTCAAAACTGTTCCCAAAATCACTTCGATTTATGTGCCAAATCTGTACTATTGTACGGACTGTACTGACTATATGGATCCATACAATACGGCCTCCCACAAAAGAAAAATAACTTGGCCACAAAACATAAAATATTTCCTTGGGATTTGTACCCTAGATCCCTTGGAAAACATGTCCTCTTTGCTTCTCACTTTCCTCTCTCAAGCTTACTCAAAAAATCTCTTTCAATCTTCTGTCTATGTGTCTTCCACACTACCCAATGCATTCTTTTATAAATCTAAAAATGACATTTTCCTTCCAAAGTGTCTTTTCACCTTCCCCAACCCTAAATCAAAAGGCCAAGATTAGATCTTTCCTTTTTCAAGATCAAGGGTCATGATCCATTCCCTCCAAAATGAATCACTTAAAATATTAAAGTGATTTCACTTTATTACATAAGTGTTTCATGAAAATAAAGTCACTTTAAAATTAGAAGGTACACTTTATTAAAAATTCACTTTAATAAAAGAACCACTTCAAACAACTTTATAAAAACTCATTACAAAGTTAAGCGCTTGGTAGTGTAAACGCGAGGTAATATCCGCATACAAGACAAAACATACGGAGTACCTCCCGAGCTAAAAATATAACAAGAACAAACCTCACTTTGATGATGGATGGATGTAGAAAAGGACCCATATGGTCATTGTGGATCATATCTAAAGGTGTAGAAGCTCTCTGAGACTTTCCTTTGTCGAATTTCTCTTGAGGGTGTTTTTTGAGAACACATCCCTCACCTACTCCCTTGGAGAAATGGATGTTTGGTAGACCATCAACCAATATTTTCTTGCTAAGATGTTGCATTTATATGAAATTGAAATTTCCAAACCTTTCGTGCCATATCCTACTACTTTCATGAGCATGAGTAAGCAGTAAAGCAGAATCGGGTTCAATGAATTTAGAAAATGTATACAATCTAGATTGATGATTTACCTCACTGGTAGAAACCATGGAGTTGGTTTGCATGTCGTAGATGTCCACGAAATTTGGTGTGAATATGAATTTCTTTCCGGTGCCAGAATTCGTCATCTGATACACGGAGAGAAGGTTGACAAAAAATTTGGGAACATGCAACACATTCTCGAAGCTTTCGTTGGTGAGTTCAAACCTTCCTTTGTCAGTGAATTCGACATAAGAGTTGTCCCCCATCAGAATAGGAGGAAATTTGCATGCATCCAGTGAATTATATACTACTTTTGAGGCAACCATGTGATGTGATGCTCTCGAATCTACGATCCAAGCATCAGAAGAGGAGTTGATGGCAATCAAGGCATGGCTAGAATTGTCTTTCTTGGAATTGGGATCTTCTGGCTTATTTTTCTTGGCACCCTCAGGGATTGTATCTCCAAGGTTTTTTTTTTTAAGTATTTTATACATTACATATATTTTCTTTTGCATGCATGCAGATTCTGGATGGAATCCTTTGTGACAGTACGCGCATTTCTCCCCTTTTCTTCCCTTTTCCCCTTTGGATTCGGAGGCATCGGTGAAGGGTTTTGTGTACCCTTCCTTATTTGGATGTGCATGAGATTTCCATTTATATTTATCTTTATATTTCTGATATTTGTGGCTTCCATCACGCACAATGAGTGCATGCACCCTTGGGCATTTGATTGTGCTCATGTTGATGAGATTGGTTTGCTCTTGTGTCAGGGATTCGATAAAGTCTTCAAGAGAAGGAATCTTCCAAGTGGCTCTAGAGGCGAATCTAATAGAATGGAATGTGGATATGAATATAGATAATTCAATACCAACTTGGAGATAATAGTGAGAACCATTTGTTTCTTCTCCTTTGATTTATGAACCCCGCAAGCTTTGAGTTGCAACAGTAAATCCTTGAATTTTATAAAGCAATATTGGATATTTTCGAAGATTTTTGGATCCAATGTGAGCAACTCCACCTCCATCATTTTTCCCCTCATCTCATGCTATTTTCCAAATATCCCTTCCAAGGTGGTCTAGGCTTCATTGGGAGTCTTATAGGAAGATATGTGAAAAAGGAGATCAGGAGAAATAACACTGCAAATTGTTCTGAGTTCCTCATCCATGTGATTTAAGTACTTGGATTTTTCTATGGTTGATTTCAGTTATGTATATGTATTCAAGGTTAACCTGTACAACCCTTTGGTTCGGATATGTATGGCTATTTTCTCCTTCCATTCAAAATAGTTGTAAGGTGTAAGAATGAATTCTTTTTGGAAATCCATCCTTCCGCTGTCTTCAATCTTTTGTACCTGCAAAACATTTTGGTGTAGCTTTTTCTTAGTAGTCCATCAGCTTTGATACCATGTAAATGTGTTGAACCTGCACATAATAGATATATCTAAACAATAATACACACATTTTTTAAGAGAATTGGAGAAAGAAGAATAAGGAGAGAAAGAATGAAAGAATTCTCATTAACAATTGTGAATAATTAATAATTTACACATGATATAGTCTATATAAATCAATGAGTGCACAATGGAGGAGAGCCAATGCACCATAGTGGTGGTATAGAGTTATCTGGACACACACCAATAGTTACGAGAGTGAACTTCCACCTAGTATACTCTCTCAAGAAGTTACAGGAGTGAACTGCCACCTAGTTGAGTTAACTAATCAACTAGTCTTCAGTTAACTGACTAAACAAAGAGTAGTGAGGAGTTAACTCAGGGAATGAATGGTAATTCACCATTTTGGTGATGATCCCAAGGCAAGGTCTAATTATCATGATGATGATCCAAATGTTGCATGGTGATAAAACCAATGCAACATCTAAACTCAACTCAACTAGTCAAACTGAAGTGTCAACTGAAAGAGAATATTCTCCAGGTGGAATATTCTCCCCTAAAATATAGGAGAATGGAAAATGACTAATTATGAATAATGAACAAGGAAAAACCTTAGGAAAAATAAATCTTAGGTGTGTGTGAAGTAACTCCAACACAACCAAGATACGTGAGAATTTGGTGATAATATATAATGTTAGCATATAGATTAGCATAATCCATTAACATACATGAAAAATACACCCATGGAATAATAATTCAAATATTTGAAATATATCAATTGGATGATAAAAGAGTATTTGTATTAAAATAATCCGCATAAGTATATAGGTGGAAAACTTATGTAAGTGCACAAATCAGAACCGAGAAACTAAGTTCCTCCAGCTAGGCCTCCACCAGTTCAATCCTCCATAAAAGGAAAGATCATATAAAGAATACAATGAGGTTCTCCATCACAAAGAAGGAAGAGCTTGGGGGATGAATAAGGGGTTCAAACTTTCAAGGATAAAGGGATACAGATTCAATATGAAGTGAAATTTCTCCAGAGTGTCTTTGCTCTCAAGGTTGAATTATCTTTTTCTTTCAAGGCTTGGATATGGATCAATTTATAACCTTCACATAGAACTGAAGGGTCGATTCAGAGAGTTTCTAGTACATGGAAGGTCAAGGATCATGGATCTCATGAAATGGCATGGAAACCTGACATAATTTTTAATTTTAAGCACCAAATTTGATGTATGTGGGATGTAGTGGAGAACCCTGTGTATATGCTTGTTATCTAACTGATATGGAGTGTATATGTGGAAAAAAGTGTTTTTTTTGGATTTGGAAGGTACAAAAGGGGACTTCAAGTCTACACAAGAAAATGAAAAGTCGATCCAAGCAAGTTTCATGGGGTGAGGAATTGTTTTTTATAACAGAAGTCCCCTAATGTGTGAGGTCAGAGGAGTATTTGCAACGAATGAAATAAATTATAATTCCCAGAAATGGAGTAATGGAGACTAAGATGAAAGTGTTATTTACTCATTGTAAATATTATAATCCATAATGAATTTGTACACATGGATTTCAATATGAACTACACTACATATCCATGTGGAAATATATCAAATAGTTTCTCATGGCCATGAATAGGTAATACAAAATGCCATAGACTGTCATAGTAATGAATAAGGAAAAATGGAATCTAGTCTCAAAATCAATCTGAAGATATCCATATAAAATGGAGTGAAATATGATCTCCCATGATCACTGAAGTTATATAGGTATTGGTCCAATGAAAGACATCAATAGATTAGGAAAGTTGCTACTGTAAGTTGGAGGTCTTCTACATTATCCACCAATGTTGCAAGTATACATCATGTGAATACAAGAGTTGAGGTCAAACATAATGAGACTTCGTTTGATTACCGATCATTAAGGTATATCGTTAAAAAATGTGAGACAACCTACCAATAATGAAAGTAGGTATCAAGGAACCGAGTACATTATTACAAGTGTGAATAAGGGTGTTGAGGTCGAACAATTGAACAATCCATCGGTCAGGAAACATTTATGTATTCCCAACTGTTGATAGAGAGAGAACCTTCCACTGATGATTGCAAGCCTCTAGGTACTCATATGACTCTAGGACCCATTTCTAGAATAGATGTTGATACTGAGAGGGGGGTGAATTAGTATCAAGTACTATTTCAAAAACTTTTTCAACTTATACTTCAACCAGATTATATATCTAATTATATCCAATGAGCAATGAACAATAGTAGAAGAGTTACACCAATAGACCATAATACACCATTCACAATATATGAGAAATACTCAATAGTTATTTTTCAAGGGAAGTAATGACTTCCAAGGGAAGCTATGGCTTCCAAGTTCAAGGGAGGGATAAACCTCCAAGGGAAGATACAATCCTCCAAGATAAAGAGGGGGTTAAACCCTCTATCCTTGCCCCTTACTTCCACCCAAGAGTATACAAAATATAATAATCCTTACATCACCATATCACTGATAATATCATCACTGGAACATAACCATACTTAGAAACTTGAACTAGATGCCAAGATGTGCCTACTTTCTCAAGACTTTGCTTATGTACGCTACCTATTGCATTGATAGCCCACGTATGTACGCACCCTAATACACTGATAGCCCGCAAATGTACACACCCTAATACACTAATATCCCATGTATGTACGTATTCTAATACATTGACAGCTCGCGTACACCTCAGAACACTAGGGTTTTCACGATTCTAAAAATTCTGGGTCTTTTAGGTTTCATCACCTCATACTTACTCCACGCTAGACTCCGCACATACTCCTAGCATAAATACAGACCCACTTATGCTAGCTCCATCACACTTTCTTGGATGATAAAATGATGTATCTTCAATGTGTATTTATACTTCTTGTGACACTATCTTTTGTCATTAGGGCCGACCTGACTCTTTCTTACTTTGTAGTTCTTTTCTTTAATTATCTTCAGGGCTGACCTGCACTTCTTTCTTTAGTTCACTTTATCATCTTCAAAAATTCATTTCTCCTGAACCACGAGGATCCACATGACGTTCCACCTACCATCGAAAATAACATGATGTATACTATCCATCCATGGGTGTTGTATCTGCATGTGCATTTTCCTTCATTTCCAAATATCTTCATCAATATTTAGATCCAAAACCAATGACTAGGGTTGACACCAATGAAAATAACCAATCCTCCAACAATCTCCCCCTTTGGCATTGATGACAACATTCATGCTCCCCCTATCCTCGTGATCCCAATTTCTCTCCCCCTTTGACATCAATGAAAAAGGGTGGGGATGATCCCCCTAAGTTCAATGGAACAAGGTGACCTTATTCTTTGGGGCTACTCCCCCTAAACATATAGCACTTAATAACACTTCATTTTTATGGTCTCTTTCTTCCTTGGAGATTTTTCGTGGATTTAGGACATACATGTTACTTGGTCTTCTTGTTGCAATTGCAACCAATCTTCCTGAACCTTATTCTTTGATTTTTCATATTTGTGAGTCAACGTGAGAGTATATCCTTGATCAGACATTTTACTAACATTGAGTAGATTATGCTTCAAGTCTTCAACCAATAGGATATTCTTTTCTTTTAGATTTTTTCTTCCAGGCTCTACTACACCTTTTCCAAGTATTTTGACAGATGAGTCATCTCCAAATTCAACATTACCATCCTTTCTCTTCAAGCTGATGAATTTGTCTTGTTCCCTGGTTATGTGTGAAGAAAATCCACTATCTATGTACCATTCATCTTCTTATTTACATTCTTCATCGGTCAATTCTATTCAAAAATATTCATTGTTTGGAATCTCTTTCTATCTCCATACTTTGGTTGGCATAGGGAAATTTGGCATAGGATCATCTTCATTCATATATCTGCAATGTCGTGCTTTGTGACCAAGATAATTACATTTGTAGTATACAATATTTTTTCCCATCAATGGGGAAAATGAATTATAACTTTTGTTGACAAATCCACAATTATTTCCATATATTCTATTTACACCATTCATGTTTTTTGCATAGTTGTTCCTTTCATTGATTCTGCAATCAATTTCCTTATGTCCAAATTTTTTGCAAGTATAAAAATGACTAAGAGAGAAATTTTGATACCTGGGAGTAAGTGACCTTCTTTGTGATGTAGTCCATTTGAGTTCATGATCTACTCTTCTGTAGTTTCCTTCATACTAATTGAAGCTTCTTTGATTCCTGAAGGTAGGAGGTCTTATTGGATATTCATCTCTTTTGTAATCATTCCTTCTTTATGGTATCCTGGTCCACTTCTCATCAATTGTCTGTGTAGATCTTTCTTCAACCTTCTTGTTGGTATTTGCATATTCTTTGTATGAAGTTTCACCCATGCATCCAATATGTGTTAAGTCTTTTGACACTTGAGAGTTTCTTAATCTCTTCCTCAATGAGACAACTTCTTGTTCAATTTTCTCACAATCTTCTTCTTTCTTCTTCATTTGGACATTCCTTACTTATCCTATTCTTCTTGCTTCTTCGAGTAGAGTTTTCAAGGAAATAGTTTCTTCTCTTATTCTCTTAAAGTCTTCTGATTGTTTCTTCAATCTTACAAGTGTATTTTCACAACTACTCAATTCACTTCTTAGTTTTATATGAATATTTTTTATCTTGCTATTTTCAATCTCAACATGCTTCGTTTTTTTAAGATTCTCATCTTCTTGTTGAATCATTTATTCTTCATGATTTTATTCTTATTCATTGGAATTTTATTCTTTAGTATCATCTCTTTCAATCCTTGGATAAGGACATTCAAATTTAACATGTCCTATTCCTTGTTAAGCCCTAATATTGGCTCATTACCCCTTAATTGAGACATATTATATTAGTAATATTATTTTATTTATGTCGGATTTAGGCCATTAGTTGTAATTATACCTCATAGTCTCCTATATATACCAAGGAGACATTTTCATTTTGAATCATCTTGTACTTGAACATTTAAGTACAAGAGGATTATTATCTGAAATTATCTCTTTTTCAAGGCATTGAGTACTTTTTCTGAGGATTTTTTATGCTATATTGATATTTGGTTCTTCACATATGGTATCAAAGCCAGGTTTTGGGGTATCGCTGCTACATCTGAGACACCTTGGAATTTTTGCTATAACATGTTTTCTACAATGTTTCATAAGGAAATTCTTGGATGATATTTAGTAGACAGATCAAGGTACGTTGGGTTCAAAATTCATCTCTTGAGGTCTTATACTTTCGGAGATACAACCTCTACAAGATAGGGTTATGGAATCATCTTGAACTGAGCCATTGTGGAATTTTTGCTATAAAACCTTTTATGTAACATTTCAGACCCTAAAATATGGAGGCTATTTATAGAAATTAGTAAGGTATCTGTGGTAAAGCGTTTATCTTCTGGGTCATCTTAAATTTGTAGATACACCCTGTGTAAGATAGGGTATCTGACTAGTCCTATTGACTAGTCTCAAGAAGGTGTTCCAGGTAAAATAATCATAACTTCTTCCTAGAGTATCCAAACTGTGTGGGAATGGTTTCATTGGATCGTGGATAGTCTGTAGTATTTCTAGTGCAAGTTTCAAAATTTTATATTAATTATTTTGTGTAGGGCACACTATACAAGTGAGATCTTCTGGAAAGGCCAAAAATCAACAAGTTGTGGGGAAGTTACCGTAAATTCCACTTGGCACATCTAATTTTGATCAGACCTGTGGCATTGTAGAGAAGAAATATCAGAGAAATACATAAAATAAAGTTTCATACCCATAAGGGATGAAACATGGGAGATAAAACATAAGAACTATTGTCTAGCATAACCACCTCAAAATCTAGGTTCAAAAGTGATACCTGGCCAACATGCCACCCAAAAAGGGAACTTATACACCAAATAAGCCTCCAGAAAATCCTACTTGGACTCTTGATGAAGGTGAATAAATGCGTAGGGACACAAATGAACTACAAAATAAGATGGATTCAATGGAATCTAAGTTGGATACTAAGATGGATTCAATGGAAGCTAAGTTGGATACTAAGATAGATGGTTTAAAAGGGGAGATCATGGAAGTATTGAAACATTTTGTAACAGAGAAGACACCTGAAAGTGAAAATGCATCCCATGAAATTCATGATGAGGACACAAGGAAGGTGAATCAAGAATGGAGAAACTCCAACTTTGGTTTGAAGACCAACCACGTTCCTAAGATTGATATGAGGAAGTTTGATGGCAAGGACCCAATCACATGGATACTTCAGATGGATCAATTCTTTGATCTCCATAATGTGCCACATACACAAAAGGTACGAATTGATTCTTTATATTTATAACCTAATCAATATGTATGGTATATATGGCTTTGTTCTCGCAAATCACTCGACACTTGGACAATTTTCATGGAAGAAATGATAGCACACTATGAGGATACAAGGAGCAATACCTTCTTTAGCCAATTGATAAATCTCAAGCAAAAGGGCTCAGCTACCGAGCACATTGATAACTTCCAAAGATTGAATATAAAGGTAACCAATATTCCAAATGAGCACTTGATTGATGTATTCATAGAAACTTTAAAGGATAACATTCAACATGAGGTTCGCCTTTGGGAATCCAAATCATTGGAGAATGCATTTAAGGTGGCAAGAAATTTTGAAAGTAAAAATATGGCTATGGCTACTAGAAGGACCAATCCTAACATCTATAGAGATAACAATGCTCCTTCTTATAAAACACCTCAACCTACAAGGTTGACACCTCAACAATTTGAGGAAAGAAAAGCAAAAGGTTTATTCTTTAATTGTGACAGCAAGTACAGTAAGGGACATAAGTGTGGTGAGAAGAAATTATTCTACATAGATTGTGAATAGGAAGAAGAATAAGAACAAGAACCATCTCAAGATGAAAACATAGAAGCAATTATGTCTGAAGAGTTGACTCCCACGATATCATGTAATGCATTGGCTGGAATTAACACTCCTCAAACCCTCAAGATCGAAGGATACATCAAAAAGAAAAAGGTAATAGTCCTAATTGATTCTAGCAGTACTCATAATTTCATTCACTATAAATTAGCCAAAGATCTCAATTACTTTGTATATCCAGTGCCAGAGTTTCAAGTAATGATTGAATATGGAGGAACTATCAATTGCTAAGGAAAATGCAATAAGGTCAATCTTACTATGGGGGAATATGTAATGAATAGTCCAATGATTTCTATACCCATGGGTGGTGCAGATGTTGTACTAGGAATCCAATGGTTACAATCATTAGGAACAATGGATTTTAATTTTCAAGAACTTTTCATGAATTTTTCATAGGAAAGAAAAGAAATTGAGTTAAGAGGTATCACAGGGAAACCCATTAAGGTGATAAGCTCTAACGGCATGACAAAATTATTGAAAAAGGGGCATCAAGGTGTTATTGCATAACTATGCTCACTAGATGTTCAAACATCTAAGCCATCTATTCCTCAAGATCTCCAAAGTATCATTGATAAGCATTCCAAAGTATTTGAAGATATTCCCAAAGGTCTTCCACCCACTCGAAATCATGATCATGAAATTCACCTAATTCCTGGGAGTGTTCCTCCTAACATGAGGCCATACAGATACCCTTACGCCCAAAAGAGTGAAATTGAGTGCATGGTTGAAGAAATGTTAGAGGCTGGCATTATTA
>JASDQU010103239.1:187992-201090 GCA_032191745.1 Picea mariana | reverse complement strand
AGAGTGAAATTGAGTGCATGGTTGAAGAAATGTTAGAGGCTGGCATTATTATACCTAGCCAAAGTTCTTACTCTGCACCAGTGGTAATGGTATTCAAGAAAGATAGCTCATGGCGTATGTGTCCAGATTATAGAGAGCTCAACAAGATCACTATTAAAGATAAGTTTCCCATTCCTGTCATTGTTGAATTGTTAGATGAACTACATATAGCAATCTATTTCACAAAATTGGATCTTCGTTCAGGGTATCATCAGATCAGAATGAAGGAAGAAGATATCCCAAAAACAACATTTCGAACTCATGAAGGCCATTATGAATTCTTGGTCATGCCTTTTGGCCTTACAAATGCACCTTCCACATTCCAAGGGTTGATGAATTCCATTTTCAAGCCATTCCTTCGAAAATTTGTGTTAGTATTTTTTGATGATATACTAATCTATAGAAAGTCTTGGGAGGATCATGTGCAACATGTTGACAAGGTTCTACAACTACTAAAGGAGAAACAACTATATGCCAAACCATCCAAATGTTTCTTTGGAGTAAAGGAGGTAGAGTATTTGGGTCATTTTGTATCTCATGAAGGTGTCAAGGTAGACCCTAACAAGATTAAGGCCATGATGGACTGGCCGATTCCCAAAACATTAAAGAATCTTAGAGGATTTTTGGGTTTGATGGGTTACTACCGCAAGTTTGTTTGGAACTATGGAAGAATAGCAGCACCTTTAACAACACTAACTAAGAAGGATGCATTTTCATGGACTCCAGAGGCAGCTAAAGCTTTTGAACAACTTAAAGAGGTGATGTGTAAAGCTCCTATCTTGACCACTCCAGACTTCACAAAAACCTTTATTGTGGAATGTGATGCCTTGGGAAATGGAATTGGTGCTGTCCTAATGCAAGAAGGAAGGCCCGTGGATTTTGAAAGTCAACCACTTAAGGGAAAGGATTTACACAAACCCATTTATGAGAAAGAAATGATGGAAATACTACATGCATTGAAGAAATGGCGTCCTTACCTAATAGGTAGGCACTTCAAAGTCAAAATAGATCATGATAGTCTTAAATACTTTTTGGAACAAAGACTATCTTCAGAAGAACAACAAAAATGGGTAACCAAGATATTGGGTTATGATTTTGAAATCGTTTATAAAAAGGGGAAGAAAAATGTTGTGGCAGATGCACTCTCAAGAAAGGATGAAGATGTTGAGGCCTTTCTCTGTGCTATCTCGATCATCCAGCTCGATTGGATAATAGAAGCAAGGGATGAATGGAAGAATGACAAAAAAGTGTGGACTCTCATTCAAAGGTTGCAGCATGATTCCAGTGCATCAGATACATTTACATGGAAAAATGATTCACTATGGTACAAAGATCGCTAATATTTATGTAAGAACTCCCAAATCAAGCAAAAGGTACTATTGGAATTGCACACCTCTCCAGTAGGAGGACACTTAGGATTTTTGAAAACCTACCGTAGAGTCAAGAAGGATTTTTTTTGGGATGGACTTAAAACTGATGTTCAAAGGTTTGTGGAAGAATGTTTGGTTTACCAACAAAATAAGGTGGAAACAATTAAGACCCCAGGTCTTTTACAACCATTATCCATCCCAAATCAGTGTTGGGAGGAGGTTTCCATGGATTTCATCACAGGGTTACCAAAGTCTGAAGGAAAGAGTGTCATCATGGCGATTGTTGATAGACTAACTAAGTACACACACTTTTGTGCACTCTCTCATCCCTTCAAAGCTAGTACAATTGCCACCGCATTCATGGAGACAGTTCAAAAGCTACATGGCAGCCTAAAGATTATTGTAAGTGACAGAGAATCCATCTTCACTGGACATTTTTGGACAGAATTATTTTCTTGTTTGGGTACTCAATTGGCTCATAGCTCATCCTATCATCCTTAATCTCATGGAAAAACTGAGATAGTGAACAAATGTATGGAAGGATACCTTCGTTTCTTTGTCTCTGATAAACAAACACAATGGTTCAAATGGTTACCCTTGGTAGAATGGTGGTATAACACTTCCTTTCATACTGCAACAAAAATGACACCATTTATGGCACTTTATGGATACCACCCTCCTTCCATCACTTCTTCTCTAAAAGAAAAATATAAGGTTCATGTAGTGGAAGATTACATCAAGAATCAACAACAAGTTCTCCAAATCTTAAAGGACAACCTGACCATGTCACAGAATCACATGAAACAACAAGTATATCAACATCGTAGTGAAAGAAGTTTTGAAGTAGGGGATTGGGTATTTTTAAGACTACAACCATACAAAAAGATGTCCCTCAAGCAAGCCAAGAAGGATAATAAATTATCACCAAAGTACTATGGCCCTTATAAGGTGTTGCAAAATATTGGTACTATGGCATAAAAATTAGAGTTGCCTGCATCTTCATGAGTACACCCAGTTTTCCAGGCTTCATGCTTAAAGAAGGTTATAGGCGACAAGATCCCAGTTCAAACTATATTGCCAGAACTTGATGAGGAAGGAAAAATCGTATTGGATCCTGAAGCCATCACTGACACAAGAATTCACCAGCTGAGGAATAGATCCAATTCAGAGTATCTCATTAAATGGAGGAAACTACCGATTGAAGATTCCACTTGGGAAGATGAGTCTTTTATAAAAAAGCATCCAGGGTTACTCAAGTGTTGCGGACAACACTTGTATCAAGGGGAGGGGCATGTTAAGCCCTAATATTGGCTCATTACCCCTTAATTGGGGCATATTATATTAGTAATGTTATTTTATTTATGTTGGCTTTAGGTCATTAGTTGTAATTATACCTCCTAGTCTCCTATATATACCAAGGAGACATTTTCATTTTGAATCATATTGTACTTGAACATTTAAGTGGGGTAAAAAGAGGTTTCCCCCTCGAAGAGGAATATTATCTGAAATTATCTCTTTTTGAAGGCTTTGAGTACTTTTTCTGAGGATTTTCTATGCTATATTCATATTTGGTTCTTAATATTCCTTCACAATTAAAGCAAAATAACTCACCTCTATTTTCTTCTTTGAAATATGAGATGTAATTTTATTCAACTTCTTCTTCTTCTCTAGCTTCTTCCCTTGCATAAAGGTCTTGTAGCTTGTCCCAAATATCTTTTACTGATGCACATGATCCCACCTTGGATTTCACTAAATTTTTCAATCCATACAGGATGGTATCTATTTCAAATTTGTTGTTCCTTCTTGCTTCCTTCTGAGCTGCAGTCTTTGGTTTCTTCAAAGCATTGTATCCTGAAGCAACTGAGAACCAAACATCTACCCCAATAGATTTCAAGTAAGTTTCCATTATATTACTCCAGTATTCAAAATTTATTCCATAAAATGGTGGAATCCCATTTGGAATGTGGTCATGGTCATCCATCTCTGCTCAGAATTTTCCTTCTAGTGGTTAAACTGTTCTGAAGGCAACCTACTCTAATTCCAATTGTTGATACTGAGAGCAGGGTGAATCAGTATCAAGTACAATTTCAAAAAAAAATTCAACCTATACTTCAACTAGATTATATATTCAATTATATCCAATGAACATTGAACAATAGTAGAAGAGGTACACCAATACACCACAATACACCATGCACAATATATGAGAAATACTCAACAATTATTGTTCAAGGGAAGTAATGACTTCCAAGGGAAGCTACGAATTCCAAGTTCAAGGGAGGGATAAACCTCCAAGGGAAGATACAATCCTCCAAGATAAAGAGGGGGTTAAAGCCTCTATCCTTGCCCCTTCCTTCCACCCAAGAGTATACAAAAGATAATAAGCCTTACATCACCATGTCACTGATAATATCATCACTGGAACATAACCATACTCAGAAATTTGAACCAAATTCCAATATGTGCCTTCTTTCTCAAGCATTTTATTATGTATGCTACATGTTTCACTAATAGCCTGCGTATGTACGCACCCTAATACACTAATAGCCCGTGTATGTATGCACCTGAATACACTAATAGCCCACATACACCTCAGAACACTAGGGTTTTTGTGATTCTAAAACTTCTAGTCCTTTCAGGTTTCGGCACCTCAGACTTACTCCACGCTAAACTCTACACATACTCCTAGCACAAGTGCAGACCCACTTATGATAGTTCCATCAAACTTGCTTGGATGATAAAATGATGTATCTTCAATGTGTATTTATACTTTTTGTGACACTTCCTTTTGTCATTAGGGCCGACCTGACCCTTTCTTATTTTGTAGTTCTTTTCTTTAATTATCTTTAGGGCTGACCTATACTTCTTTCTTCAGCTCACTTTTTCATCTTCAAAAATTCATTTACTTTCTTGGATGATAAAATGATGTATCTTCAATGTGTATTTATACTTGTTGTGAAACTGCCTTTTTTCATTAGGACCAACCTTACTCTTTCTTATTTTGTAGTTCTTTTCTTTAATTATCTTCAAGGCCGACCTATACTTCTTTCTTCAGTTCACTTTGTCATCTTCAAAAATTCATTTCTCCTCAAGCATGAGGATCCACATGACGTTCCACCTACCAACGAAAACAACATGATGTATACTATCCATCCATTGGTGTTTTATCTGCATGTGCATTGTCCTTCATGTCCAAATATCTTAATCAATATTTTGGTCCAAAACTGATGAATAGGGTTGACATCAATGACAACAACCAATCTTACAATAATAGATGATCTAAATTCGATGGAAAGAGACCCACTAAAATGAGAGCATTAGGTAATCTCTCATCAGTTAGAATGATGTACAAAGCAATAGCTTGATGATTAGGAGGATATTAGAGGAATAGTATGTTCACGAACCAATGACCCTGTGTGTCTCTCGCATGCACCAGATGTAACTAGTGCACAAAAAATAACCTCTGAATAGAAAAAAATAAGTAATACTATCGAAAAAGGTGAGGAAACCACCAATAAGGTTAATGGCATCAGAGACACTACACAAATCCCAATGTGTCAATAGATTTATTGTCGTTGAACATAAGGGAAGCCCCCATTCAATGACCAATGAGTAGATGTCAATTGTTGGGTTCAAGGTTACCTACCCATAATGAAAGTAGGACTAGGATGCATGGTAGGAATACAACTTCATGTGACTTTGAAATACACTTAGGGTATGGCCGACATGCAAAGTCAAGAGTTATGAGAAATGGATGACACAGACTTATATAATTCCTTTGAACAAGAGCATGAGACATATGGATAACTCAGGAAACATAGACTTGATGATAAAACTTCATGATGTAGGAGGCATCAAAAAAATCTCCATAAGGAATGGAATAATAACCAGTCAGAGAAGTAAACACTAAGTAAAGATCTCAACTTCCTAAGTTCATGCTAAACCCAAACTTTGGATGACAATGCACTCAAAAGTTTTTTCTCTATTCAAAGGCGACATGACTGCTTCTGATATGTGTTAAGTTCCAAATACTTTCATACAGAAACACCACAAAGTTCAAAGAACAATACAGAAGAACCACACTTTTATTATAAGAAAACCATTGAGGTAGGGAAAAACCATACAATGGATCCTATTATGGAAGGGATCATCTCTTGTTCACTTTCATCTTCGAGGAGGCATCCTCTTATTGATCTACAACTCACAATACAATAATTTTATTCATATCTCATTACATTGCTTAAACCCCTTTATATAGTGCTACCATCACCTAAGAACCTTCTAGAGGAGGAATCTTCTAGAAGTAGAACCTTATAAGAAGTCCTCTTACATTTATTATATCTAACTACCCATTTATTATATCTAACTATCATAGTGGGCCTTATTTAATAATATAGTGGACCTAGTCCACCTTACATTGAATGGCCTTCACTACTATCATTATGGGCCCTCTGCCCCCCCCATTACCTCTATAGCTACCTAACATTACACCCCCCTTATGAAAGTGTTTCCCTCATCGCTTGATGTACAAACATATACTAGGGTCCCATGGATAAGTGTGGACCATAGTGCTAAAGTAGACTAGAGAACTAGGTTCTCATGGATAAGTGTGGACCATAGTGTTGAAGTAGACTAGAGAACTAGGGTCCCATTAAGAAAAGGAATCCACCATGATGAAGTAGTCCAACTGTCATTGTAAACCAAGTTCCCATGTCCAATTGCTCATGTGAACTCCATATGAAAGATATCGACACCCAATAAGAAACTGAAAATGATGCTCCCAATACTGACACCTATCATGTGGATCCAAATAAGAATATCCATCCACATAGTGGGAAAGGGTCAAAGATGAATTTGGAAGGAACAATACTGTTGTAGAATATGCATGTTGGACACTGGTAATCATAACTAGCTCCTAATGTGTCACATTGATGTGCTCTACAGAAGGTGGAGTAGAATCATCAAATAAAAGATGGAAGTGGTTGTCATCCCAGAAATGACAACTATCCATATACCAATCTTCACAATCGGCCTCAAAATCATACCAACCATATATTTCTTGATTATATCCATCCCTGATGTCTGAAATAAGAAATATATCCTGCATTCTATCCAATGAATCTTGAATACTACAAAAACTATCATTGAGGCCATCTATAAGGTCATGCAATCTGCCATGCAATTTGCCATTCAATGTGTCATACAACTTTGAACGCTTCAGTGATCTATAGAATTTATTTGAGGGTTTGAGAGGAAATAACCATTGGAAACACCACATAAAATATACCAAAATAAATATATTAAAATAATTTATTCAATGGCATTGATATGGTAACAATCTGAACACCCTATGAAAAGTTATGAACTTTGCAATCTCGTTGTCGCCACGAAAAACCCAAAACAATAGTTGATTTTAAATCAACGATATCTTCACTTCCAAAGCTCTGATTTGGATGATTTTTTTTTTGAAAATGTGAGAGGAAATTAGATATGCAATTTGTTTTGAAAAATTCAACCTCAGATTCTACAGAAATCAGAAAAATCACGCGGCCATCCGTGGAAAAAAAAACGCTGAAAATTGCAGATTTTAAAATGAAAATAACTTGACATGAATTGTTAAGTACCTGAATAGATATGAAGATAACTCTGAAAATAAATCCACAATATCAAAAATAATAATCCAAACCATTCACCAAATATTTAACACAAGAAATAGAGAAAACCCTTGAGGTAGGGTAACACCATATATTATTTCTTATGGAAGGAATGCACTCCTCAAGAAACACTTGCTTGTTACAATGAAAACATTCTTCACTATGTTTCATTACATTGCTTACACTTATTTATATATCTCTCTCTATCTCCTAGGAACCTTCTCGAGAGCCTTCTCACATTTATTACATTTAACTACCATAGTGGGCCTTTATTAATATAGTGGACCTAGTCCACCTTACATTGAATGCCCAAATTCTCATATATTAAATGACTTCCACTAATAATACATAACCACATTCTCATTGAGTACCTCCTTAGGTACCCCATATTACCTCCCTAGGTATACTACATTCCATCCCCCTTCACATGTTTCATCCTCTAAAGATGAGAATAAACCATACAATATGAATAGCTAAGTAGTGTAGCCAACTGGTACCAAGTAATACCGGCCATTCATACCAATGGAAGTCAAACATGATGTCCATCTACTGCCTTTACACCCTGATCTTTCTCTGTGTCATGATAGTGCTGGTAGTCCTGCATGCACCTCTTGATTGGTTTCCTTTCTGGTGCCCTGCTAGTGCATAAATGTGTTGATACACACGCCCTTTCCTTGATGATTTTTGTGTCTCTATATGATGTGGATGGCGATATACAACAACTGTAGGAATATGTTATTTTTTCTTCAAATATGCAACGCTTTGTGTCTTTGAGTCAATGACCTCCTTAGCTTCCTGATTATATCCTTCCTTTATTTTTTCTTCATCTCCTTGGGTAGAATATGCCTCTTATTCAACTTCATACTTGACAATAAATTCTTGGATATACTCCATGGGCCCATCTTTCTTACTAAGAGACACATCCTACAATGTTATTTTCTTTTTCTTGTACCACAACTTCAAAAAATTCTTTTGCACATTAATATGAAGGGTACCCACTGATTCTATCCAAGGATATCCCAAAAAAATATCCAATTAATCTATGTACATAACATACAAATCTGAATGCAACACATATTTATCCATACTAATCTTCAAATCTTTAAAAATTTGAACATGTTTACCCTCAACTTGTGTGTTTTGGATATTCTTGGTAGGAATTTGCAATCTATTAACCAACTGAACATTGAGAAAATTTTGTTGGCAAATCTTGTTTCTCCCTTTAGAATCATGAGACCATTTATATAAAATAAATTTTTCAAGTGCTTCATCAAAAAGTGCCATCAATGGGCTATACCTATGTGATTGCCACTAAATGACTGCATCATCTTTTAAATAACACGATACCCAATGTTTCCAATCCTCTTTCGAAAATAAATTCAAGTATTTTATGAATTATTAAATATTAGAGCCATCATCGTTTCCAGTAAAAAACATCTTTCTTGGGATAAATCTTGAACAAAAACTAGGATTAAAAATAACTTATTGCAGAAAATCACAGTTTTTTCCAGAAAAACCCTGAAAACAGTTGAATTTAAAATGCTCATAACTTCACTTCCTAGACTTTGTTTCGACTGATTTATGTTTTTAAATTGGGTATTTTTTCGAGAAGAATTAAAATATCCAATTGGTTTGGAAAAATTATACACATAAAGTTTCATATATGAACCTGAAGTGCGCCACCCTCTTTTTTTTTCCTAGAAAAATCTGCAAAAGAAGCAAAATATTCTTCCCTTCTTTGGACAAGGAAAGTTCTTTGATACCAATTGTTAAGTTACAAATACTTTCATACATAAACAAAAAAATTTTCAGAGAACAACAAAGAAGAACCACACTTTTATTATAAGAAAATCCTTGAGGTAGGGAAACACCATACGATGGATCCTATTATGGAAGGGATCCTCTCATGTTCACTTGCCTCTTCGAGGGGGCATCCTCCTAATTAGCTACAACTAACAATACAATATTTTTATTCATATCACATTACATTGATTGAACCCCTTTATATAGTGATAACATCATTTAATAACATTCTAGAGGGGGAATATTCTAGAAGTAGAACCTTCTAAGAAGTCCTCTTACATTTATTATATCTAACTACCCATTTATTATATCTAACTATGATAGTGGGCCTTATTTAAAAATATAGTGGACCTAGTCCACCTTACATTGAATTGCCTCCACTATTATCATTATTGTCCCTCTAGGCCTCCCCATTACCTCTCTATCTACCTAACAATATGAGATAATATTATTTTCTCCCACGTAATTTTTGTTTTTTCATAGGAAAATAAATGCTATGATACAAGAGAGGAAACGAGTGTCACGAGTAAGCAACTAGCTCCAAATAGTGTAAAATACCTATGTTGAATGAAAGGAAGTGCATGTGAGGTGTGGAAACTCAAGAGAACGTTTCCTGTTAGAGTATAGGGTGTCAATATGCAAAGGATATAAAAAGGGCTCTACTTGGCTAGTGATGTAAATTGCTAAGGTAAGAGGCTTGTAATGAGAAAGAGGGAACCAAAAATAGGATCAATACTGCAAGAAGGATGACGAAATGTGATTACAAATTAACTCCAAAGAATTTTATGTTTTGTAGATTTAGTCTCTAGGCCTGAAAAAGTATAAAATTGTTGGAAATACTAAAACAACTGAGAGGGGGGGTGAATCAGTTGTTTATGAGATTAAATAATATTATACCTCTTAAAAATTATTAATATTCCTTCAAGTGATCATCAACAACACACAACATATGTATAGTAAAATTAAAGATCATCAGTCACACATAAAGTATACAGAGACAGATTTTCACGAGGAAACCCATAAAGGGAGAAAACCTCTTCTTCTTCGAAATGATAGGCAGTCTTTTTCAGTTCTATACATCATTTACAATTGAGCACCAACTCAATGTGAGGCTACTACCTCTATTTTACAAGTTGCAACTTGTTTGAGAGCACCAACTCTCTGGTTTCTCTAGCACCCACTAGAAGGAACCACCAACTCCCTGAATGTTCCAGCACCAACTGGATGGAAGCACCAACTTCCTGAAAGCTCCAGCACCAACTGGATGGAAGCACCAACTTCCAGTTACACAGGCTCCAACTTGTATAACAGAGAACNGTTCTCCCTAGCACCACCCTGCCACCCTTGTTTCTCTGGCTACAACCAGATGGAAGTTACAACTTCCTGTGTTCAAGCCCCCACTTGAACTTCTGAGGACAACAGTCCTCCCAAGCACCTCCCAACCACCCCTGAATATGAAATAATGAATACACAGACAACTATTCAGATAATTCTTACCAGTCTTTCTCTGTATCTGATCTTCAACAAACTGTTCTGCAATTCTTCTCTTCTTTAATAGGTCTACTCTGCATCATATTCTTCTATCATTCAGCTCTTCTTCTTCTCTGCCTGTCATTAAATTTCATGCTCAACATCTTCTCCTTTCTCCTTTCTTACTGTTTCGTTCTTTTTCCATCCAGAACAACCAACCCAATTCAGTCTCACTCATTTTCTTTAATACACGCTTCCTTGATGATTCCACTTCCCCTTCCAATAGGTAATACAAGGACATCTGTCTTGGTAACTGAAACGCTAACCAATTTGTCATGATCAATCCGTTTCTCTTAACAGATTCATAACTGAAGCGTTAATGTATGAGAAAGAACAACAGCCCTCTGATCACTTTCAAACCTTATCCGTACCATTAGATAATCTTTATAATTCTTGCCTTTTAAACCAGGTTTCAGCACTTTAATATGCTAGTCCTCTTGAGGTTAGCTCCCGGTCAATCTGACTGTGACTCTGTGACCACAACCTTACCCCGTCGGGGCTACGGGGTTTGTGATGCCTCAATGCATACACCCGCGTGATTCTCGATCATCCAAATCTCGACGTTCCTTTCATATGCTAGCCCTGCTGGCTATAGGCCTTGGCCCATATGATCGTCAACATGTGACCTCGGTCAAACCTCTCATCGGGGTTTCGGCATTTTTGATGTCACCATGGACATGCCTAAAGAATTACCGATCCTCCGATCCCCGATTCTACGATGAAGGAAATCAACGGTCCAGATCTCATTCTTGCTTTAACGACTACTATCAAATTGCGAAATCGCATATCGTGATTTCGGGGTTTTCATTGTCGAGTGAATTGAACATTTCAGAGTCCCGATCCATGATTCTCCGATGAAGAAAATCAACGGTCCATATATCATGCTTGCTTTAATGGCTGCGATCAAATCACAATATTGCATATCGCAATTTTGGAGTTTTCGATGTCAAGTGAATTGGACATTACAAAATCCTGATCTTCGATTCCCGATACTCTGCTGACGTCACTCGTGGTTTGACACGTGTTAAATATTTCCATGTGTCACTCTGATTCGTGACTTTCATGTGCCTGAAATTTTGAATCTGTCTGACACCTATCATTACCTGGTTGTGCCACGTGTCCCTATCTGACGTGAGTTGGATTGATAGTCTAGATCACATGTTGATCTGACGGTTCAGATTCAGTCAGGATTTCCTTCATCGTGATTTCAGGGTTTCTGTTGTAATTGAACACGGGACTCGTGAAACTCCGATTCCCGATTCTTCGATGAGCACAACTCTGACGGAACCCGATCCTTTGCAACCTGTCCTTGCAGATGGACGGTCCCTATTCCTTTAGGATTTCGAGACTTTCGATGTCTCGATTCACTTGTCACCGGGATCCCTGATTTCCCGATGGCCAATATCTTGATGCCTCACTAGAATTCTAACACGTGTCCTGCCCAGATCAACGGCTAGGATTCTCTCTCTAGTATCTCGATGACTTGTCCAGGATTTATCCTTTGCATAGTAGGGCTTAACCCCTGCGTGACTCTTACAGATCCGACGACTGTCGGTTTTTCGTCTTAGATCCTATGTTTCAGATCTGTTGTCCCTCTCTGCGTTCCTCTTGAGGCTTAACCTTCGTGTACCTTTTGCAGATCCGGTGACTGATGGGTATCTGCTTCCAATATGACGGCTCAGATAACTTCTTCTGCACACCTACTCCTGCTCTTAATCTCTGTGTAGCTTCTCTCGATCCAAAAGCTGTCGCGATTTCTGATTAAGATCCGATAGCTCTTGGTCTCTTTCCCTCTGAACTTTGTCTTCTGTTTGCCTATCATCTTCACTGTTGCCATCAATGGCAAGCATTCGTTGTCTGTTTACTGAATTTTCCAACAATATCCCCCTTTGTCATTGATGGCAACATTTGCATTCAGACCCAACTCTCCTCTGCATTCGGTCATTCGGACTCGACTCTCCTCTGCATTAAAAAAAGATATCTTTTCTCCCCCTTTGACATCAATGCCAAAGAAGAAATATTCTCCCTCTGATCTTGTTGCAAAAACAGACTCCCCCTGTCATATATAAGCATTTAGGAAAATCACTAGATATTCAATAAGCACTCCCCCTGACCAGGTGCACATATTAGACACAAGAGTTTGTAACCCCCAGCTTTTGACGAAGATATTCAAAAGGGGTTGCAGCTAATGGTTTAGTAAAAATATCAGCAATTTGTTCTGTAGAGGGTATATAGTTCAGTTGAACAATTCTGTTTGATACTTGTTCTCTGAGAAAATGATACTTTATAGGAATATGCTTAGTCTTGGAATGAAGAACAGGATTCTTGGAGACACTTATGGCACTAGTGTTATCACAATGAATTGGAATAGGATCAATGTAGGTTACCTTCAAATCTGCAAGAGTTTGTATCATCCATAAGATCCGTGTGCAGCAAGTAGCAGCAGCAATGTATTCTGCCTCTGTAGTGGATAATGAAATAGATCCCTGCTTCTTACTAAGACATGCAACTAATGAGTCACCCAAAAATAATGCTCCTCCACTGGTGCTTTTTCTCTCATCAACACAGTGTTCAAGGATAAATTCGTGAGTGCGGACACAGACCAATCTCCACAGATCCACCCGGATCTGGAACAAACCGTGACAGAATACTACTCTTTCCCTAGTTTTAGAGTGTTGAATGGACAAAAGAGGAAGAATGAT
>JASDQU010103239.1:161423-186407 GCA_032191745.1 Picea mariana | reverse complement strand
CATCAACAACATACAACATATGTATAGTAAAATTAAATACCATCAGTCACACATAAAGTATACACAGAGACAGATTTTCATGAGGAAACCCATAAAGGGAGAAAACCTCTTCTTCTTCGAAATGATAAGCAGTCTTTTTCAGTTCTGTACATCATTTACAATTGAGCACCAACTCAATGTGAGGCTACTACCTCTGTTTTACAAGCTACAACTTGTTTGAGAGCACCAACTCTCTGGTTTCTCTAGCACCCACTAGAAGGAAGCAACAACTCCCTGAATGTTCCAGCACCAACTGGATGGAAGCACCAACTTCCTGAAAGCTCCAGCACCAACTGGATGGAAGCACCAACTTCCAGTTACATAGGCTCCAACCTATATAACAGAGAACACTTGTTCTCCCTAGCACCACCCTGCCACCCTTGTTTATCTGGCTACAACCAGATGGAAGTTACAACTTCCTGTGTTCAAGCCCCCACTTGAAATTCTGAGGACAACAGTCCTCCCAATCCATTTCTCTTAACTAACTGAGCGTTAATGTATGAGAAAGAACAACAGCCCTCCGATCACTTTCAAACCTTATCCGCACCGTTAGATAATCTTTATAATTCTTGCCTTTTAAACCAGGTTTTAGCACTTTAATACGCTAGTCCTCCTGAGCTTAGCTCCCGGTCAACGTGACCGTGACTCCGTGACCACAACCTTAACCCGTCGGGGCTACGGGGTTTGTGATGCCTCAATGCATACACCCACGTGATTCCTGATCGTCCAAATCCCGACGTTCCTTTCATATGCTAGCCCTGCTGGCTATAGGCCTTGGCCCATATGACCGTCAACATGTGACCTCGGTCAAACCTCTCATCGGGGTTTCGGCATTTTCGATGTCACCATGCACACACCTACAGAATTCTCGATCCTCCGATCCTCGATTCTACAATGAAGGAAATCAACGGTCCAGATCTCAGTCTTGCTTTAACGGATACTATCAAATTGAGAAATCGCATATTGCGATTTCGGGGTTCTCATTGTCGAGTGAATTGGACATTTCAGAGTCCCAATCCCCGATTCTTTGATGAAGAAAATCAACGGTCGATATCTCATGCTTGCTTTAACGGCTGCGATCAAATCGCGAAATCGCATATCGCGATTTCGAAGTTTTCGATGTCAAGTGAATTGGACATTACAAAATCCTGATCTTCGATTCCCAATACTTTGCTGACGTCACTCGTGGTTTGACACGTGTTAAATATTGCCACGTGTCACTCTGATTCATGACTTTCATGTGCCTGAAGTTTTGAATCCGTCTGAAACCTATCATTACCTAGTTGTGCCACATGTCCCTATCTGATGTGAGTTGGATCGACAGTCTAGATCACATGTTGATCTGACGGTTCAGATTCAGTCAAGATTTCCTTCATCGCGATTTCGGGGTTTCTGTTGTAATTGAACACGGGACTTCTGAAACTCCGATTCCCAATTCTCCGATGAGCACAACTCCGATGGCACCCGATCCTTTGCCACCTGTCCTTGCTGATGGACGGTCCCTATTCCTTCGGGATTTCAAGACTTTCGATGTCTCGATTCACTTGTCACCGGGATCCCTGATTTCCCGATGGCCAATATCCCGATGCCTCACCAGAATGCTGACGCGTGTCCTACCCAGATCAATGGCTAGGATTCTCTCTGCAGTATCCCGATGACTTGTCCGGGATTTCTCCTTTGCATAGTAGGTATTAACCCCTACGCGACTCTTACATATCCGACGACTATCGGTTTTTCGTCTCAGATCCTATGGTTCAGATCTGTTCTCCCTCTCTGCATTCCTCCTGAGGCTTAACCTTCATGTACCTTCTGCAGATCTGGTGACTGATGGGTATCTGCTTCCAATATGTCGGCTTAGATAAATTCTTCTGCACACCTACTCCTGCTCTTAATCTCTGCACAGCTTCTCCCGATCCAACAGCTGTCAGGATTTTCGAGTGAGATCCGACAGCTCTCGGTCTCTTTCCCTCTAAACTTTGTCTTCTGTTTGCCTGTCATCTTCACTGTTTCCATCAATGGCAAGCATTCGTTGTCTGTTTACTGAATTTGCCAACAAAAATAATACCCAGGAGAAGTCTTCTAGCTAATGGTGACTAGAGTATTCATTTTTCGTAAGTAGTCTACTTGGTCCAAAATAGGGTTAAATTTACACCAAATAGACGTCCTTTCAAATCCATTTAATGAGTGTGAAAGAGACAGGTGTTACACGTCAAAATTTCTCACTTCGATAATGTCTGATTGTCATTGTCGCAAGTGTCACAAGTTTCACAAACATCATATTTTCATCTCGCATGTGTCACATTGCATACGAAATCATAAGAACACTTGGTACACCCTCTAAGACTTTTTAAAAGAGGAAAGCATGTCATTTGGAAAAAATTACAAACTTTTTTCCATGAATAAAGATCATCTTAAATGATTGTTTGGAGATCAACGCTCACATGCAGGGAGCGTTAGTGCTCCTTGTCTACTTATTAGGGAGCGCTACAATGATCTGTGGCCGGCTTTAAGGGAGCGTTGATCTATTTAGGGAATATTGGGGAGTAATTCCCCTTATCTCTAAGGACAACTAGAAATCATCCGAGTTAGTTTGACTTGAATCCAAGTTATAAGTTGAATCTAAGGGAAATATCACAACTAATGGATTCATATCCTCAACTTATTCCAAAAATAGTTAAGATGGTTGAGCCTCTCAAAGCCTATATAAGGAGGCATTCTCATGGTGAAAAAGGGGAGAATATCAGTGAAAAGTATTTTCATTATGATCATGGTTCTTTCAAGCAAGGGGTTGGACAAGGAGAATTTGGTGAGGCTGATGCATCTACATCTACAGATTGTAAGTACCTTGTTATGTTCTCATTAATATATATATATGCTTGTCCCATTTCCTTCAAGTATGTGTATGTTTACATTGGCTTGTCTCTTCTTGATATATCTAGTTCAAACTAATCTTGGTATAATAGGAAGCATACATTGTCTTTGTTGTCTATTGAATTGCAGAACTCATTAAAGGGCTTGAAGATCATGTTCAGCTTGGACCGAGAAAGGACAAGTTTAAGAAAAAGGTACATCATGATTTCTTCCTCTTTTTCTCTTGACCTGTTTAACTAAATTTAAAGGAATGTTAGTGTTCTATGTTAGCGATTTTTTGTCTTTCTCATAGGGGTCTAAGATCCAAGAGGATATTTACCTATCTACAGGGGAATTTTCTTACAGAAATTGGTGACTCCACTGGGGATCAAAGCTTTCAGTTTCAGTTTCTTTACTTGTTTTTGTCTTATATTTTTCTCGTCTTCATATCCTACTCACTGTATGTTTCCTCTTTTATACATGTGTTGTCAGTCCTGAAGTCATTTTACACAGGTTGATGATCAAGACTTCCTAAGTTTTTGTTTTCTGGGTTAATTCTTTTTCATCCTCACAAAACAACGCCCTTCTTCCTTTATAGACACAACATTGATTTTAGTATCGCCACTCCCCTACAGTTCTTTAGGGAGTGTTGTAGCGCTTTGGTGCTTATACAACCAGATCGTCGATTTTTCTCTCTATTGAAAAGTTGTTGGATATCTGTGCTGGGTGTGATTTTTTGGGTTCTTCTTTTGCATAGGATTTTTTTGGTTAGTTTGTGTCTTCTATAAATCTTGCAACCTGTTTCTTTCTAATATTTTTTGGTCTTTTCTTGGATTTTTAAAGATATTTCCTTGTTTTTATAAATCACTCTTTCTCTTTGAGGATTTGAGTTCATTTTCCATACTTTCTCGTTCATTCGATCATTTGAAAGTTGTTACAAGGAAGCCTGGATCTTTGTATTGTTCCATTTGGTCTTTGATCTTTGTATCTTTCCAAGAAAATTTCTTGAGTGAATTTTGTTATTTTGGCTTTCTTTTTGAGAATTTTAAATTTGTTTTTTTTTTCTTATTATATTGTTATGAGAATTTTCTTTTGTTTATATGACATTTGCTTCCAATTGTCTAAAATTGCAAATAGTGAAATCATGTTAGCATAAGAAGCATTGAATCAAATCAATTTATGTTCATATCTAAACAAAGGGATATATTTTCATGATTAGTTTTTGGATATTAGAAACAATTTATTAATAATTTAGAATCAAATTGGAGTCTTGTTGAAAGCAATTGCACGAAAATTCTGCATTTTTGTGTTTGATAGTGAACGAAAGAAATTTGTTATCCTTCCCATAAATAGAAGTTCATTTTTATTATAAATAGAAGAAAAAATTTCTTATCATTTTTATTTTTCTTCTTTGGGATTTGAGTTGTAATATCATCAGTTTCACTCTCATTCACCTCTGAGTAAAGAAGAACCATCAAAATCAACTAATTAAAATTGATCTAGAAACATTTTCTTTTTATATTCTTCTACCAACATTAGACTAGGATTAGTGCTTTGGATTAGGTTGTGAGTACAACTCTCCAAAGAATTCAAAAAAACTTAGCATCTTGCGATAGGGAGAGAAAATAATTTTTTTTTTACAAGCATAGCTGGGATCCCCCTCTCACACAGGGGTTATGCACAAGGTTGCGTTTGAGAGAGCCATGGAGATTATCCCTCTGCGGTTTAACCATTTGTAGTAGTAATATCGTATATTGGGGGTTCTTCTTGAGGTCCAACTGTCTTCATTTGGTCTCGGTGCTTCGTGAATTCTGAATCTGTTCAGGGTCCTATAGAGTTCTACCAGTCCACTTGTTCTCAGTTCTCTTGAGGCATTTCATACTTGTTATCCTACCCATACATTCGGACTGGACTGTCGACTGTACCCGCCCAAAAGTTGACTGTGAGTTGGTTTCCTTAGTAGCCATAATATTTAGGGTCTTTACATAAGGTGACAGTGAAGGGAAGTCTTTGTTGTACCTAGAACAACCATTGGTCAAACTCACTTGGGCTCCTTGGAGGGTAAATCCACAATTATTGTGTGGAAGCTTGCACCAAGGTGTAAGTATGTTAAGCAGGTCGCCATTGTAACCTTTCCACCCATTCATATCCTATCCCATTCTCAATTTGATCATGCGATGTTTGATTTCATCACCAACTAGTATGGTCATTGAGAGAAGGTTTGTTTGTTTGTTGGTTCTTCTAGATTTTTTAGCATGTGTTGATTTAATAATTTTTCAAGATTTAGCATGTATATGATAAAGGTCTTCATCGATCACATAGGATGCAAGGGATTCCTCTGGAAGAAAGCTACAAATCCTTAAATCCTAATTCACCATAAGACATTTACCATGAAGAGGTAGAAAATCACTCTGATTCAAGGAGTGTTACTACTCCTTTGTTAGAAATTCCTGAAAGTGCTTGGGTTACCGTTGAGGATCCCATTACTCATACTACACCTATGTCAGAAGATCCTATTGAACCACTCCTTGTTCAATTAGACTCATATGGTAATATTATAGAAGAAGAAGTCCCTTGTTTTCCAGTGAGACCAATTATCGAGACATATATGGGATCCACAGAACCAATTTTAATGATCAATATAGGACCCTCGTTCGTCCTACTAACATAGCAGATCCACATCAGACACTTACTCATTTTGTATGGAAGACTCCATCGTGACATGATATTTATGAACATTTTGAACTTATTCAACAACCCCTTGATCCTCATGACCCTCTTGTCACTGAGGAAAGACCATCCAGTCAGACTATTGATCATCCCATCGAATAGGTAATCGATCCTGCAGCTATGTCAACACAAATCCACCTTAATGATGGAATCATAACACCTAATAATGCATAAGGTACTTCAACCGTTACTCCCACTGTTACACATTTTCACACTACAACTCCTCATGTTCCACAAGATCCTGTTGGAGCACCTTTACATCAAAGAATGCAGACCCTTTCCAGACATACACAACCAACTGTAGGAAAAATCCTGACTGTCGAAGACCACCGTCTAGTGGGACTATCCCTCTTGGGGAAAAACCATCATTTAGTGGGCCCATCCCTCCTGGGGGACAAATACCTTTTCATGTTCCTTCTGGGGGACAACCCCACTTTACTAGTCAAACCAGAGCTGTCAATCAACCTATGACAGGGGGGAAACCCTCTTTTGCTGGAAACACTTCACAATCCTAGGGAGTACCTCAAGGAGGTACGTTTAATAAACCTTATCATGGGGGAAAATCATACCATAACCCACAAGGAAGATTACCAAATCATGTTCCTTTCGAATTATATTTTGGACAACCTTATCCAAGATCCCTCCTAAGATCCTTATGGACAACAACCATATCCTTCCCAAGGGTCTAATGTTTACCCTCCTTAGGGAAAAAATGTTTACTCTCCTCAAGGGAAAACTATTTATCCCCCACAACCAAATCAACTGACTTATACCCCTCAGAATCAACCTAGTTTCACCCCGCTCATGAACGTTCCTCAAGAAAAATTGAATCCTACCTATATTGATCAACAACAAACATATATGGGATGACCTACTAGATATAAGTATTCACCTCAACCATTTTACGGCCCCACTGGTGTCCCTATGCCACATTAGTATCACCCTCGTGTTAACTAACATCTACCTTTTCTGGACACATTGGATTTACCAGACTTGTCTCGGTTGACAAATGATCCCATATTACATTTTCCTTTTTGACCAGTAATTCTTGGTAAATTACCTTCCGACATCCCCAAATTTGACGGTAAACCTAGGGAAAACCTAAACAACCATGTGATGACATTCCATTTATGGTGTTCATCAAACTCATTGATGGATGATTCTATACGTTTGCATCTTTTCCAGTGCACACCCATGGGTTCTAAAGTCAAATGGTACATTGAACTTCAATGTGGTTCCTTTCAAGAATTCAACTCCCTAGCTATGGATTTTCTCATGCATTTTCAGTTACCCATCCCTTACGATATGGGTATTGAAATTTTAACCTCCCGATGTCAAACAAACTCTGTACATATATCTGATCACATTCATGAATGGAGACGATGATGAAGGTTGATTAAAGAGACCATTCCTGACCAACTATTGGTAGAGTGGTTTACTAAATATATTTTACTCCCAATTTCTTTTGATGTCGGCATGGGTGGTGTGGCCACTGAGGAAGAAGCCATTTCTTGAGCTCAGTAATTAGATTTGTTTTACTCCCAATCTGACACCTTGTATGAGTTGATTCCAAATGATACTCGTACTCCTACCAATCCATCCAAAAATTCTTCCATGAAACACACAGATGGAGTTATTGGTACTGTAAAAACCCAATCTTCATCACAGTCAACCATAATGACAAATTGCTTTGTTTCTGCACCTATTACCGGTTTGACTTCACTCTCCTCTACATCCCTCCCAACTCAAATCTTTGAGGTGAATGTAGTTCAATCTGCCTCTTCACAACAATCCGGGAGTAAGAAGAAACAAAAAATAAACCCAATAATAATAATAATAATAATGAACATCCAAAAAATGAACTCTACCACTTGCTGCTGAAAAGAAACCATAACGAAAACTGAAATTCCCATGTCTTATTTGTGGTGATGATCATTTCACCCGAGACTATCCACATCATGACGAACTTGCAAAGATTTTCAAAGGGAATTCCCAACCCACCGTGTTAACACTGCCTTTTACTCAATAACAGTCCATGGTTGCTCAAGCACTTGCCCCTCTTAGAGGGGGCAGTTCCAGCCACCCTCCTAGTGATTAAGCCTCAATGAGTGCTCATATTTATATGTTCAATGGGATTGATTTAACCACCCGCACCACGAGGTATGACACACCGGCTAAAACTGATAAAGAAAATGTCACTAACGGTACCCCACCAGATCCATCTCAGGCCTTCGTTAGTCCTCCATCAGGGTCACTTCAGATTGAGAAACCTACTTTTGAATCTATTTTATGCCCTCCTAAGAGCACTATTCAAAAGTCAACTTTTAATCCTAGTTCACGCGCCACCCAAAACTGTTGAAGGAAAATCTCCCTGCGGACAGGTAAATCTCTTCAAAGAGCTAGACTGTTAACTCTAAGACATAAAGTGCTTATCATGGTCACTGAATTCCTTTTAGATCTAGGTGGAATAGTGTGTGAGAAGGAAGGAGAAAAGAAGTACCTTTTACCAGTGTTTGTCCCTGCATGCTCTGAGTTGAGCTCCGGTATTTCTCTCTTCGATAAGCCCTGTAGACAAACAAAGTACGACCACTTCCTACTCTATCAAGATTAGTCTAAAATAGCTCTATCTACTAAAGAGAAAAATTCATGTGAGATTAAACATGAATTAGAAGGAAACAGACCAAGCAAATTACATTAATGAGGACAAAACATTGCTTACAGCCATAGATGAATTGCGGCAGTTTCGTCAAGTCCTCCTTATCTAACCCTTGCTCAAAAGATCCATGATCTGAATGATGATAGCTTCACCGATTTCTCCCTATGAGATCATAGGTCTCTTATTTCCAAATTATCTTTGTTCCAGCACCACTTATAATATCATAAGTTTGGTGTGATTCTCCTTTTCCATTCCTCTTTCACCATTATAAAGCTTGCTTATATAGCCTTGGAGAGGCTCAACAACTTGAGATATCCTTGAGGAAGGTGAGGATTTTCCTCCTTCAGTTGAGGATCTACCCTAAGATCATGGTTGGACTAGGGATTTGAGCTCAACTTCCTTCTAAGAATGAAAATATCCTTCCCCTATTCATCTCAACAACTCAACTGTTTCCTAAAATAGGTAGCGCTCCCTCAAAAGGGCACTCAGAGCACTATAGCGCTCCCTAGTAGTCTTTAGGGGAGGGCCAACTCTCCTGAGGGTAGGAGCGCTCCTGTAGAAGGGACAAAGAGCTTTATAACTCTCCCAGATAGTGTAAGGGGGAGCGCCAACACTCCCATAAGAGGTATAGGGGAGCGCTCCCCTCCTATAACTTAGTTTTTGAGGTGCTTTCAGATGGAAAAAGGTTTGCAAGCCTGCTGACTCATTTCTCCTCTTCCAAATCAAATGTTTGAGGTGTTTCAAGTGTCCTTCTCATGTCGTTATAGGCACGACATAGGCATCATGGAAGCATGCTTTCTTTGACACTTGCGACACTTGTGAGCAACATGTGACACTTGCAACACTTATAATGATGACACTTGCGACCAAAACTTGATTATGCAGTGGATGCTGTCACTTACATCAGGTGACCCAAAGGAGTGGAAGAAACTCAAAGGATTGGCTCAGTGAAAAGGTTTAGTGGATTATAATGCGTGCAGAAAACAAAGTATCGTGTTCAAGGGTGACTCTAAGAATTACTTGGTAATGTTCTCAAGCATCTACTTGGCTTTCTTCTTTCAAATTTCCCCCCATCTAGATAGATGAGTACCTCTTTTTAATTTAACGATCTCGAGGAGGGTAACACATGCTCGATATAACTCACCTTCGGTAAGTTCCTTTCCTTTGTTTAACGAACTGGAAGAAGTAAGGGTTCGGTCCCATATGGGCCTGTCGATGTTTGTTTTAGCAAGTCCAAAGACAGAAAACTCGAAGCTTTTTCATGATTATAGAGCTTGGAAAAACACTTAAAAGAGAACTCTCTCAATTCCTTTTTTGTAAAGTAGTCTGACGAGACCGAAAAAGAGATAAACTATCGCTCAACAGATGTTTTCTTCAAATACTTTAATGAGCGTAAAGAGAACAAGGTGCTCGGTAATCTTTTCATGTTTAGAGAGTCTGAAAAGAACTTAAATATGGCTCCATTGTTGTCCTTTTTCATAATGTTAGTCTCGCGAGGCCGAAAAAGAGATAAATTATCACTCGAAAGACACCCTTTCAAACCGTTTAATGAGTGGGAAAGAAAGCAAGATCACTCGACAATATTTTCATGTTTAGAGAGTCTGAAAAGAGCTTAAAGGAGACTCCAGGGGGTTCCTTTTTCATGTATCCATATAGGTTCGAAAAATAGATAAAATTCTACCCAGATGCATTCTCATGTATTTACAAGCACGAGAAAGAACAAAGACAAAGCTCGGTATGCCCCTAGCTTGAAAGCTAGTGGCTTAACTTCAGAATGATCAACAAAGGTTAGAGACATGCCCTCCAAGCTTCGATTCATTCACTGAAGGATAAGGGTGGATGAAAAGAAGGTTCAAGAGAGGTGACTGTTTCATTTTTTAACGAGCTTGACACAGGAAAAGAACTATGCTCAGGGCCTCTATTTCATTTTTTAACGAGCTTGCCACAGAGAAGAGAAACTATTCTCGTGGTTTCGTCAGGATCATGGATTCCAAGAGGATAATGATCTGGTAGGGTACCATGTCAAGGGACAAAACTCGGTCATGGCTTCCAAGAGATCTTCGTATGATGGAAGACAATCACTCTGGAAGTAACACATGTTGAGGGTGGTGACAAGGGTAGGGAGATCAATCTCCAATAACCCTATCGAAGAGATCACCATGTCAACTACCACATCCAAATCATCAGAAGTTGAGGTCATGGGAGACAACGCCACATAATTGACATGTGGCGGGGGCGATACTGTCTGCATATAAGAACCACTTAGGGAGGTAACCCAGTCAGGGCTGATGAATGAAAGTTGATCAATAGTCACAATTCTTCCATTGTGAGGGAAAGATATCACACAGAAAATGGTGGATACAAGAGCTTTCATAGCATAGACATAATCCCACCCAAGGAGTAAAGTGAAATCCAAGGGGTCTCGGACTACCATGAAATCAATAAAGACAGTTTTCCCTCCCAAAGTTACAGGAAACTGAGGAAGGATCCCTAAAGGTTGACTAGTTATTCTATTAAAAGCTAACAGATTTTGTGTAACCGGTGCAAGCTGCGGACAACCCAACGCGTACCAAGAAACAGAAGACAAAATACTAACAGACGCACCTTCATCTATCAGCGTTTGAGGAACATCCCAACCATGAACCTATACTGCAATCTAGAAAGGAATGTGAGAGGGAAGATGAGGTCCAATTAGCACAACCCAATCAAAAAGGATGGCTTCAGTACTTGAAGGGGGTTTCACAGGAGAAGGAGGAATGTCCCCTGGCACGGTAGAGTCTGTATTAACGGGAAAAACATGGGTAGTATCAGGTTTAATCTCTAGAAGGGGAGTATGATCGACCGATGATTGGATCGGATCAACCAATGGTGGACTTGGATAGACCACTTTAGCACTCTTCAGAGGAAGAGTGGGACTGACCGAGGAAGGGACTGGATCAATCACTTTGACATTTCTCAATGGAGGAATGGGATCGACCGATGGAAAAACTAGATCGACCACTTTGGCACTCTTCAGAGGAAGAGTGGGACTGACAGAGGAAGGGACTAGATCAGTCACTTTGACATTCTGCAATGGAGGAATGGGATCAATCGATGGAGAAACTGGATCAACCACTTGAGTTTCATTCTCCAAGGGAAGAATGGGGTCGACGAGTGGAAACGGATCGACCACTTTGGTGTTACTCTCTAATGGGAGAGTGGGATCAACCAAGGATGAAAACAGATAGACCACTTTGGTGTCACTCTTTTGATGAAGAGCGGGGCTGATCGATGACGGAACTGGATCAACTACTTGGGTTTGTGGTTCAATCGAGGAGGAAACTAGATTGACCACCTGATCAACTGGACTAACCGGGGATGAAACTGGATTGACAAGTCCATCAACCAATGATGGGTTGGATGAAAGCTTATGATAACCTTTTGGAAGTTGAAGTTTTTCCAAAAGAGAAGAATCCTCTTCCATGTGAGGACAAAGGTGAGAGTAATGATTACCCTTACATAACATGCAAGGGAACTTGACAGTTTTCTTCTTCTTACCAACCTGAACATCACTAGTTGACGGGGTATCATCAACATGACCGACAGAGGCCGATGACGTGGAGGACCACATTTCTAAGACCTGGGTAAGACCTGGGAAATCCCTCAGAAAGTGGTCACCCTTACAAAGGCTACAAGGGAATTTGGGTTTTGGATTCTTCATTTTAATCTTGTCGACCTCATCAACACTCCCAATAATATTAACAGTAACTGGTTTCTTAGAGCCAACATCTGATGTTGTTGGGGCCTTTGTCCTTTTCGGGTTCATCTTCTTCTTCTCTTTCTGTTTCTTGTTCTTTTGATCAACCTGGCTACTTGCTTTAGAGATTTCACTAGGCGAAGAAGAAGAAATGGAAGGAGACTTGATGGACGAAGAAGGTGAAAAATCGACATGAGGTTGATGTGTGGGTGGTGTATTGACATCCAAAGCATTAGGTGCAGTTGAAACATTGGGAGGATTTGGGATCACTGGAGTGGGGAAAAACCAAACTGGTAATCCAATAGTGAGTCCTGGAATACTCAGTGTGGCAACATATGAAGGATGAAAGTTTCCAAACGATGGAAAGTTATAAGGTTCCATAGGAAAAGGGGTTCCTCCATTGGTACTCCCAGGATTCGATGCCATTATCACTGACTCAAACTAAGGTCCACTAAGTAAAAAAAACAACACACGCTACGAATCTAAGAAGAAATCAATCAAACAAACCTTCCTACGATGAAACCACTAGTTGGTGATGAAATCCAACATCGCGAGATCAAAATAGGAAGGGGCAGGGATAGAGTGGGTGGATTGGTTATGTTGGTGACCTGCTTAATGGAATTATGCCTTGGTGCAAGCTTCCTTGTAGTAATTGTGGATTTACCCTCCAAGGAGCCCGAGTGAGTTTGACCAACGTCTGTTCTAGGTACAGTGAGACTTCCCTTCACCGTCACCTTGTGTGAGACCCTAAATATTGTGGCTACTAAGGTCACCAACTCATAGTCAGCCCCTGGGTAGGTATAGTTGACAGTCCAGTCAGAACGTATGGGCAGGATAACAAGTCCGAAATCAACCTAAAAGGATCCCACACATAATTGTGGGTATACCTTCCAGTGACCCCCAATATACGATCTGACCACTACAAACAGTTGGGCCACGGAGGGATAATATTCGTAACTCACCTGAATGCGACCTTGTGCCTAACCCCTGTGTGAGCAGGGGATCCCAGCAAGCCAATACGACAATTGGATTTTACTGTCCCTACCGCAAGATACTAATTTTGTTTGATAGCTTTGGAAATTTATCCTTTCAACCTATTCCAAATCCCTACACCTTAAACTAATGTAGGTTTGCTAACAAAGATGTAAAAAGTCTGATAAATTTTAGTTAAGCGTTGATTTTAATGGCTGTTTTTTACTCAGAGGGTGCATGAAAGTGAAACTGATGGAATGATGACTCAATTCCCAAAAATATGCATGAAATATGATAAGAAATCGTTCCTTTTCAATGAATACCTATTTAAGGGAAAGAGGAAGAGTCATTTTCACTATCAAACACTTGATAAGGAATGCCCTCAATCAATTTTATTCTCAATCAAATCCAATATGATGCTACAACATTTTAGAAATGAAAACTAATATGCAAACTAATGATTAAGATGTACTTTTGTCGTTTTCATGCGAATGATGATCAATTCAATGAAAAAATCATCCTACCAACTACCCTTTCAGATCAAGGAGATTCGGACAAGAAAACGCATATTTTTCACAAACAACACACCCTTTTGCAATCAAACAAGAGAAAGAAAATAAAAAATGAAAAAGGAAGGAGAAAGAAATTGGATCAGATGACCTCAAAGAACCAAAAGAGAAGAGTCATAGACTTCTAATGTCCTTCACTAGAGTTCCCGCTCAGTCGGATAGGAGAGAAGAAAGCAGGGGATCGATTTCAAGCTCTTTACAACAAAAACTCAAAAAGAATGAAGAAGGGCATAAAATATGAACAATAAGGTGTTTAATTCTCAATAGGAAGCATGTCAAAGATCAAAGGAAGACTCATTGAATCACAAAGAAGCTCAGCAAGTGAAGAAACAGGGTCTGGACCTCCAAAAAATGGAATTTTTGAAGAGATTTTGGGCAAAAAGGGATACTGCTCTGGTATAAGGGCCACCAGAGCATTATAAAGCTCTGTCTAACACTTCTAGGGAGTGATGTCACTCTGCTAACATGGGTAGGGAGGCACCAGGTTCAAAAAACTCACAAAAAAGTCCAAAATCCCAAAATTTTGATCAAATTTTGACAGGTAAGCTGAGTGTGATGGAGTGAAGAGTCAATCAGCAAATGCAATCAGATATGAAGGGGTGAACAAGGTCTGAACAAAATCATAGTGTAAGGCAAGGTCTATGAGAAAAAAAACAAAAATAAGAAAGTTTTGATTCTTCCCCAGTGGAGTCGCCAGTTTTCGTTGAAGGAAAATCTCCCTGCGGACAGGTAAATCTCCTCAAAGAGATAGATTCTTAACTCTAAGACATAAAGTGCTTATCATGGTCATTGACTTCCTTTTATATCTAGGTGGACTAGTGTGTAATAAGGAAGGAGAAAAGAAGTACCTTTTACCGGTGTTTGTCCCTGCACGCTCCGAGTTGAGCTTCGATCTTTCGCTCTTCGATAAGCCCTGTAGACAAAAAAAGTACGACCACTTCCTACTCTATCAAGATTAGATCGAAATAGGTATATCTACTAAAAAGACAAATTCATGTGAGATTAAACATGAATTAGAAAGAAACAGGCCAAGTAAATTACATTAATGAGGACAAAACATTGCTTACAACCATAGATGAATTGCGACAGTTTCGTCAAGTCCTCCTTGTCTAACCCTTGCTCAAAAGATCCATGATCTGAATGATGATAGCTTCACCGATTTCTCCCTATGAGATCATAGGTCTCATGCTTCTAAATTATCTCTATTCCAACACCACTTATAAGATCATAAGTTTGGTGTGATTCTCCTTTTCCATTCCTCTTTCACCATTAGAAAGCTTGCTTATATAGCCTTGGAGAGGCTCAACAACTTGAGATATCCTTGGGGAAGGTGAGGATTTTCCTCCTTCAATTGAGGATTTTCCCTAAGATCATGGTTGGACTAGGGTTCGAGCTCAAATCCCTTCTAAGAATGAAAAGATCCTTCCCCCATTCATCTCAACAACTCATCTGTTGCCTAAAATAGGTAGCGCTCCCTCAAAAGGGCACTCAGAGCGCTATAGTGCTCCCTAGTAGGATTTAGGGGAGCGCCATCGCTCCTGAGGGTAGGATCACTCCTACAATAGGGACAAAGAGCTTTATAATTCTCCTAGATAGTGTAAGGGGGAGCGCCAACACTCCCAGAAGAGGTATAGGGGAGCGCTCCCCTCCAAAAACTCAGTTTTTGAGGTGCTTTCAAATGGCAAAAGGTTTGCAAGCCTGCTGACTCATTTCTCCTCTTCCAAATCAAATGCTTGAGGTGTTTCAAGTGTCCTTATCATGTCATTATAGGCATGACATAGGCATCATGGCAGCATGATTTCTTTGACACTTGCGACACTTGTGAGAAACATGCGACACTTGCGACACTTATAATGACGACACTTGCGACACTATCAAAGTGATTATTTTTGATGTGTAACAAAAACTACAACATTATTGAATATTTGGCTCAAGCACCATGTGTGATGTCCACTCTTGAAGTTCTACAACATTTCCCAAGTCAACGTAGAATGCTCTTGGCTGCCATCGATGCCATTGATCCCAATTTGTCAAACAATATCACGTTTAACCTCGACAACTTCAAGTCACGCCTTTCTCACCAACTCGCTTTTCAAATTCATGTCCTTGTTCATAAACAACACATTCACTACACCATGTTGGATGAGGGAGCTTCCAATTGTGTCATGTCATTAGCGTGTTGGAAAGGGTTGAAATCACCCATGCTTAACCAATCCCCTACAATGTTATGAGTTTTCGATGGCTGAGGTTTCCATCCTCATAGACTCTTGCAGTCCTTAGCCATTCAGTTGGGAGGAAATACTGTCTTTGTGTATGTAGAGGTAGTCGATGCTCCCCTGGATTAAAACTTCTTATTAAGAATAAGTTGGTTTTACGCCATGACTGTCGGCGCTTCATCAGTGTATCGATGTGTACAATTCCCTCATCAAGGTAAAATTGTCACTATTGACCAATTATATTACTGCACCCCCAACATTCGAACTCCTCCCACTAACAATATTTCTTTATTGGGAGATAGTATGATCACTTATGAAAGTGTTGGTCTAGTTATTTAAAATAATCTTCCCTGATGGGTACTTCCCTTGCACCACTTCCTTCCACCACACAACATATCACCACAATCAATATGATCTCAACTATGGCCTGTCTGTCTTTTGAACCATTTGATCCTTGGGTTGTGCCTAGTCCTTTGGAATTCGATGCACTAGGTGACGCTATGCCACTTATTACAACTAAGGCTTCATACGATGCGATCCATTTTGCCTCTCCCTCTTTCTATGACCAACATCTATTGGCATCCAATAATTATTCATTGCCATCTTGGTTGAATTCCCTATCCTTTGCTTTCGACTACAACTTATAGATTTTTCCATCAGAAGAATCCATTATGGAAATGCTTAGTGTCAATGAGGTACCTTGGGATGACAACCATCATCGATCATATTTTCTTCCTAGTCTAGATGAAATTTAGGAAGATATACACTCTATATTTCCCCCCGATGTTGTTGATTCTCCCCAATCTCCTATACTTACCCAGGATACTTCTTCTGAGGGAAATTTAGGTAACATCTCTGCTACCATCTCTATCAATATTTCGATCAAAGAAGGTATCATAGAAAATTTTCATCTCGGTGCTAATTGTTCAATCGAGGAGGTGGACGCTTACACCGCTTTATTTAAACAATTCCATGATGTCTTCGATTGTACCTAAGAATAAATGTCAGGGATCGATCCATCGATCATTGTGCATGAAATAAAAAATTATCCAGGCGTTAAACTTGTACGATGAAAACTTCACCCAGTGCATCCTAAGAAAACCACAACCATAAAGATAGAAGATGATAAACTATTGAAATATGACTTTATCTATCATGTCCCCTTGAATGAATGGGTTTCTAAAATCGTTCCAGTTGCTAAAAAACAAGGAACCATTTATGTCTGTGTAAATTATAGGGATCTCAACAAGCCTTGTCCAAAATACAATTACCCTACACCCTTCATCGACCAAATCATTGATAATTGTGCTGGAAACATTATTTTCTCTTTAATGGATGGATTTTTAGGGTATAACCAAATTGACATTCTTCCAGCTGATCAACATAAGACAACCTTCATCTTCCCATGGGGGAATTTTATTTATAGGAAACTACCCTTTTGTCTAAAAAATGCTAGTGCTACATTCCAAGGGGCCATGTTGTATGCTTTCCACGATATCAAACATATTGTGGAACTTTACCATGATTATTTTCCCACCCATTCATCTAATCGACAAGACCATATTGGTCATTTACATGCCATTTTTCTTCGATGTCAGTTCTACCATATCCGTTTGAACCCTCACAAATGAATCTTCATTGTTGAATCATGTCGAATCCTCAGTTTCATTGTCTCCAAATATGGGATTAGGGTCGATTTCTTAAAAATCAAAGCTATTCTTGCTTTACCTCCTTCCAACGATCTAACCCAACTACAAATTTTGCAAGGGAAAGAGAAATTTCTTCACCGTTTATATGTAATTACGCCAAGATTACTAAAGTATTTATATTATTATTGCAGAAAGACACTCCTTTCATCTCATATGACACTGCTCAATGATCTTTCAATTCTCTTAAGCATGCATTGACCCATACACCCCTCTTTCATCCTTCGAATTGTGCACAAGACTATATCCTTTAATTGGCATCCTCTACTTCCACTATCGCTATGGTGTTAGCTCAATAGGACCCTAATAGTGATGAACATGTGATATACTATCTAAGAAAGAGTCTATCTGGTCCTGATCTCCGATAATCACACATTGAAAAGTTGTCTCTGGTAGCTGTCATTGTCATCCAGAGATTTTTCCTTTACATCCTGTTATGCACTACCATGGTCATTGCGGAATTGAACCCCATGTACCACATTTTGACATGTCAAGTCCTTGGGGGAAAATATTCCAAATGCATCATTATTCTTTAGGAATTTGATCTCGAGTTTACCAAATCAAAAGCTAAAAAGTCCTTGGTTTTTACAGAACTTATTTGCGATATTCCCCATGCTAATGAAGACAATGAACCCATTGATTCTCTTCCCGATGAATATTTGTTCCTCATTATCACGTCAGACCCTTGGTATGGATATATTATTCTCTATCTTCAAACCCAACTTTTTTATCCTGATATCTCTTGTGAAGAATTTCGTCGTATACAACACCATTCTAAATTCTACCTTATCATCAGTGACACTTTGTATCGCCATGGTAATGGCACTATCCTACGACGTTGTTTAACTCACGATGAGGCTGAACATGTTTTAAATGACTGTCACCTGGGAGCTTATGGAGGTCACCTTTCTAGGATGGCTACAGCCTAGAAAATATTATGTGTCGGTCATTTTTGGCCCTCCATATTCAAAGATTGTATTGAGGTTATCAAACAATGACCGCCCTGATAATGTTTTCACAAAAATGCACACACCCACCCTACTCCACTACATCCCATTGTTTCCATTAGCCCCTTTTACAAATGGGGCATTTATTTTATGCAATGTAAGCCTACCTCAGTCGAGGGGCACGGTTATATCATCATTGTCATTGATTATTTCACTAAATGGGCTCAGGCTATGCCTACATTCTTAATGATGGCCGTACTGCAGCCCTCTTCATTTTTAACCACATCATCACTCGCTTTGGTGTTCCACAAGCCATTGTCACTGATCACTGTTAACATTTTCAAAACCAAATGATGAGTGATTTACATGTCAAGTTGGGTTTTCGACATGAAAAATCATCCCCCTACTATCCTCAAGAAAATGAACAAGTTGAAGATATCAAAAAAGTCCTTAAAACCATGATCTAATGCATGGTGGGGTAAAATAAAACTTCTTGGCAATTGCAACTTTTCTCCGCTCTCTAGGATTACCACACCTCATTGAAAACTACAATCAGATTCACTCCTTTCCTACTGGTATATGGCCTTGAGGCAGTGTTACCAATCGAGTGTGAGATTCCTTCATTTAAACTTATCGTAGAAGTCCTGCCTCACACTTATACTGAAGAAGAATGACTCCAATATTTGAATACGTTGGAAGAAACATGTCACAATGTTGCTCTCATTAACGAGATGCATAAAAAATGAATGAGGTGTCAATATGACAAATCCATTCAACCTCGTGCTTTGATAGAAGGATATCTAGTCCTCATTTATGACCAGGATCACGTTAAGCTAGGTACAAGAAAGTTAGAACCTATTTAGCATGGACCCTATATCGTAAAACTTATATTACATAGAGGTGGATATGATCTAGTTGACTACAATGGAATATCTCTCGGTGAACCCTGGAATGGGATTTACCTAAAAAAATACTATGCATAGAACATCTAGCATGTGCGTTTTGTACACCATTGTACTATATTCTTTAGATTTGGTGTGTCTTTTCTCTTGCATGTAAAAGTTTTATTTTATCCGCTTATACTTTGTCTTGTGATTGCATGCACAGATGAAATATACCTTTCCCATATTTTTTGAGATTGAGGATGGCACTAGTTGACACACCCAGAACATAGATTCTCCAGCTTGGTTCATTTACCACTTTGATGAGTTTGTGAGTTCAGGAGGCATTTTCCTAGGATCAACAACCAATAATGTGGAAAAATATCACATTTTCATTGTACTTTTATCTGAGGCCTCCTCTCTAGGAATATCTCATATAATAATTAACCTAGACTCTCAACTCGTGGTTTGTCAGCTTAATTGAGTCTACATTGTTCACAACCCTATCCTATTGTGTCTCCACCTAGGATTTCGTAATCTTGAGAGAAGGTTTGAATTTACACAATACAGGAACATACAAAGAGAACTCAACAAAACATCATATAAGCTAGCAAATTATATTTTGGATCGATATCTTGCACATATATACAACTTTTAAAAAGAAATATATGACTCACATGTACATTAAAAACATTACACAAGATAATTTCTAACATCATTAGCACCACNATATATATATATATATATAATGAATGATAGAAAAAAGTTTGTTCACATCAAAAAGTATGTAATAGGGAAAATTTTGGGCACTCATTCCCATGATATCATCATGAAAAGAATACAAGACATATAGAGGATCTTATTCCTCTTGCACCATGTTGTTCTCCGAGAATCACACCACTGCACAGGCCACTCGTCGGACCAAATGGTTTAAACTCTCAGGAACCCCTACTGTATGCCTCTGCATATGTAGAGGTAGGTCTTGTCTCTTAAGAGGTGGGACACCCATAGTGAGACCTCATAGATTCCTTTCAACCTCCTAGAGTCCTCCCACTACCACCTTATGCTCCACAACTATATGAATGTATCCATGATGCCCTAGTGTTGGCATCTCTACCAGATGTGATGCACCTCTATCTACATGATGAAACAATACATCTATCAAAATCCCTCTTTGTACACATAAAAATAATATAAATTACAAAATAAAAAACAAATGACAATGTTTGGTTTCATACCTGACACATCCCAGTCAATACCCTCTAGAATCACTATGTCCACACTCCCCTGGAAATCCACTTCGGCATATGGGAAGTCCTCGATAACAATTAACTTCCTTCTCCACCAAGCAAAGAAGTTAGTTGTGAACTTAAACTCTAAGTCGATCCCCAATATCAAGGACAAACTTTTCCATCTTTCCATACGTGGATCAGTTGTCGTCCATGCCATCATCACAATATATGGATGTAGCTAAGGTATTCACTCTAGAATGAAAAAATCCAAGAAAGAACCATAGGCAAACTATTTCTTCTTCCCAATCCTGCACTTCGTGATTTGGTCCTTCATGTTTCGAAGGAATCCTGCACTCCAATTGAATAATCTAGGCTCCATGCATTGTAGAGAATAAGCCATTTGAGATTTTGAAGCCAAATGTGCACTTGTTCCACCTTCTAGGTTGGTAATGGAAAATAAAATAGATCGTGGTGTCAAATATATAACATCCTTGATCACAATGCCTCCACCAACTAATCATGACCTTGGAATAAAATGGTCAACCACATACACCTTTGTAGGAGGAGGAGTTTCCCGTTGCATGGAAACAAGGATAGGATCCCCTCTTCTTGAGAGGCCAGTAAAAAATCACACATCATTGAGATCAATTTTGAGCAATTGTGGTCCAACACAGAACGCTTGTTCGGCATCATCCCACAATCCAATCAGATACTCAAGTAATAAAACTTCTTTCTTCATCTTTTGTAATTTGAAATACTTGAGGAGGCCACAATTCCTCAAAGCGTCCCTTGTCTAAGGGTTTTTCAATGAGGCTATATCATCGAGCTCACGCTTATTTTATTTCCATTTGATCATGGTTCTAATCCATGTAAACTACAAAAACATAAATTTAAAAACCTTTAGTCAAACCCTCATGGAAAAAAATTGGGTATTGTTAGCATAAAAAAGTAATTTCTTTTTTCAGTTCTGCACCGGTGCTCCCCTAGGCTCATCCACAGGGCACTAGCACTCCCTAGGCACATGCACCAGGGCACCAAAAACATGATCGGTGCACCCCTCACCCCTTTGAGGGAGCGTCAATCTAGTTCGACCCCTAGGGATTCCTAGGGAGTTGAGAACATCCTAAAAACTACCTAAAATACAATTCTAAACCATGAGAAATGACTAGAATGGTTAAGTGACCAACCTGGTCTAGACAGATGTGAAAATGATCAACCACAGCTCTAGTTCCCATAGCTTGAAATATCCCTCCAAGGATGAAAATACCAAAGCTAGAAGAAATTGGTGACAATGAAATGGTAAATGAAATTTATAACCCTATTTCATTATTATAGGGTTCATTTTTGCTAATATAAAGTTTCTTTTTGGTTTTTAAAATCTTTTTTGAGGAATCACTAATACCCTGGATGCATAATTGTCTTTATTTCCAGGTCACAAATCAATATCTTTTTCATTAAACCTTGTAACACTAACGATCATGGTTTTTTTTCTTTCTGACACTTCAAAAAACATGAGAATGTAACTAAGTAGAATTTTATCTCTTTTTCAGACTCATGAAGGTTACACAAAAAAGGAAATCCCTGGAGTCTCCTTCAATATCTTTTCATACTCTCTAAACATGAAAATAGTGTCGAGTGATCTTGTTTCCTTTCAAACTCGTTAAAATGTTTGAAAGGGTGTCTTTTCAAGTGGTAGTTTTGTTGGAAATGTTTAACAGGTAGCATATGCTTGTCATTGATGACAAGTACAACAATGAAGATGGCATGGGTACAGGAAGAATGTACAAAGGATTGTTGGCATGTTTTACAGGCAGCGTAGACTTGTCATTGATGGCAAGTACAATAGTGATGATGGATTAAGTACAACAGTGAAGATGGTAGGATCAGAGTGTGCATGTGAAGACTTTGCAGAGACGCAGAAGTCCAAGAATCCCTTGGGGATTCAGAAGTGAAATCTCAGGAGGAACAATGTCGAGGAGCACGCGCTCAGCAAAGCTCAATATATAGGAGATTGTAGAGGAGAAGGAAGACAGAGATCCATAGCCGTTGGATCTCATTCAGAAATCCTGTCAGCCATCAGATCGGACAGGAGTTGCACAAGGTTTACCATCGGGAAAATCCAAGGTGAAATCTCGACAGAACGAGGTTCGTCTGATCTGAATATAGACAAGAAGAGTGCACTAAAGAGGAGGACAGGTCTCAGCCGTCAGATCTGAGCGCAGGGTTCGACCACCGTTGGATCGAGGAGAACCTGCACGATCCTTAAAGAACGGGGAGAAGCAGGCGTAATCGTGATATGTGAAATCACGATGCAATTTGAGCCATCGGATCAAGCTTTGATATGGATCATTGATTCCAGCAAATGGAGAGGCATCGGGGATTGAGAGTTGGACATGACAAAGATTATTGACATCAAGAACCCTGATTTCGCGATATGTGAAATCACGATGCAATCTGAGCCGTCGGATCAAGATTTGATCTGGACCATTGATTCCAGTCAATGGAGAGGCATCAGGGATTGAGAGTTGGACATGAAAAAGATTATTGACATCAGGAACCCCGATTTCGTGATATGCAATATTGCGATTCAATCGTAGCCATTGAATCGAGAATGTGATCTAGACCGTCGACCCAACTCATGACAGTAGACCACGTCAGCTAGGGACACGTGGCATAATCAGGTAATGACAAGTGTCAGACTGATTCAACATTTTAGGCACATGTAAGTAATGAATCAGAGTGACACGTGGCAGTATTAAACACTTGTCAATCCACATGTGACATTAGCAGATGGACACCATATCCGAGTTTCACAGATCGCGACTTGGGGAGGCAAAGAACCCAATGCATCAAGAATGCCAATTTCACGATATGAGAAATCGCGATTCAATCACAGCCGTTAAATAGAGATCAGATATGGACCGTTGATCTAAGCTCCTTTTCCAATTCTCGCCTATCGCGAATTGGTGTGACAAGAACCTCTATCGAAGGAATTGCGAGATGCGAATTCACGATGAGATCTGGACTGTAGAATCATTGAGATCGTGGACCGTTGATCTCAGCTCCATCTCAAAGTTTCATTGTTCGTGACTTGGAGAGTCGAGATGATTCATCTCCAGATTCACGAGATGCAAGATTGTGATTTAATCATGGACCGTTGGATCAAGAGGACGCATGGTGAAAGATCAGAGAACCATAAAGCTCCATCTCGGAGTTTCACCTATCGCAACTTGGAGTTACAAGCACCTCCATATAAGGATCAGCGAGATGCGAGATCATGAAAAGATCCTGACCGTCAATACACCAAAAGATGTGGACCGTTGATCTGAGCTCCATCTCTGAGTCTCGCCTATCATGACTTGGAGTGACGAGAATATCCAACGAAGGAACAGTGAGATGTGATATCACAATGAGATCAGGACCGTTGATTCATCAATATCATGAACCGTCGATTAGGGTCGATGAAGATCAAAAGTTCACAGCACCTATTACCACAGCCTATGGTCACCGTGTGTGATCTCCAGAGGAGATGAAGAGTCTCCAAGCTTCGTCTAGTGAAGGAAGACTATTCTTAGAAGGGATTGACAGATGTATGAGCATGGAAGCCTGTAACTGAAATAGAGAAGGTGAGATCGACTGTCACAGAGAAGACGAAGAGTCTCAACTGCCAGAGAGGCTGAGGAATCTCAGCATAACATCCAGTAATGCTGAACGCGTGGGGTGAACCACCAGAGAAGCTGAAGAGTCACGATGATGATCAGTTAGAGCACTTGAGAGGTGGAGGATAATGACGCAGAGTCTTCTTGCAGAGGCATGGTGAAAATTGCATGCACAAGGTGCACACAAGATATAAATACACGGTACAGAGAAGAGATGGGGTTGTTGTTGTTGTTCAAGTGGTGGTGGTTATTGATGTGGAAAGTGATTCATGTGTGAAGAAGGAAGATAGTGCAGTAGCTAAATTGAACTGAAGAGGAACTGTGCAGTGAATGGACATGGTGCACAGAGGATAAAACAAAGAAGAACAGATAGTGCAAGTGATATGTGCAGAAAGGAAGTGTGATAGAAAGAGTAATGAGATGCAGCAGAACAGTGATAAGTCGGGTAAGCCATTGTTGAACATTATATCATTGTAATAAGTTTCAGAAGCAAATATTTATATTTCAGGGTGGTTGGGAGGTGCTCAGGAGGACTGTTGTCTTCAGAAGTTCAAGTGGGTGCTTGAACACAGGGAGTTGTAGCTTCCATCTGGTTGCAGCCAAAGAAACCAGGGTGGCAGGATGGTGCAAGGGAGAACTCTTGTTCTTTGTTATACAGGTTGGTGCCTGTATGATTGGAAGTTGGTGCTTCCATCCAGTTGGTGCTGGAAACACTCAGGGAGTTGATGCTTCCTTCTAGTTGGTGCTAGAGAAACCGGGGAGTTGGTGCTTCCTTCTAGTTGGTGCTAGAG
>JASDQU010103239.1:129077-158884 GCA_032191745.1 Picea mariana | reverse complement strand
AAGAGGAAAGATCTTGCCAAGGAAAGTTAACCTTTTAGGAACAAAGGGGGAAAATAGACAGAAGCAGAGAGATAACAGTGACAGGGGGAGTCATCCACTCATGAGAAGATTGATAAAGGAGTCCAAGTAAGAGAGGTGAGAAATTTTGAATTTTCCACAGATGATACAGCGGAAGATGAAGATGAACAGGTCCAAGAATCAGAAAGAGAAGACTCTAGTTTAGACAGAAATATTCTGTAGGACTAAAATGAGAGAGTCCATCCCGTCAGGGGGAGTTTGCATTGATTTAATATCTGATACCTTCTAAAATACTGCAACATCTCAGGGGGAGCATGTTCTCTTTGACATTGATGTCAAAGGGGGAGAAAAGAATCTGGGTGCCTTTGTTGCCATCAATGCCAAAGGGGGAGATTGTTGGAAATGTTTAACATGTATCATATGCTTGTCATTGATGGAAAGTACAACAATGAAGATGAAATGGGTACAGGAAGAATGTACAAAGGATTGTTGGCATGTTTTACAGGCAGCGTAGACTTGTCATTGATGGCAAGTACAATAGTGATGATGGCTTAAGTACAACAGTGAATATGGCTGGATCAGAGTGTGCATGTGAAGACTCTGTAGAGGCGTAGAAGTCCAAGAATCCCTTGGGGATTCAGAAGTGAAAGCTCAGGAGGAACAACGTCGAGGAGCACGTGCACAACAAAGCTCAAGATATAGGAGATCACAAAGGAGAAGGAAGACAAAGATCCATAGCTGTTGGATCTCATTCAGAAATCCCGTAAGCTGTCAGATCGGACAGGAGCTGCACGAGGTTTACCATCGGGAAAAGCCAAGGTGAAATCTCGACAGAATGAGGGCCGTCAGATCTGAATATAGACAAGAAGAGCGCGCTAAAGAGGAGGAAAAGTCTCAGCTGTCAGATCCGAGCGCATGGTCTGACCACCGTTGGATCAAGGAGAACCTGCACGATCCTTAAAGAACAGGGAGAAGCGGGCGTAATCGCGATATCTAAAATCACGATGCAATCTGAGCCGTCTGATAAAGATTTGATCTGGACCATTGATTCCAGCCAATGGAGAGGCATTGGGGATCGAGAGTTGGACATGACAAAGATTATTGACATCAGGAACCTCGATTTCATGATATGTGAAATCATGATGCAATCTGAGCCGTCAGATCAAGCTTTGATCTGAACCATTGATTCCAGCCAATGGAGAGGCATCAGGGATCGAGAGTTGGACATGACAAAGATTATTGACATCAGGAACCCTTATTTTGCGATATGCAATATCGCGAATCAATCGCAGCCATTGAATCGAGAATGTGATCTAGATCGTCAACCCAACTCATGACAACAGACCACGTCAGCTAGGGACATGTGGCACAATCAGGTAATGACAAGTGTCAGAGTGATTCAACATTTCAGGCACATGTAAGTCATGAATCAGAGTGACATGTGGCAGTATTCAACACGTGTCAATCCATGTGTGACATCAGCAGATGGACACCATATCGAAGTTTTGCGGATCGTGACTTGGGGAGGCAAAGAACCCAATGCATCAAGAATGCCGATTTCATGATATGAGAAATTGCGATTCAATCACAGCCATTAAATAGAGATCAGATATGGACTGTTGATCTAAGATCCTTTTCCAAGTCTCGCCTATCGCGACTTGGTGTGACAAGAACCTCTATCGAAGGAATCGTGAGATGCGAATTCACGATGAGATCTGGACCGTAGAATCATCGAGATTGTGAACTGTTGATCTCAGTTCCATCTCAGAGTTTCACGGATCATGACTTGGAGAGTCAAGATGATTCATCTCCAAATTAACGAGATGCGAGATCGCGATTTAATCGTGGACCGTTGGATCAAGAGGACGCGTGGCAAAAGATCAGAGCACCATAAAGCTCCATCTCAGAGTTTCACCTATCGCAACTTGGAGTTACGAGCACCTCCATCTAAGGATCAACGAGATGCAGGATCACGAAAAGATCCTGACCGTCAATACACCAAAAGATGTGGATCATTGATCTGAGCTCCATCTATAAGTATTTCTTATCGTGACTTGGAGTGACGAGAATCTCCAACGAAGGAACAATGAGATGCGAGATCACGATGAGATCAGGACCATTGATTCATCAAGATCATGAACCGTCGATCAGGTTCGATGAAGATCAAAAGTTCGCAGCACCTGTTACCATAGCCTCTGGTCACCATGTGTGATCGCCAGAGGAGATGAAGAGTCTCCAAGATTCATCTAGTGAAGGAAGACTATTCTTAGAAGGGATTGACAGATGTATGAGCATGGAATCCTGTAACTGAAACATAGAAGGTGAGCTCGACTGTCACAGAGAAGACGAAGAGTCTCAACTGCCAGAGAGGCTGAGGAATCTTAGCATAACATCTAGTAATGCTGAACGCGTGGGGCGAACCACTAGAGAAGTTGAAGAGTCACGATGATGATCAGATAGAGCACTCGAGAGGTGGAGGATAATGATGCAGAGTCTACATGCAGAGGCATGGCGAACATTGCATGCACAAGGTGCACATAAGCTATAAATACACGTTACAGAGAAGAGATGGGGTTGTTGTTGTTGTTCGAGTGGTGGTGGTTATTGATGTGGAAAGTGATTCATGTGTGAAGAAGGAAGATAGTGCAGCAGCTGAATTGAACTGAAGAGGAACTGTGCAGTGAATGGACATGGTGCACAGAGGATAAAACGCAGAAGAACAGACAGTGCAAGTGATATGTGCAGAAAGGCAGTGTGATAGAAAGAGCAACGAGATGAAGCAGAACAATGATAAGTCGGGTAAGCCATTGTTGAACATTATATCACTGTAATAAGTTTCAAAAGAAAATATTTATATTTCAGGGTGGTTGGGAGGTGCTTGGTAGGATTGTTGTCCTCAGAAGTTCAAGTGGGTGCTTGAACACAGGGAGTTGTAGCTTCCATCTGGTTGTAGCCAGAGAAACCAGGGTGGCAGGGTGGTGCAAGGGAGAACTCTTGTTCTTTGTTATACAGGTTGGTGCCTATATGATTGGAAGTTGGTGCTTCCATCCAGTTGGTGCTGGAAACACTTAGGGAGTTGGTGCTTCCTTCTAGTTGGTGCTAGAGAAACCAGGGAGTTGGTGCTTCCTTCTAGTTGGTGCTAGAGAAACCAGGGAGTTGGTGCTTTCTTCTAGTGGGTGCTAGAGAAAACAAAGAGTTGGTGCTCTCGGCAAGTAGCAGCTTGCAAAACAAAGGTTGTAGCCTCATTATGAGTTGGTGCTCATATGTATGATAATGTAAAGAATGTAACTATTACTTATCATATAAAGAAAAAGAGGTTTTTACCCTGTATGGGTTTCCTCGTGAAATATCTGTCTCTGTGTTTCTCATATATGTGACTGATGCTGAATGTGCCATTGTTTATTTCCCTGCATTATTGTGATCATCATTTAGTGTCTCAGCAAAGAGTTTAAAAGAAGCATAATTGTTTAAGCACGGTAACAACTGATTCACCCCCCCTCTCAGTTGTCCAACAAGTTTATCTCTCTTTTGTCCTTGCGAGACTAAAATTATGAAAAAGGACAATCCTGGAGTCATCTTTAAGTTATTTTCAGACTCTCTAAACATGAAAAACCACCAATTTTTCCTTCTCTAGACTCGTTAAAAATCACACATTGAAGGGCCCATATGAGACCGAACCATTACTTCTTCCATTTTGTTAAACAAAGGAAGAGGAACTTACTGAAGGTGAGTTATATCGAGCATGTGTTATCCTCCTCGAGCTTTTAAAAACAAAAAGAGGTACTCATCTATCTGGATGGGGGAAAAAATTGAAGGAAGGAAGCCAAGCCATTTTTTAGAATTGTCACAAGTCACTCTTGCAGTCTCCCTTGAAAATGACACATTGTCTTTACATACATTTTAATCCATTGACCTCTGCATTGAACCAATCCTCTAAGTTTTTTTACTCCTTTGGGTCACCCGATGAAATTCATAGTATCCAGTGCATAATTTTTTGGTCCATGTTATGTTTATGTTGATAAATTGTGTTGTGCCTCAATGATCAAGGGAAGTATCTGCCTCAAGAGTCAACCATCACAAATTTCCAAATTTCAATACTCATGTTAGCCCATACTATTTTGATTCACCATCTTAGATATTTATTCTAGTTTCTTGTCGTTGATGAGGGATACATCAAGGCCCTCCTTCGATGAGTCTTTTCCTATCGAATTCAACACGTTATCCAGGAGATTTGACTTAGAAACCAGTTAGTACCTTGAGACCGGCATGCCTCAATGGAAAGCCTCCTCACCTTCGACAATAGGTTTACATCATTGACCTATGATCAGATGATTCCATGAATGTTTGAATTCAACTCATTTATTCACATTCATTGGATTGTACTAGGGTACCTTGGGAGTCATTGACATCACTATTAAATTCCCTTGCACTTGTTAATGGTTTACCTCATTTACCGGTAATCAAGTGGTTTCTACCATGTTTGACATCAAAAAACTTATTCACTTGGTTATATTCGTACTACATCAGGATTAGGACGAAGACCCTAGGTTGAGATTCCACTTTTTTATCTATTTTCCTAGGTTGTGGAGGAGATATTTTGAGCATACTGATATACTATACATAGATCCACTTTGTATTGGTTTGTGGCTATGTTTGATCATCTCATAGATCCACTGTGTATTTCTCATGGCTAGGATCAATTCATGTCATGGAAGTATAGATCCACATTATATCTTTGGCATCTATACCCTTATTCAATATGATTACGGATCTACATTGTATTTGGTGGCAGCCATACCTTAAGTCCTTTATCACTCAAGCATAGGCATACCTTCCTTGGATTTGAAACATATGATAAAATTTGTTTGATGGTTGTTTGCAGCTTCTACTAGGTTCTTTGACTCCATACCCTTGCTTCAAAAATATACAAAGCACTGCAGTCATCAGTTTCCGTCTTCTGACCTTGCACTTTGGGGGGAAATCTGTTACACATCAAAATTCCTCACTTCGATAATGTCTCATTGTCATTGTCACAAGTGTTGCACTTTTGTTGCAAGTGTCACAAACATCATATTTTTGTCCTGCATGTGTTGCATTGTGGATCAAATCACTTGGTACACCCTCCAAGACTTGTTAAAATAGGAAAACATGTCATTTGGAAAATCTTACAAACATTTTTCCTTCAAGAAAAATCATCTTAAATGATTTTTTGGAGATCAATGCTCCCATGCTCACATGCAAGGAGTGCTAGCACTCCTTGTCTACTGATCAGAGAGCACTATAGTGCTATGTGGCTAGATTTAAAGGAGCGTCGATCTGTAGAGGGAATCTTAGGGAGGAATCCCCATTATCTCTAAGGACAGCTAGAAATAATCTGAGTTAGTTTGACTCGAATCCAAGTTATAAGCTGTATCTAAGAGAAATATCACAACTAATGGAGTCATATCCTCAACTTATTCCAAAAATAGATAAGATGGTTGAGCCTCTCAAAGCCTATATAAGGAGGCATTCTCATGGTGAAAAAGGGGAGAATATCCGTGAAAAGTATTTTCATTTTGATCATGGGTATTTCGAGAAAGGGGTTGGACAAGGAGAATTTGGTGAGGCTACTGCATCTGCATCTACATATTGTAAGTACCTTGTTATGTTCTTATTAATATATATGCTTGTCCTGTTTCCTTCAATTCTGTTTATGTTTACATTGGCTTGTCTCTTCTTGATAGGTCTAGTTCAAACTAATGTTGGTAGAATATGAAGCATAGATTGTCTTTTTTGTCTATTAAATTGCATAACTCATTAAAGGGCTTGAAGATCAAGTTCATCCTGGACCGAGAAAGGACAAGTTTCATAAAAAGGTACATCATTCTTTTTGATGTAGGAGAATCGCCCTCAACAAGCGATCCAGCATGGAAGACAATGAACAGCTGGACAAGGCCAGTCAAAACTTTTTGAATTTTTATTCAAGATGATGTGCCAATGTATAAATGATGCATTTATGGAAAGCACATTTTGTATATTGTATTGGACTTTGAGTGATACGCTCTCGTCCTTTAGTAGATAGGAGGCATTTAATAGATTTAATGATGGTAGATAGGATGTTTAAGTCTAGATTTGATAGTTTAGAGTCTGAGAGGGAAAATGGATATAGACACCCTCATTGTACCATTGTAAGATAGCATGGAGAAGTAGAGGAAGCATTCAAGAGAAGAGAAGAGCAGGCAGAGAATATTGTATGAAGAACACCCATGTACAGGAAATTGAATTAATAGAAGGAAGCTTTGATTCAAGCACATGGTTTGTGTTGTTTTCTCTGTGTATTGATGTTATGCTCAGGAATGTTTGCTTTCTTGTTATGCATTTGCTTTGTATATGTTGTGCATGTGATTTCAAGTTTCAAACTGAAGTCTGAAAGGGAGAGAGAGTGAGGTTCAATTGTTCTCTATCTGAGCTAGGAGGTTCCTTCAAGGTGTGCAGTGGAATTCATCCACAAGGAGTGTGTTGATGAAGGCTCAGTAGTTTAACTCTTGTTCTCATTCACCCAGAATTGGATTTGAGCTGTTGAATCCATGCAAGGAGTGCGTAGGCTGAAGAAGAAGTCTCAGTTGTGAATCTGAGAAAAGGAGATCGAAGACTGCTACTGTAGGAGTGCGCAGAGTCGGAAGGATTCAACACTTGGGAAGCTGTTGAATGTTGAGTGCAAGGAGTGCGCGCAAGTTCCTCTGAAAGAATCAGAGTGGAAAAGCTCATAAGGTATAGCACCTTTGTGATATCATTGAAAGAGAGCGTAAGAGGTTTGTGTTGAAGAAGATTCAAGCAGGAGATGCAAGTGCAGGTATCAGAGGGAAAGTTCTGAGGAAGAAAAATTAATCTTCTCAAGAGATCCTCAAGGAGGAGGAATCGACGGTTCAGATTCGTCGAGGAAAACTGTGAAATCCCGTCTACCGTCAGATCTCGGGAAAGTTGCACAGGGTTTAAGCCCAAAGGAACAGATGAGGAGTCCCGGAGGAGTCATCAGGATATCAAGGTCATCGGGGTTTTGTCAAGGCAGAGAATCGGGATCTTGTGATTCTCGAAATCCCGAGAAGGAATCCTAGCCGTTGATCTCAGCAAGACACGTGTCAAGGATCCAGGGAGTCATCGGGGTTCGTTTCATTGAAAATTCCAGGAGTGTCGACATCACGACAGGAGGAATCGTGATCTGCGATATCTCGAAGGGTGCTCAAAACCGTCCATCAGTAGGGACACGTGGCAAGAGATCTCGAAGAGGCAAGAATCAGAGAATCAGGGTTTTTGGAGTCGTGAAACACTTGCCAAATGAAATTGTGATCCATGATTTCCCGACATAGTCGAAGACATTGATCAGAGGGACACATGTCCGAGGATCTGAAAGAGTCAGGGTTCGACATTTCGGGATTCTCAGTGACAAGAAAATCACGACAGAAGAAGTCACGAAATCTTGAAACGCGACGGTCCCACAGTCACAGCATTTCAGTGAAGGACAGGTGGCATCAGGGATCGGAGAATTGGATATTCTGAGAGCATAAGTCCTACGCATTTCAATTCTGTGAATTCCAAAAACTCCAACAGTGGAAAGGACTGTGGTCTTGGGGACCAGCAGGTCACATGTGAAAAGAATTAGCCGGAGGGAGATAAGGGGTACAGTGAGTCCTATCGGGGATCAGGAATTGGGGATTCATGAGGTAAGTTGTTTATGACCTCGTAAAGGCCGATTTCCTAATGGGGATATTCTCAACAGAAGTAAGGAACATGTGGGTGAATGTTCATTCGGGATTCGGGGATTTGTAAGACCCAATCCGGTGGCTATGAGGCTCGCGATCACGCGAGGTCCGATTTCCTGATAAGATAAAGGGGGATCGTCAGGAGAGTCCTGTGGGTCTAGAAGAGTCCCAATAAGGGATTTGAAGAGTGGTTTATCTCTTTGGGCTGAAGGAAGAGAAGGTCCTGGTGGGAGCGGACGTGTTCTGGGTGGTGCATTTGCGTCAAGTGGTATCAAAGCGAGAAAATTTCTCTGTTTTCTGTAGCAGAGAAGAAGAAAAAAATTTCACCATGCCGCCAAGGAGAGAAAGACAATCACCTGATCCAGAGGATAGGGGAAACTAGAGAGGAAGAGGGAGATAAGTATAGAATCCAGAAATGGAAAGACACATACGCGATCTCCGAGCGAGATTAGAAGATATGGAAGCAGCGCAGAGACACACAGCCAGTGCTAGATATCTGAGTGACTCCGAAGGCGAAGTTGAAGTTGAACAACAAGGAGAAGTTGTAGCCGAAGATGCAGCCAATGAGCATTTAATTAAATCTATCGCCTGGATGAGTTCGAAAACAAAGATGGACATTCCAGCCTATGAAGGGAATCTGGATGTAGAAGAGCTTCTAGACTGGATTATAGCTCTTGACACTTACTTCGATTATGAGGACATCGAAGAGGATAAAAAGGTTAGACATGTTGTCACAAAATTAAAGGGACACGCAACATTATGGTGGGACAAACTTCAAGCAGATAGACATTCCAAAGGCAAGCAAAAGATTAAAAGCTGGGATCGAATGATTGTGAAGATGAATGTAAAATTCATCCCAAGGGATTATCAAATCACATTGTTCAGGAGGATGCAGAACCTGAGATAGAATTTGATGACGGTGAAGGAGTATACTGAGGAATTCTACAAGCTGAATATCAGAGCAGGTCATCGAGAGAGCGATGATGAAAAAGTTTCCAAGTATATGAATGGCTTGAGATACGATATCCAGGATGAGATGAGTATGACAACCATCAAAATGGTGGAGGATGCGTATCAGATGGTGTTGAAAGCTGAGGAAAAGCTAAGCCATAAGCCATCACAGTGAGGCCGAGGTAGGAGCCAACCAAAAGGTAAGTCAGTTGCCCAAATTAGGTTCTAGAAACCTAAGGATGATTGGAAAAAGCCTCAGACTAGGACAGAAAGAGGTGGAAGTTCACAGTGAGGCCAACATGCTGAACAACGAAGGCAACAAACAAAACAGGACAGAGGATACGCTGATAATAACACATTTCCTCATACCAGAGGTAGAGGAAGAGGCAGAGGTGAAGTCATCACATGCTTCACGTGTGAAAGAAATGGACACAAGGTAGTTGGCTATCCATATAGGAAGAAGGATGGAGGAGAAGCTCACATCGCCAAGGCACAGAGGTGAGATGTTGAAGCAGAAGATGTAGAATACGGAAGGTCGCTGATGATGCGTAAGGTTATCTTAACACCCGAGAAGGAGGTAGAGGACACAACTCAAAGAAACTGACTTTTCAAAAGCACATGCAAGACCAAAGACAGAAAGTGCAAGGTTATTGTGGATAGCGGAAGCACAAAAAATCTTGTTTCAACCGAGATGGTGGAGAAACTAGAATTGGAGACAACTGATCACCTGAGTCCATACAAAGTTTCATGGCTACAGAAGGGACATCAGGTAAATGTCACTAAACAGTGCTTATTTGACATCAAAATAGGAGGATACAATGATAAAATACTCTGTGATGTTATTCCTATGGATGTATGTCATTTATTCCTAGGCAGACCATGGCAATATGACAGGAACGTAGTTCATGATGGGAAGATGAATACGTATACTTTAGAGAAGAATGGAAGAACACATATGCTACTTCCATTTAAATACAAATAAGTAAAACTAGAACCAAGGAATACTGTACTTCTCATGAGTGGGAAGGAACTTCTGGTGGAAGTAAAGAAGAAGGAAGATCCACAATTCTTTGTGGTCAGGAAACCAAGAGTCGTCTTGACCAGCACAAGAGTGGATGATTTGCTGGAAGAAATTCAGGAACTGCTGGAAGGGTTCACTGACATTGTTGTAGATGAATTACCTCATTCGTTGCCGTCGATGAGGAGTGTGAGTCATCATATAGACCTCATACTAGGAGCCATTTTACCGAACAAAGCTGCGTATAGGTTGACGCTATGGGAGAACGAAGAAGTTAAAAGGCAGGTACAGGAACTATTGGATAAAGGATTGATCAGGGAAAGTTTAAGTCTGTGTGCCGTTCCAACGGTACTGAGTCCAAAGAAAGATGGAGGTTGGAGAATGTGTAGAGATTCCAGAGCCATTAACAAGATAACCATCAGGTACAGGTTTCCATTACGACAGATGGATGACTTGATGGACTGTTTAAGTGGAGCCAAATTTTTTTCAAAGGTTGATTTGAAAAGCGGATACCATCAGATTCGCATGAGGGAAGGCGATGAGTGGAAGACAACGTTCAAAACAAATGAAGGGTTGTATGAATGGCTAGTCATGCCATTTGGCTTGACGAATGCACCAAGTACCTTCATGAGGTTAATGAATGAAGTGCTGAAGGAATTCATTGGTGAGTTTGTCATTGTTTATCTAGATGACATATTGATTTTAAGCAAAAAAAAGAAGAACATCTGAAGCATTTAGCTGCAATAATGAAGAAGATACAACAGGAGAAGTTGTTGATCAATATGAGAAAATATTCATTTATGAAGATTTACTTGGGATTTGTCATATCGGCGAATGAATTAAAGATGGATCCAAGTAAAGTGGAGGTAATTAAAAATTGGCCATCACCGAGAAATGTTTTCGAGGTGAGAAGTTTTCATGGATTGGCTACTTTCTACCGAAAATTCATTAGGAATTTCAGTGGAATTAGCACAACAATGATGGACACAGTCAAGAAAAGACACAAATATTTTCATTGGACTGAAGAGGCAAAGAAGAGCTTCAATCTGTTGAAGTGAAAGATTACGGAACAACCAATTATGGTGTTGCCATATTTTACAAAGGTGTTCCAGGTGAAATGTGATGCAAGTAGCTTTGCCATAGGAGCGGTCTTGAGCCAGGAGGACAGACCAATTTCACATTTCAGCGAGAAGTTGGATGAGGTAAAAGTGAAGTACTCCACGTATGATAAAGAATTTTATGCTATCATACAGGCGTTGAAGAAGTGGAGGCATTACTTGATCCCGAAAGAATTTGTTTTGTATAGTGATAATCATGCATTGCAGTTTGTTACTCAACATGAGAAGTTGAATCAGAAACATGATAAATGGGTAGAGTATATACAGAATTTTACATTTGTAATTAAACACATTTCAAGTACTTCTAACAAAGTGGATAATTTTTTGAGCAGGAAGTGTTTGTTTCTGCAGGAGTTCCGAGTCAAAACATTGGGTTTTGAAAATCTTAGGGACATGTATGCAGGAGATGCAGATTTTGTAGAGGCATATGAAGAAGCTGAGAACCCAGTTCTCAAAGACAGAAGCCCATGGATAGATTACATGATCCAGAATGGATTGTTGTTCAGAGGAAATCAACTGTGTATTCCAAATTGCTCCATGAGGGAGAATCTGCTAAAAGAAAAGCATAGTGGTGGATTGGCAGGGCATTTTATCCATGACAAGACATTTGCAAAGCTGAGTGAAACATACTTTTGGCCAGGGATGCAGTCAGAAGTCAAGAATTTTGTTGACAGATGTAGAATTTTCTAGCATTCAAAGGGTAGGAAGCAGAATGCGGGATTCTATCAATCATTACCCATACCCGAGAGGTCGTGGGATGAAATCAGCATGGATTTCGTACTGGGGTTGCCTAGGATGCAAAGAGGACATGATTTGATCTTTGTGGCGGTTGACAGGTTTTCCAAAATGGAACATTTTATTCCATGCCAGAAGACCAGCGATGCGACTCATATCGCAAATATGTTTTTCAAGGAGATTGTTAGACTTCATGGTTTACCCAGAAGCATAGTATCGGACAGGGATACAAAATTCATTGGACATTTCTGGAGGACACTCTGGAAGAATATGGGAACTAACTTAATGTTTAGTTCTTCCTATCATCCTTAGACAGATGGACAAATAGAGGTGGTAAATAGAAGTCTGGGAGACTTACTCAGAATCTTGGTGACAGAGCACCACAGAAGTTGGGACAATGTGTTGCCACAGGCAGAGTTTGCATACAATGACTCAGTGAACAGAAGCACAGGAAAAAGTCCATTTGAGATTGTATATGGCAGGCATCCAAGAGGAGTATCTGAATTGAGGGACTCAGAGCAGATAATAATTAAGAGCACAAGCACTGAAGAATTCACAGAGGCGATGGAAGAACTTCACAACAGGGTGAAGGAGCGATTGTTGAAATCAAACCAAGAATATAAGTGCAGAGCAGATCAACATCGGAGACAACTTCAGTTCAAAGTTGGTGATCTAGTTCTGGAACATATAAGGAAGGAAAGGTTCCTAAGGGGAACATACAACAAGATGAAAATAAAGAAAATTGGGCCATGTAGAGTCCTAAAGAAACTGGGGGAAAATGCTTATGAAATTGAGTTGTCGGATGGCATCGGAATATCTATGACATTCAATGTATTAGACTTATATCCATATAAGGCTGAGGAAGCAGGAGCTGGGAGTGATGAATAGCCAGAAATCCAGTGGCGGAAGCAGATGCCGATTGCAGAGAAGCCATAGATGGAACGTATACTTGACAAGAGAGTGAGTAAAAAGACCAGACAAAAGCAATACTTCGAGCATCTGGTCAAATGGAAGAACCACCCAGTGGAATATGCCAGCTGGGAGACTGAAGCAGAGATTCAAAAGCATGGACAGACTGTGCAAGAGCTCATGGATAGGAGCCCATGAGAGTTTTCAAGCCGAGGAGTATAATGCAAGAGCATCACCCTCGACAAGCGAGCCAACACAGAATACAATGAACAACTGGACAAGGCCAGCCGAAACTTTTTGAATTTTTATTCAAGATGATGCGCCAATGTATAAATGATGCATTTATGGAAAGCACCTTTTTTATATTGTATTGGACTTTGAGCGATACGCTCTCGTCCTTTAGTAGATAGGAGGCATTTAATAGATTTAATGCTGGTAGATAGGATGTTTAAATCTGGATTTGATAGTTTAGAGTCTAAGAGGGAAAATGGATATAGACACCCTCATTGTACCATTGTAAGATAGCATGGAGAAGTAGAGGAAGCATTCAGGAGAAGAGAAGAGCAGGCAAAGAATATTGTATGAAGAACACCCATGTACAGGAAATTGAATTAATAGAAGGAAGCTTTGATTCAAGCACATGGTTTGTGTTGTTTTCTCTGTGTATTGATGTTATGCTCAGGAATGTTTTCTTTCTTGTTATGCATTTGCTTTGTATATGATGTGCATGTGATTTCAGGTTTCAAACTAAAGTCTGAAAGGGAGAGAGAGTGAGTTTCAATTGTTCTCTATCTGAGCCAGAAGATTCCTGCAAGGTGTGCAGTGGAATTCATTCGCAAGGAGTGCGTTGATGAAGGTTGATCAGTAGTTTAACTCTTGTTCTCATTCACCCAGAATTGGATTTGAGCTGTTCAAGCCATGCAAGGAGTGCGCAGGCTAAAGAAGAAGTCTTAGTTGTGAATCTGAGCAAAGGAGATTGAAGACTACTGCTGCAGGAGTGCGCAGAGTCGGAAGGATTCAACACTTGGGAAGTTGTTGAATGTTGAGCACAAGGAGTGTGCACAAGTTCCTCTGAAAGAATCAGAGTGGAAAATCTCAAGAGGTATAGCACCTTTGTGATATCGTTGAAAGAGAGCACAGGAGGTTTGTTTCAAAGAAGATTCGAGCAGGAGATGCAAGTGTAGGTATCAGAGGGCAAGTTCTGAGGAAGAACAATTAATCTTCTCAAGAGATCCTCAAGGAGGAGGAATCGACGGTCAGGATTCATCGAGGAAAACTGCGAAATCCCGTCTACCATCAGATCTCAAGAAATTTGCGTAGGGTTTAAACCCAAAGGAACAGGAGAGGAGTCCTGGAGGAGTCATCGGGATATCAAGGTCATCAGGGTTTTGTCAAGGCAGAGAATCGAGATCTTGTGATTCTAGAAATCCCGAGAAGGAATCCTAGCCGTTGATCTTGGCAAGACACATGTCAAGGATCTGGGGAGTCATCGAGGTTCAGTTCATCGGAAATTCCAGGAGTGGAGACATCACGACATGAGGAATCGTGATCCGCGATATCCCGACGGGTGTTCAGAATCGTCCATCAACAGGGACACATGGAAAGAGATCCCGAAGAGGCGAGAATCAAAGAATCGGGGTTTCCGGAGTCATGAAACACTTGCCAAATGAAATCGTGATCCACGATTTCCTGACATAGTCAGAGCTGTTGATCAGAGGGACATGTGTTTGAGGATCTGAAAGAGTCGGGGTTCAACATTTCAGGATTCTCAGTGATGAGAAAATCATGGAAGAAGAAGTCGCAAAATATCGAAACGTGACGGTCCCACAGTCACAACATTTCAGTGGAGGACAGGTGGCATCGGGGATCGGAGAATCAAATATTCTGAAAGCGTAAGTCCTACGCCTTTCAATTCCATGAATTCTGAAAACTCCAACAGTGGAAAGGACCATGGTCTTGGGGACCAGCAGGTCACGTGCAAAAAGAATTAGCCGGAGGGAGCTAAGGGGTACAGTGAGTGCTATCGGGGATCGGAAATCAAGGATTAGCGAGGTAAGTTGTTTAAGACCTCGTAAAGGTCGATTTCTTGATGGGGATATTCCTGACAGAAGCAAGGAACACGTGGGTGAATTTTCATTCAGAATTCGAGGATTTGTAAGACCCGATCCGGTGGCTGTGAGGCGCGTGATCACGCGAGGTACGATTTCTCGATAAGATAAAGGGGGATCGTCAGGAGAGTCCTGTGGGTGTAGAAGAGTCCCGATAAAGGATTTGAAGATAAGTTCAGCTCTTTGGGCCAAAGGAAGAGAAGGTCCTGGTGGGAGAGGACGTGTCCTGGGTGGTGCGTTTGCATCACTTTCTTTCTCTTTTTCTCTTGACTAGTTTAGCTACATTTAAAGGAATGTCATTGTTCAATGTTAGCATTTTTATGTCTTGGTCATAGGGGTGTAATATCCAAGAGGAAATTCACCTATCCATAGAGGAATTTTCTTACAAAAACAAGTTCAATCGACAATCTTTTCATTTTTTAAAGAGTTGGAAAAGACCTTAACTAAGACTCGAGGGGAGTCCAATAGGTAAGGATTAGAATTCTTGTGATTAAGAATATGAGGTTCAAACACAAAGTCATATCATAACTATAAGAAACTCTTAGTCCTATGAAATAACTTGTACATGGGAACTAAATGTCACAAAGGTTCTAACTAGGGAACCCATGTTTGGTGAGCCTCTACAACTTAATAATGACAATTTTAGTAGCAGTAAGAAGGTTCCTTGTTGCTAATAAATGGGTTTGTACCTAAGGAATATGGATCACATTCATAGGATGATGAAAGAATGAAAAATGGAGTGACAACCTATCCTATGTGTTGGTGAAATAAAATATGTTCTGAAGGCATGAGTGAGTGGTATGATGCTAGAAACCGTAAAAAATCCTGGACAAAACCACCAAAACCAACTCTTTACACTGTACTATTAGTCCATAAGGTAAACAAATCAGCACAAACTATATGAAGTGGGTAAAATATTTCTACTAATAGTAAAAATAGACCATTTTACCATACCATTTGAGTTTTTTCACCCACATAGTGCATTTTAGGCCATTTTCCCCATGATATTCAAGTGTCGATTGCGGGAGATACTATCAATAAAATTATCAACCATCTGGACCAAGTAAGTTCCCATCCCCTGTAATTCAATTTCAATGGCATGAATTTCAACTTTAGTACTTACGTTTTGAGTTTTAGAGGGAACAATATGTAAATTAGGGCATACGAGGGTGATAGTTGCTGAAATATTGTAACTGCAAAGAGTATTCTATTTATTTATCAAGTCATTATTCATTAGATCAATCCCCTTTTGTGGATTGATCATGTCGGGCATTGTAATTGACCAAATTACCTTTTGTGGATTGGTCAAACACTAATTATATCATGTAAATTAAGAAGTCAGACCCAGGCCTAATTAAAGTAGGTTTAACCACTAAGAAGACAAGTTAGCTCTGCCCAGTGAAGAGACACCTTTCCAGCACCTGCCAATTTGTATAAATAAAGGAAGCTAGTGCCTCATTTTATAACTCACTCATTCTCTCACTCAGTGTGCAATTTTGGTAGCTGCAGTTGGGAAAAGAAGGAAGAGAGAGGCACATTGCTCAGTGGAGGATATTCTCTAGTGTTTGGTTTATTATCTTGGCATCGTATTGGCTATCTATATTAAGGAAGTTTTTGCTGGGTTTTCTCCCTCATGAGAGTTTCCCAATATAAATGTTGTGTATCTTGTGATTGTGTTTCTCTTAGTGATCCTATTTATGCTATGGTTATCCAGTAAATTGAAAACAAACCTAATAATAGCTCAAAAATTAGAAATAGTTCATCGGGTCATCTACATGTCCCCATGTACATGGGAAAAGAAAATCCTACCCATGTATATGAGGCCCTATACATGACTGTTTCCATATTATCCCACGTACAAGTCTGTGACAAATGTTTTAAAAGGATTTAACTCAAACAATTACTTTTCCTTTGCAGGATGGTGATTGAATGGAGGGAGAGGGAGCATGAAGATATAGATGCAATAGTGGAAAGGGATGCAGGGGCCCAACAATATTTAAAAATATGTGTTCTTTATAAATTTTGGGCTCTCAAAGAAATGAGGGATAAAGTGAGGTTACTCTAGATGCTCGTAAACTACTGGGATATGGAGACAGAGACATAGGACTTCAACCTCGATGGGAAACCATTGAGGTTTGAAGTGGACGACATATATTTTATTGTACGATTTTCTCGTCGTAGTGAGGTAGTGAATCTCAAGGCATGAGGGCTGGGGGTGGTATGCCCATGGAGGAGTACATTTCCACCCACTATGTTGCAGGCATAGATAAAATAGGGATCCAACTCCCAATCAGTGTCATCGAGAACCTGAGCTTAAAGATCATCGTACTTGTTTTGAAATAGTTTTTAGGGTCGGACTCGTTGCAATAGGCATCAAGTCCACTCATGTTATATGAGGTGGAGTGTTTATGACCCACTGTTTATGAATGATGTACCTCACTACTGGATAACATCAAGATCGAGTTGATAGATTACAAATAAGGGAGAAAGAGAAATTTTGGATTTGCATTCATTCTGTGTATATTTTTCTTTGAGAAGGTTCTAGGCTTGAGAACTATAGTAGAGATTATCCCACATGGACTGCGTGATCCAACCATGTCACGGTGGATCAATGTGATGAGGCGACTAGGAGGTGGTAGGGTGCCAACCCACTACAATGATGAGTTCTTTTTCTAGTTGCGTCGACAGGACATAGCCATTGACAACTACTCTTATGTCGGATAGACTATAGAGGGGATCCATATATTCCTTTCCCACCAGGTTCTTCCTACGGTGATATTGGTAAGAAATGCTTTTATATATTTCATTTTTTTGTTTTTCAAAAAGGATAAAACACAAATATGTTTGTGTGGTATCAAGTACTAACAATTTATTTTTCATGTATATGTAGGTACGCAACATCCAAAGTGACTCCCATGACATCGATAGAGGATTCGAGGAGATGAGAACATGGGAGAATATGTGAAGAGAGTGCTGCAAAATGTGTAGGGGAATTGGTCTCTATTGACACACATGATTCCTATGGTTCAAGTGGAGGATCTGCCAGAGGCTTTGCAACTGCAGGTGGCGAGTGTACTCTGTGCGTGGGTCCAACTCTTCCAATGTATCACAAATGCCATAGTGTGCTATCATGATACACATCTAGCACCATAGGTGTATATGCTATGGTCATATTATATACTGGCCATATATGTATTTTGAGGGTGTGAGCCTCATTTTGTACTATGACACCATATTTTTTGAAAAGATGAAATATATATAAAACAAATTGGTCTTTGGCTTTACTTATATACATTATAATGTGTACATGCATGAATGTTATTTATTTACTTAGTTATGTGACAAATGCCAATCTAAAATATAATTAGCATATACATCGGATACATGATTAAAACTTCTAGGTATGTGATTATAAGTAAGAAAATAAAAGTAATGTTCCAAAAGTTGTACCCATAGGAATCGATAGAGTAGAGTAAGGTATCGCACATGGTAATTGTCTTTTAACTGAAATACAACTAATTGGGAGGTCATGCAAACCTCTAAAGATCGAACACCATGTGAAATGTCATCGCATAATAGTTATATAATGACGCTATACTCAATCAAATTATTCGTTGATGGATCTAGACAAATGCCACCTAAAGACACCAGTTGGCCCTTGGGTGAGTAAATGACCCAAGAATTGGGAGCCATGTTCTGTGTATGATGATTCGCACCATCCAAAAATCCTAATTAAATTGAATACTTCATTGACATCTTCCAACCAAGGGAAAAATTGGTAATAAATTCGGTGACACAAAGGAAAAGATATATATACAAAAATATACACTAGTTTATAAAAGGTCACACCTAATATTAAGGGCTCAAGCATACTACATTTTAAGGTAGATCCCATTTCTGGGCTCATCCAACATATTCCCTTCATAATATTACAATTCATAGGATCCTTTCTCTAAGACACATCACATGATATAAGTGTTAGCACCGAGAGTCACACTTAGACTGTTGTAAGTGTAAGCCCAGTACCAATCAAAATGTGAAAGATAAATGTTTATAAAAAGTGGCAAATGGATGGAAAACTCTGAAAATAATGTCAATACTAGATAACTCCATACAATATGCATTAGCAAATAAGGCCTTGAATAACTTCAAATTAGGTTTTAAGAGATAAAGTGAGTAGGTGGAATAATTGACAAGAAATGTGTAATATGCATATCATCTACATCAAGCAACACTGAAACACATGAAGAAAAATATCTATGATAAGAACTTCTTAAAATCAAGTAGAAATACTCTGATATATCTATAAACAGTAGATCCTTTATTGCAACAAACATACAATCAACTAGATGAATCATTCAACATACTATAATCAAAGTAAGATAGAAAACATATGATAAAGAAGCAAGACTGATTTCCATTATCCAAAGTGTCTCAGGTCTAGCCCATACAATAGGAGATACTCTTTTATACATAGACAATATAAAAAATATGAGTCCTCTCTCACACCATTCGAACCTCTTCTCAGTCTTACAATTCTCTTTTTTATAGCCTAAAACATCATTGAAAACTTCACAATTCGAATTACAACTTCATCATAGGATCCTTGTTCCTAAGGGGAGAGTGGAAACATGTGTACAACAGAAAATAAATAGAATGCTACTTTCCATGATGATGTTGGCAATATTTGCAACAAATTTTTAATGGTTGATGATGTATCCATTCGAGTGAATTTTATTTGGGAAGGTGGCCTCCCAGATTGCAACTGAACTTCAGAAATATGGTGTCCATTCGTCTTGACATATGGAAGCTCAATTTTCCTCCAAAATCTACAAAACTTTAGTTTGTAGGGATGCACTGCAAACTGTCCTGAAAAAACTAGTTCGCAGCGCCAGGTGTTGCGAACTTTCCTATAGTGGCCTTTTATATTTTACTAAAGTATTTAACATCCTAAAACTATACCAGAAGTCCAAAAATGTTGTAAAAACCTCATAATCTTGATACATTACTAGAGAAAAAAGCCAAAACTGCTAATCATGGTTTACCAGACATAGCCATCACCAAAAAATGTTGTAAAATGCACGGAACAAGAAATTTGACCAAAATTGATGTTGGTTATGGAGACTTAATATCTTCATTTTTGTAATTATGGAGATTTTCATAGTAGCAATCTTGGACAACATGTCCAGGTTTCTCTTGGCCAATTATTTTTTAAAAGGTTGTATCTCTACCTTCAATTTCCTGATTTAAGCTTGATGAGATTTGTTCTATCTATAGATATTCCTAAGATATATGTGAAGGGGAAAGAATCTTTTAGCCAAGAACCTAGCCTTGCCAATGGTCTCATGGTACATGCCCATCATTCCCTTAAGCTTCTTCCTAGAATCCAAGTTTTCCTTCTTCAATTTATCAACTTCAACTCTTGCTTCCTTGAGCTGCCTCTTGAGCCTCTTAAAGGTGGGGTTGCTTTCATATTGAGGAGTAGTGATATCAACAATTTCAATAGGATTCTCATAATATTTATATTTTCCTTTCTATTTTCTGAGGTCTCTGCTATATCATCCTTCACAAAGACATGTTGTTTGGCTTCTACCCTAGTAAAAGGCCTCCTAGGATTAACCTTGTCTACAACAATGGGTGGGAAAAAAACCAACTTTATTCCTCTCAATCCTATGGGTTTACTTGAAGGGACCTCCATAGGAATAAGATATTCCATGGGTGAATCTTCTATATATGAAGGTTGTGAAGGACCTCCTTCTTCTGATTCATTTGTAGCTCTGACAACCTTATCACTTATTGTCACCCTTTTCTTCTTGCTAACCTATGAAAATGTAGTCCTCTCAATAGGAGTAGGACTTTGTATCTTGGACTATGGAGTGGGGGAAACATCTAAATGAAACTGATGAAGTGAAGAATGTTTCCCAATCAATGTTTGTCTTTATCAACTCCTCCATTACTAACATATTAATAAGGGAAAAATTAAAGACACTAGTGTCTACTTGCTTTGAATTGGCTTGAAATCTATTAGACATATTACCAATGCTTCTAAAAGGATAAAATGGAAGGCTCATGGATTCCTTCCCTGTGAAGTGTAACAACAACCTGATGTGCTATTGGTACACTATGTTTAACCTCCCCTCGCATGTGAAGTATCTATGGATAACCTTCAAAATCTTATCAAAACCTTCAAGAATGTGGCTTCTAGCTACCCCTTTGGACAAGTTGTCCTCCTAATACTATGGATTAAGGAATTCCTTTGAGATGAAAGAATTTAATGCCATAACTTTGAACAATTTCTCTCCACTATTGGGTATCTCTGTTGCAACATAGATGGAATGTTCTGAAACTTCTAACTCTAACATTCCCACTTTGGTTTTAGTCCCATTAAAGTTTAGTGAAAACTCTCTGGCCACCTCTGGATTCCCCCTCTGCATATTTTGAAAGAAATCAATGCAACTTACCCTCTGAAAAGCTTCCCAGAACAAAGGTTCAGAGTTAAGGAGTTGCATATCGTAAGGATATATCCTTACAATATCCCCTCCCTTGTGAGTCTTATTATGTTGTTAACTATTCATAACTGTTGCTGGAAAAAATGCTTTTCTGTAAGTCTTAATGACAACTAGATGTGTGAAAACATGGAATACAGGAAATCAGGGTTTTGATGAAAGAATTGTTTTAAAAGGATGAACTTGTAGAGATATTTATACAACTCACTCTATACAAATTGAAGTATGATACAAGACACTCTTCCAACATGAGGAATAAGGAACAACAACTGAGAGTTATACTAAAAAAGGAGACAAATGTGAATTCTCTTCTAAAACGATGTTTTTCATCAGTATAAATATCAATTGGCAACATTGATAATGTGTGCAAATTTAAGACTAGTTCAACATATGATCAACCATACATTCCAAGTTTGATATGGGTAAAATTCACTCATTTAAGGATGAATTTAAAAGGATGCATAATATGAGGGTTTCAACAGTTTTGGAATGGAGGGTTCACAACACCATATTAGCAATGCCTAGTTCGTAGCGCCAGAGTAACCATTTCGCAACACTAGGGAGAAATTCAATGAGACAGGTAGTTTCCTAGCAGTGGAAAAGATTGCCAAGGTCAAGAAAATAGCCTGGAATGGTGGGAAAGGTTCAAAACACCATGGAAATGGGTTTTAAGGATGACAACAAAAGATTTGGAAAGTTCACAACACCAATAGATAAACCAACATAAAACCTTCTCTCAACCTTTAAACAACATAGAGAACCTTGAGGAGTACTTGGTAAACATGGTTTTGACAATGATGTCTGTGAATTTAAATTGATATGTTTTCAAGTTAGCAAATCTCCAATGCTCCTCTTCATCCATTCCACAATGCGCTATCTATAGCACCAGGTTCATAGCACCAAATTCAAACAAGAATTGCACACTTCAAGGAGATTGCTAGAAGATCTTATGACATAATCCCTAAAAACTTGGTTGAATGAAGGCTCTGAAAATAATGAAATCCTCTTTGACATGATTCTTTAACTTCAATGATGATGAATGAATTCATGGGGTACTTATGAGTACGTTGCAAACTCTCTTGGTGAATTAGAAGCACATACACCCGACTTTGATTTGAAATTTAAACAGACAGATGCTGACCTGGAGAAAATTGTGTACAAATTGGAGGTGTGATATGTCAACGTAATGATTTAAGGATCAAAGGTGTGACTCATAGGGACTTATTTACTTTGTCACGATGATTAGCTACATGACCTAAATACTCTAAACCAAGGTTGAACCAAATTTCACTTATTTAAATCAAAGTCTAATTTATGACATAACCACAACAAGAAGATTCAAAACCTATGACTTAAACCCTATGACCCAAAAAAAAAACCAAAGTGATTCATTTTTACCCCTACAATTCTATGTGCTAACAATAAGGACTGTGCCACATGGCATTGAACTTTCCTTTCCCCAACGATTATTTGGCTTGGTCATACAAGAGAACCAAGTCACCCTTAGTGTATTGTTGAGGAAATAAAAACATATCATACTAAACCTTAACACGTCGTTTATTTTCTTCGATAGTTGTAGAGGCATATTGACGTTTCTCATCAAGACGCTCTGGGTGCACAAGGAATTCTTCAAGATCATATGTGTCAGGAAGGAGTTCAATTTCCAATTTGAGAAAAGGGATTTCACATTCAATTGGAAGAATCAACTCCACACCATGTACTAACTAAAAAGGAGAAAAATTGTTGGATGTCTTTACCAAGGTTGAACATGCCCAAAGTGCAGGGTAAAGCATCAGGTTCCAATCAGACTTACTCTGACTGACAATTTTTTTCAAGATGGTTTTGAGAGATTTATTCACCACCTCTACTTGTCGATTTTCCTAAGGATAAAAAGGGGAAGAATGATTGTTCTTAAACCCCGGTTTTGATACTAACTCTTTCATAATTTCATTCTCAAAGTGACTGCCATGATCAATGACAATATCTTTTGGGATTCTGAACCATGCTATAATTTGGTTGACTATGAAGAATAATGCATTCTTACCATCATATTCAATAGTAGGCATGGCCTCTACCCATTTAGTGAAGTAATCCATGACCACAATGATATGATTATGCCCCCCAGTTGAGGCTAGGTTACAGTCCATAAAATCTACCCCCCACTTGGTGAAGGGAGATACGGTAATGACTAGGTGGAGAGGGAATGTGTGCAAGCACAATTTATGAGTGAAAAAGTGGAAAAGGTGACACTTCTTGACTTCTTCAACACAATATTTAAAAATTCGTGGCCAAAAGTAACCAGCTCGAAATATTTTTTGGGTTGTCGCAAGACCAGATAAATGACCACCACAAGCCCCAATGGGACAGTCATTGAGAATAGACTCAGATTCCTCATGAGTCAAGAAACAACAAAAAATATTATCTATGCCTCGGCGATACAAATTTTTTCCAATGATAATGTATTTTTTAGCCTGGTGACATACACATCGTCGATCCTCTCTCGATAGAAAATTGGATAGCTTCAAGGTTTGAAGGTAAATTAGAATGTCTCCATACCAGGGGTCCGAATATGAGATAAGGAAGATATGTTCATCTGCGAATGAATTGTCATGAAAAACTTCCTCATATAATCGAGGGAATTTTGATATCAACTCGGCAAAAACTAGTGATTTCTTAGACTTTGCTGAAGAAAAAATCGAGATTGAATTATTGCAAAATAAAAATCCACTTATTGTATTTCCCCTATATGATACTCTTGCTGAGGATGTATTGAAATGGATTGATATATGTAGCAACGTGTTCACGGGTGAAATTGTTCGTCCGTCAATTGAGAGAGTGGAACCGGTCCGGGGTTGTCTAATAACCCAAGCCGTTTGGAATGAACCACCCTGACGGGTTTAACGGCTCCGTTGGCTGCTCTAAGATCCTAAGAAAACCAAAGAGAAAACTAATCTAAACTAACTAATCTAACTAAAACAAATAAAACAAACTAAAACTAACTAAAACAAACTAACTAAAACTAAATACAAGAAACTAAACTAACTAAAACTAAATAAAAACAACTAATACACTAATCTAATTAAAACAAACTACTATATAAGCTAAAACTAAATACAAATTACACTAACTATTCTACTAATTACTATTACACTAACTCTATTAAATAACCGTTTAGCTACTAGTTATAATACAACTTATTCACAAATACACAATATACACAACTGGCAGATTTAAATAAAACTTGTAAAACTCTTATTCTTTCTATCCTAAGACAACCAGAGATATTTTTGATTTTTTGATTTTATGAATAAGAAATAAAACTTATTGAAATTAAACGATCTAATATACTAACTCTAACTAAACTAATATCTGAACTAAACTACTAATAAAAATAGTATATAGACAAGCGACTAACTGACCTGGAAGCGCTCCTAATTTGTCCTACGTATGATGACTTCGAAGCTGGTCGGAGGAAGGAAACTCGCACCGGTTAATCCATAAGCTTCTCGAAAACGATAGGCTGCGCTGCTCTTTGAGTTGTTTATAGGACAAACAAGACATAAAAAATCATAGCAATTATATGATTTATAAATCTCTGCAATAAGGGAAACCTGTTATGCAAACACTTATTTTTAATAATTCAACTTATGAAGAAGATAAACCTGTCATTCACAAACTCAATTAAACAATTGTTATGTCTTTTATACACTTGGAAGAAACCAGATATGAATTTCAGTGATTAAAATTATATCATTTGCACATGATTAAGATAACTAAAGTAGTCATTAACCAGATACAAATTGATATACACAACATGAAACAAAATATTGATATAATGAGAAGCTAAAGCTGTGACAAAACACCAAATTCTGCTTCAGTCTGTATTAAAACTCCATATCCTTGTTCTCCCATGAATGAGGATGATTATTACACAAAAATAATAAGTATTTATAAGTCTCTCCACAGGGTAAAACCTCCCTGTGGATAATATCAAACTGTTTTACATAATCTGGGAAGATATTCCCAAAATCAACTAAACTAAGAAACTAAAATGCAAGTGAAATATTTCAAATATCCCCTAACTGCTCATCAAATCCATTGCAATTTCGAATTCATCTGTAATAGACCAAAAATATCAAGTTAGAAAGATATTTCATTAACAAAACAATAAAAATCTAATCTTACAGACTTAGCTACAGAATCATCTGATTCTGTAGCTAGTCTAAAATAGCATACAGGACCAGATAGAAATCAAATGAAATCTCTTTAAAATAATCCAATCCAATTTTCTTTTAATAAACATTAAAAATGAATCACTAATGACTCACATGATTTTATCATTCAAATTAAACAAAATCAAAAAATGATTCAATTGAAACAGGGGTAGGAGTACTCTGTTTCACGGTTACCATAATCAGGTCGAACAATAACAAGACTGTCCCATATCCAATTAAAATCAAATAAGATCAAAATCCAATAACCAAATAAAGAAAGACAAGTATGCTCTGTTTCGATTGCCATCATAGTCGGGTAAACAGAATCGAAACCAAATAGTTTTACAAATCATTTCACATCCAATTCGAAAATAATGTAATCAAGCAAATCATATGCAACGTTGTGTTTTTCCAAAACAAGAGATACGATTAGATTAAAATAGGATAGTTTTACAATTATTATAACTGTTATGGCTCAAACGGTTTGCACCACAGGTGGATTAATTCAGACAGATACGTGAACCAATTCATGCAAAATCATAACCAGGTTGATTCAACTTTGACCACAATCACTTTAGGATTGACATAAGTGCAAATAAACTCTATTGGATTTGAATGAAATGGTTAATTCCAAACAAGTCGCAACAGGGTTTAATATAGAAACAAATCATGAATCAATCTCGTTTCACCAATCCACGAATTCAACTGATAGCAGGGTCGATCAAACCAACACGAATCAACCAGTTGGGCTTTTTACATAACCGTTAGAAATTTTTTTGGATGTGTTTTAACAGGATCATATTGAGAATAATCCGAATTGTATCCTGTTAACAATTAACCATATCACAATTGTTGCCAACCAATTCGAATCGAAACTTGATTGTGTACAAAATTGAAATGCGAAATAGCTTGTGTCTATAATAGATACAACGACTTCAATTAGCAACAGAACATCCAAATTAAGCTAAATGAAACTAATCAAATCCATACTAAGATCCAATCAAATTGGCGAAAGAATCCAATCGAAACTAAACTGGGAAAACGAATTTCATTAATCAAAACATAACTATGTACACAATGCATATAATGTGACAGAGCAAATTCACGCTGTAAATAGAGCTATGAGTTTGTTATATAAACAAGTGATAGACATACCAGTGAGGTTGCTCAAGCTATGCCAATTTTGAATTCACGACCGCTGTAGCTGACTCCACATTTTTAAACAAAATAGAGCATGTCGTTCTCTGTTTCTTATCAGTGGCTTGCAATTTGGCCTTTTGACTGGTAAGCCGTGAAACTTGGTCCTCCAAAGAATGAATTTTGGATTGTAGCATTGGCACATCAAGATAATACCTCTCTAACCACGAGCTACATTGATCACAGAATGGCACAGTAGGTTGAGGTAGAGCAGGAGAGGGTTTCGACGAATCACCGGGGGTTTCACAAGGCAGCTTAATGCCTGGGTAATTAGGATCGTTTTGCAAGCAAGGTGGTAGGTTTGTCACAAATTCGTATGAGGGTTTGGCACACAGACCTTCCGAATAGGGGTATTCACTAGCTAAGTAACGCTCCACTTCCGAGTCGGAGTCTTCACTCACCAAAATAGGGTCAGGGTTGACAGAAAGTTTTGGCTTGTTCCTTGCCATTCGAGAAATTAGACGGGCATTATTTTTGCCTTTGGCGTTTGCTGTAGGTTTGGCTTTAGTCCTTTTAGCCATAGGCTTAACAGTTTCGACATCCTTGGTCACAGAGTGGGGTAGGTCGATAGGTGAGTCGGGTAAGGGTTTAGGTAATAGAATACTGTAGGGTACGGGGGTTACAGCCTTGCCCTCACTCACCACAAGTTTGTCAACCTGTGGAGGGTTTGAATCCTCAAAATCATTGCAAATAAGAAAATCATTCCAACAGTCTCCGTGTAACCCCAAGTGAAAGACAACAATAATTTTAACGATCCCATAGTGAAAAAGGATGCTATCAGCCTGGTTCCTTTTATATCTCTTAGACATTTTAAACAGGCTTCTATGCAAGTAATAATGCATATTAAGCTCATAGCCCATGAAAACCATAAGCAAATGAAGGTGGTGTAAGAAAACAAAACCATACCGACCCTCGCAGGTGATAAACTGTTTGATTATCATCAACAAATCGTGCCAACGTTGCTTGAGCATATTCGTGGGCAAACCTTTGTCACAGGAGCTAACCTTATGCGACTAGAAGAGAAGTGTCCAAGGGACCTCTTCCACTTTACAATTCTTGGACCATCGTTGTCTAGTGGCAGGCAAACCCATAGATAAACTGAGAAATTGCTCGTCAATTTCCAATTGAACATCCCCGACCTTGGCTCGACAACCATCAAAGGTTAAAGCAAATTGCCGAGCAACGCAGGGGTTTAAACCATCAAACTTTTGTATGAACGGGAGGCATCCAAATTCCTCAAGGTCACTGTGGGCACTGTCGAACATCAACAGAGCCTCGCTACCATTAGGTTCAACCCTTACGACTGGAGCCATGGTGCGAGCACATGGTGAGGGTTTGGGTCGAAAACAACAACACACAGGAGCAAATTCGTTTGGGCTAACAACTACAAATGATCAAAGGGGGAGCATTAATGTGCACGTGCGAGGGTGGTGGGATTATTCACGACCATGCATAATAGTAATGGCAAAGTACAACCTCTATTCAATCAATCATAACATAATTCAAACCATATTATTCGGCCAACCTAATAATCAAACGGTGGATGATATACCAATGCGCCATTGTATTATTTCAAACCATGAATGTTCCATGTGAAATCAAACCCAAAAGTTAAATATGTGCCATCGAATAAGTGTGTAATCAAACGTTTATAAAACATTGTGACAATTGATTTCATAACATTTGACAAGCCAAGAGCTTATAATAATAAGGATCACATCATATAAAAAAAAAAAAACCATGACCCCTATGAAATCTGATGACTAGGCAGGTCCCAAACAATATAAATCTATATGCTCAATGCCTTACTAGTTTAAGCTATGCAACCAAAAATGTCCAAATAGGCATAGTTTGAAAATTCATTTAGCCACACTATAATAAACCAAAGGTAAGTGCCTTTCAGAATATCAGTGAGAAGATCATGACAGTTCAAATAACGATGGAGGAGTTTTCACGCTTACAGTCATGAAAATTAAATTGAGACCAATTTGCAAGTGTCGCAAGGAATGAAAATATTGTCTATTTACAAAATGTGACAGTAATTTGAAGTTCAGAAGTCATAGGTGTAGGCAGCTTATAGGGCAATGGAAAAAATTGAATTGGCTACCAACAATGGTGACACACTGGGAGAAGCAGTTATCTCTATCAAAAGAAATAAATTTAGATTAGGATAGCAAAGAAAATTTCAACTCAAAAACAACAATCAGAAAATCGTACAAACATCATCATTTACCATCTTTTCCAGCGATGTTTTAAAAGATGAAAACTAATAACAGTCTTAATATCAACAAGTCATGATATTAATGATAAAATATTCAATACTGTTGGCATGGCCACTGCTTCCAGCAAGCATCCATAGCCTCGACAGGGTTGCCATTTAACCCACTCCAACATCTGTATCCTGTCAAGAAGTTCTAGATCAGAATAAAGGACATTAAAGAGGTTTCTTATAATTTTTTACAGATTTTTGTGTACCCAACATTGCTTCGCTGCCAGCAGGCCTGTTCAGTACCCCGACGAAGTTGTCTTGGCGTCATGCATGCATTTACCCGCTGCCAGTGGACCTGTTCAGTATCCCGGCAGGTTTACAAACACTTGCCACAACTCTTATTAATATTTTTATTTTGTTTTTCTTTTGTAGATATATGAGCGGGGTGACGCTGAAAATTTTGATATTTTAACATATTTTTTTAGACCTCATCAGAATTTTTAGCACTGTCCTTTATTCAGTTCCAGAGATGTTTTAAAAACAACTTACTATGAYAGGGAGACATCCTTTTGATTCATTCCTTTATGGAAAAGGGATAGCGTAAAAAGATAATAGATGATCATGACAAACTTTGCTCAGAGATTGAAATTAGTAAACTTCTTTCAAACAACAAAATTTTCCAACATAAATATCAGTTTTAGAAATATATCACTGATGATCGTACAATCTTTCAGAAGTTATTTCAGTGAAGAAATTTTTCTATGGTCTTGGTCTGAATGGCTCAGTGCACAGGTATGCATATCTTTCAAAAAACACAAAAAACTGATCAATCCAAATCAAAACGAAAATAAAAACAAACGAAAAATAAAAGCAAAAGGAAATATTTACATAATATACAAGGGTTATAATCAAGGGAAGTATCTTTTCAGGGCTTGGCCATTCACCGGATAGGTGTCAAGCTGCCCTTCAAGATTCTGCAATTGAAAGGAACTAGGACCCAACTTTTCAGCAATCAAAAATGGCCCAAGCCATAAATTTTGAAACTTGGTGTGCTCACCCTTTCCTTCGTGTGGTTTGTCCCACTT